>JARHVA010004348.1:1232500-1295000 GCA_037957365.1 Torreya grandis | reverse complement strand
AGTCTAATCTTTATTAAGACTGATATATCTTAGATATAGCCATATGTCATAGTTTTGCCTATTTAATTTTTTCATTATACCCTAGTTTCACTATTTATTAAAACACACACACACACACATCTAATGACACACATCTAAAAAATTAACCTCAATTTTATGATGAGAGTATGAAAAATTCCCTAACATGAAGCATTACCCCATATAAAGCTTAATAAAGTATGTTTTTTAGTAAATAAATTCAATCCCATAATCATAATCTTATAGTCAATATAGTATGGCCAGTATCACAATCCCTTATGTTGCAATTCATAGCAATGGCCATTTGTATCTCATACCATTGTTTATTTTTATTTTTTTCCTTATGTACTTTGGGGGCTAAAATCTAGTCTCTAAGGAGTCTTATCCCTCAAAATTTACCAATTTTATTTCCTCCTTTTGAACATGTTTTACATCATGAAAAATAGATTTGTGTAGCATTTAATTTTAATATTAGTGACTATAATAAATTAAAAGGATATAAAATAGATAATATTCAACTTCAATTTGTAAGCAAACTATAAATCAACAGATGAATATCAACATTAATAGCAATTGATTGTGTTGAAAAGTACACTATGTTTTTGAGAGATGCATTTTTAAATAACATGAAATCCAATCAATTCACCATGTCTACATCCAAAAAAAGAGGGGCATATATAATAGTTGTTCCAATTAATAAATTAAAATATTAAAATAATTAATATAAAATCTTCATCTAAATCTTACAATTTGTGATCATAATAAGACATTACAACCTAAGGTGAATTCATCAAATGTAATAAATAAATGTCTTATTTTAAATGAATTTAATCCTACCATTAATATTAATCTCTCATTATTATAACCAAAGGTTTATACAATCTACTAAAATCATGGGACCATATATGAATGCAACCCTAAATAATATTATGACTAGAACATCATTATAAGTGTATATGATAAGGTAACTATAACATTAAAATAAAATTTATACATTTATAAATTAGTTAAGCGTCATGCAATAAATTCACAACCTAAATATAGATTTTTATTTCCATACCCATTAAATTTTTACCAATATAGGCCCTTATTCCTTTTCCAAAATTAGTCATTCACCAATACATGATTGGAGAGAATATGTAATAACTCCCAAAACATAAAACTGATTACAAACTAAGCCATTAAAAATAGTATTGTAGTTTTTACACACACACATATGTTATTTCTAAGGCCCATAATTTCATTTTTAGTCCACAATACATAGAGGTTTATCCTCTAAGGGTGTAAGAAAGTGATGAATGGAATCAAGTTTCTCATTGGAAGAAAACATAGTCTTTGATAATACAACTCTTTAGGATCAACTACCTTTGTTTAAAAGACTTTATGTTTTAGAGAGACATCCAAAACTACTTGGTTTAAAACTAAATGTCCCAAACTCATACACAAAAATGTTATAGTATTTCTTCTCATAATCTCCATGAAAAATTACTATTGTAACTAAATTAATATTGAAAAAATAGAAGTGATCAATCAAAAGATTGCAAATCTTAGAATTTTACATAATAGGTATATAAGTCCTAACAATACCAATCCATTAACAATTAATGTTGATTAAAAACCTAAAAATTAATTGACATAATTATGTACTAATAACATAAGCATTCTTGCTTGTAGATTTATAAGGCAACAACTTGGAATTGACCCATCATGGGGAAAAAAGGCTACCTTATTTACTCAGTTATTAATTATCCCATTTTGGTATCCAAACACCAACTTTAAGAATCATAACAACCTAAAAATACACTAAATAGTATAAATATTGAATAAATAACACACTTTATTAGGTGTAAGGGGTCATTTGAGGTCTAGCATGTGCAATATGGTAAATATAGGGACACAATTATCCAATACACCATCCAAAATTGAAGCAAGAGGTAATTTGATAACTAGTACAAAAACCTCCACCAAAACCACTATAGTACAATCTCATGGAACTTTCCTTCCTTGACACATGATAATTAAGTCCAAATTATGTATATTTCCTTTTCCTAATAATTCACTATTAGATTAAAAATCAACATTCTCCCTAAAACAAAATTTACTATTACACTCCTCCTCACCCTTCCCCCTTTTTACACCCTTCTTCTCACCCAACCTCTCTTCTACATCCTCATTCCCTCTAGCACAACACCTTTTTTACCCTTCCCCTCATTTATACACTTCTCTTCCAAACTTGTTCTCATTGTATCTATTAAAATATCAAGATCAAATAGAAATTTATCACATAATAAATTAGCTTGGATTGGGTTTTAAAATGTGACCCTCTTCTTCTCCTTCTTCTAACTACATAATTTTGGAATTAAAGCATTTTGATCATTTTAAACCTATCAATTAAATGAAATTTTATCAAAATATAAGTTATTTTCCATTACCAAGGTAGTAAAGAAAAATGCAATGAAGACAAACTTATACTTTTGTTGCATCCACTTTCATATTTTCATCCTTCTTGTCAATGGTGGACTTTATCTTATAAGCCTTTTCATTTTTATTTTTGGAAAAACCCAAAAGAACCTATTTAGTTGATCAAGCATAACTATAGGAATTTTAAAAGGGAAACCAAATAAAAACATTAATATAATAAATTAACATATGTGAAGGTATGTTATTTAATAAATTTAAATCATGTTTGTAGACACCAAAAATCTTCACATCATGATTATGAATGTTTTATTTCCCCTAGACTACCTTAATACCCCCTTGGGACAACTAAACCCTATAACCCGTAACAAAACCTAAACCATAATCAATTTAACTTAACTAGCTTAACCAACCTTTACCCACCTTTTACCCTTTACCCTCGACCATTGATGGTCAGGTTGATTGTTTATGGTCACCTTGACCATTGATGGTCAAGGTCCACCTCCTTAATAGCTAACATGAAAACTCACCTACCTTGCTTTTCTAAAAATAACTTTTCTTCATCCACGTGTGAGCCATTGCATGAGTGAGTTATAATTAGGAAGCCCAGTCCACATGTTGTTGTAACTCTCTGGCCTTGCCTATAAAAAGACACAAATGAAGAGGTGAAATCCATCTACAATCATGATCAAGAACTTGTGCATCTAGGAGTTTCCTTTTGTAGGTCATTCATTATTTGCATTATAATGAGCTAGCTACTACATTAGAGAGTCAACTTGTCACTATAGCCATGCCAAAGCTCTAAGTATCATTACTTTGTCAGAATCAAGCTAGATTCCACCAACAAGTCAAATACCTTAATCAATCACTCAATCAACATCAAAAAATATAAGTACCTATTTCTCAGTATTAATTTACTTTATTTCTATTTTGTAATCAACCCAAGTCTTACCCATATCCTAAAATCTCACTCTTTGATCTCATTAATTAGCCTTTTAACCAACCTAGATCCTACAAATAGTAACCGTTGATAGTTATCTCAATTACTGATGATATGTCCAACCATCAATGGTCACCTTGACTACTGATGGTCACCTTAACCACTAATAGCCAACCCAACCACTGATGATCACTATGGTAGTGAAAAAAAACAAGTTGTTTTCACCTACCTACCCCCAACCAAACCTAATTTTCTATATTCCTACCTATTCATAGACCCCTTTCTAATTTTATGAATAATACCATAACTCTATCACTATTATTAATTAGCTAATTGTTTCTAGTCTATATCTCTTAACAAGCACTCTTGTCTTCAATTTTAGTACCTTTTGATTATTGATGTAAGTACTTTATTTTCTATTTATAAACTTGATTATTTAAAAAATGTGGATTGATAGCCCTCAAGGAAGCCCTTGCTTTCAAGATCTAGCTATCACTAGGCAATCCACTCAAATATCTATCCAAAAAACAATTTTTTTTTAGTTATTTCATATTTGTAGGTCATCCTCCCAAGCCAAATATGAGCTTTGCATAATCTTCTGATTCAATGCATGCATAATCAGACAATTTTTTCAACTATATCCATATTTAGCTTCTCATTTTCTCTTTTCCAATAATAAGCAATAAATTCACTAAAACATTTTGGGACACTCAATGGAACCCTTATGTCTTTACTTGGGTTCTTGTTTTATTGCATTCTCTCTCTATTATATGCTAATTAACGAAATCAATGGTTTCTTTTAGGCTTAAAATTAATTTCATACATCAACTGCTTGATAGGTTAGTTCACATAGCTTAACTTAAAATTCAAGTAATCTACCCTACCTTCACTATTTATTTCACATGCTCAACCAAACCACTTTCACCAATTAAACATCAAACAAACTTGAGACAAGGCCCGACTAGGATTTCATTACCTCATGGTAACCCTTCCCTTTCCTAAAGATCCTACTTGGAGGTCATTACCAAGTGAAGGACCAAATCAACTCTCTGGTTGAGTATAAATTCTAAAAATTCATATATTTTGGCTAAACACCTGACACACTTATCATTATAGTGTGTGAAGTGAGGGGGTAGGCCCCAATACCAAGCCACATATTTATTCCAACATAGATTATTTTTTAGCACCTAAACACAACTTGAAACTAACCTTGGATTTATTTTTAGTACCCACTCTACAAGCCAAATTTAGTCACACAACTTCTTAAGGCATAATCCAAAAGAGAGATTAATTAAAACTTAAGGGCTTAACATCTCTTTTAGAGTGTGATTTTATTTTCTTTGATCATATCTTATCTTCTCTTTGTTTGAGTAGTAATGTTGTTTATGATTTTTATCTCTTCTATCTCATATGGTTCTCACTTGCCATCAATGAAGATACCTTGTGGAGAAAAACCCACAACCAAGCCAACATACCTATTCTACCTCTTCATTCATGAACTACATATCTAAACTAGCAGACTCTCCTCACCCCTTGGAAATCCCTACTTTTCCTCAGGAGGTTCCTCAAGGAGATGCATATTTTTTTTTCTTTCCTAGATAATAATCTTGTAGCCTTACAACATTATCTTACCACCATGTCTTACCATATCTTGACTTAGGCCCCAACCATATATCTACCTTATGGCATATCCCTCCACCTCATGGGGTTTACCTATATTACCATGGTTACTACCTAGTCATAGACTACTTAAGCTTCCTTATCAAACAACAACCCCTTTGAGACCACCATAGAAAACTAGCCAACCCAAACTACCACTACCCTTATACCTTCCACTCCTACCAACCACTCTTCCATAATAGGATTGCCTAAATCTAACACTATTAACCTTCCTTTAGCTACCCCCAATCTATCAACCACCACTCCACTTTAAATCCTTATGGTGTCCATATCCTCTACCCTACCATTGATTAGTACAAGGATCACCACCCTTCCATTAGTCACCAACCTAAGTACTTCTCCTATTCAACAAGTAACACTTGCACCAAACATTAGCTATATACCTAACCTAAAAGGGCATGTAGCCCTACTCAATACCCAACCATCTTCATCTACCTCCCTTTATGTATCTTCCACCCAACCATTAACATCCACTTACTAATATATGATAGCCTCCCAACCTTCTACCCACTATTATTATATCTCCCAACCACCCCAACAACATTCATCTCATAACCTTTCAGGTACACAACCCCAAGCCAACCTAGTAAAGATTCTTATGGATAATATGACCACATTAGATTCATCCATTTTGGGTTATCAAAACATCTTAACATACAATCAAATCTGTAATGAGACCATCTACCCTTCTATAGCTATCAGGCCATATCCTCCCCAATGGGAACTTCCCAAGTTCTCCAAATTTCAAATTAAGGAGGATCCTCAACAACACATTAGGGCATTTAAACAAGTTTGTTATGCAATTACCTATGATGATTCCCTCCTTCGTACCTTCCCCATGTCCATAGCTAGTCCAGCATTGGATTGGTATAGTGTCATACCCAAGCACTCCTTTTTCTCCTTCACCTAACTGGCTCAAACTTTCTTGGACCACTTTTTGATCAATATCTCTAAGAAAGTTTCTATCACCGACCTTTACTCCATCTAATATATTGAGAATAAATCCATTGCCAATTTTATGCCTCATTAGAGGATCTTAATTAACCAACTCTCCTTTTCCCTACCTCAACCCAAACTCACAGATCTCTTTACTTGGGCATGTGCCAAGCATATCTCATCTACACTATGTGTCCAAAGATTCCACACCTTTGATGAATCTTTTACCATGACATGTAAGTTAGATAATAAATCCATTGATGAAGGAAAACTAAAATTGAAGAACAAATAATACACCTACAAAACTAATGAAACCTCTTTTGTCAAACTAAACAACTAGTCCAATACCAATACCAAAGGTAAGGGAACTGCAAATTTGGTTGTCCTTAAAGCCACTCCCCCACCATCAGTCAACCAACCAAATTCCTCTAGTTCCTCAAATCAAAACATGAAGACCTAAAACCTTAGTAAGTAGAAGAAATTCACTCCACTCAGGGAATCTTATACTTCCATCTGGGAGAAGTTATTGAAATTCAATATCATTCAACTTCCTCTTATCAAGCCACCCTATTAATTTGACTCTTCTCGACCTACACCTAGTTGGTATAACAAGAATGATCTATGTGCCTTCCACTGAGTAATAGGGTATGACTTTAGTAGGTACAACACATTCAAGAGAATTTTCTAATCCCTCATTGACAAGGGGGAGCTTACATTGGACAACCCTAATGCACCATCCAACCAAGCCTTTGACATCTTTAGGAAACCTTTTCCCAACCATCTTCCTGCTAAAAATGATAGAAACATGGTTGATTGTTCTCATGATGCCCATATTATTAACATGGTTCTTGACACACTCACTACTAAATAACCTACCAACCAACCTATTTGTCCCTCACCCTATCCACTTATTTAGGTAGTGAATTTACCCTATCCTATTTTAGAAACCCAAACCAAAGAAACACCCCTTTCTCATCATCTACCTATTGAGGTAATGGGATCCCTAACCTCTCCTTTGACTGACATATTAGACCAAACACCCATTTTACCTTTCTCATCAGCCACCAAGCAACTCACCCCCCCATAAAAATCATTCTTGAGGAAGAAATCCACATGTCTACTCCTCCGATAGAGGAACTATCTATCTCAACCTTGCATCCTTTGATTGAGGAAGAGGACAAGGTTACCATCCATGTGTCCCAACCTATGGCCTTATCTTTTAGGTCCACTATCTAGGTAATATAACCAAACTACAAACCATTCTCTCAATTAGTGAAAAAAATAGAATTTATTTCCAAAATCGACATGGATCAAGTTACCTTTTGGTAGAAACTAGGTCTCCATTATATCACTAGACCAGAACCTCCAACCCTTTATTTGGTAGACCAACCCACCACTTATATTCACCAACCTATTACCATATCTACCCAACTAACCAAAACCTCCACCTGACCAACCAAAGCCTCACCCAAACCAACCAAAGCCCAAGTGACCAAACCATCTTTTGCCCTTATCAAACCAACCATGAGCCTTGTTATCCTCCCTACCCCAAGCCTTATCCATCCATATGTGGAAGTAGACCTAACTCCTTCCAAACCATCCAAACACCAAACCAAAGCAATCAAAGAGATAAAACCACCCAAAGGCCATAAGCCCTAAATTTTACCTCCATTAACCTTTCCCTTTGTTTTGGGACCTCATCCCTCTACCTTGAACAAGAATCCCATTAACTCTACCACAACCCCACCACTTTTTTTTGTTATGCCTTCATAGTTGCTTTTTGATGCACCTCTCTTCACCATGCCAACAATACCTAAGCTACCTATATTTTGATCTTCCACCTCTAGGTCATTAACTTCCTTGTCTAAACCAAATTTAGTGACCAAGTATGAAACCTTACATAAGGCACCTATCACCAAACCTACTTCTAAATAACCTTCCACCTCAACAACTAAAGCCAAGACCATCAAACCCTTACCACCTATAGTTGAATCCTATTTGAACATTTTTGATAGATTATTGGATACTTCTTACTTATCATTACTATATATTAGGCCCTTTGACCCCTTAACTCCAAAACCTATTTGGTACAATGACCACCACAAGTGTTCTTATCATAGGACACCCAACCATGATATATATAACTACAAATCTCTTCAAACCATCATCTACTAACTTTAAAATGAGGATGATCTATTAATAGATGAATCTCTTATGAATCCCATGCTAATCCAACCAATAACCATACCTACCCAATGTTTACCTACTCCTCCACTCTCACCTCAAAGTGAAGATCAGTTTACCCAATCTCCTACACTAACTCCTTCTTCTATTAATACTCTCAACATGGTCACTCAATCACAATAGAAGGATAAAGGGAAGGCTAAGGTTTCCATTCCATGGACATATTCCTCTTCCAACTCCCAACCAACCTACACCCAACCATCTCCATCTTCAACTAAACCTAAGGTAGTCATTTTAGGTGCCTCCTAATCTAACCCCTCAAAATCCATCAAGAGAGTTATCCTCAAGCAAATTCACCAGACCTCGGTAAAGATGAGCTTGTATGAGTTGATCTCTACCTTTCTCCATCACTACCAAGCACTAATAGAGGCTTTGTAGTCCATTAAGGTCTAACTTGAAGAGCCTTAACCTCTAGTAACCTTTATCAGTTCCCTTCAAATTTCCAACCTTGTTACCTTTGAGGATTCAAAAATACCTTCCATCCACCTTGAGGACCTAGATCCCCCTCTCTTTATTACCAGCTACATCAAATAGACCCATGTTAAATGGGTCATGATTGATGGGGGAACTAGCATTAACATTATCTCTTCTCATGCCTATAACCAACTTAACCTTTTAGATAATGTCATGTCTAAGACCTTGATCATCCTCCATTCCTTTAGTAATACCATGAATACCATCCTAGGAATCATTTTCCTTCATATCTGTGTAGGACCTCACATGCTCCCTAAACTTTTCTATGTAATGGAAGGTGAATTCCAATACAATGTTTTGTTAGGATGACCTTGGATCTATTCCATGGGTTGCATTCCATCTACCCTCCATTTTTTCATTAATTTTGATCATGAAGACTAGGTCATCACCATCCAAGATAACCCAGGTCCTTTCTCGACATGCAACATGACTTATCACCCCAATGATGTCCTCATACTCCCATATAACACACCCTCAATAGCTAAAACCCAACATTTAACCACTAAAGTATATATCATATCCCCTACCATCAATGAGGCATCAACTAGTTCCCCTATCCCTTTGAACTAGATCCCCACCATTGACCCTTTGGAATTAATGTTCCATCACCTTTCACTATGGGAGTATTGCCTTTTATTCCTTGACACTTTATATACTCCTCATGAGTATGGGCAACTCACCAAATAGATAGGATATGACCCCAATGTCTTAATTATTATTCCCTTTGGACCTTCCCACCATCAGACCTATTTTATCTATGGGGGACTTGAAAAACCCCTCAGTGCTTCTACCACCTCTCTTTAACCTAGACCATTTACTATCATTTTATCCTAACTAGATAAACCAAGCTTTGCCAAGACATACCTTCATTGCTGTGCTTTTAAAGGCTTTGGTCTTAGATGGTATGAAAATAGCCCATATTATTTGGTCTCCATCGAGACCATGAAACCTCATGAGAAACATGGCCTTGGTTTCATCCTACCCAACAAGAAGTAACCCAAACCACCTACCACTACCATTATTGAGGAAGATATCCCTCCCTCACCAACCTCTCCACCACTTGAGTGTGAGGATGATAACATCATCCCACCTAACTTTTTTTTGTCAACATGATCATCCTAGGACCCCTAACTTATCAGAAAGAGGGTGAAAACATAATCATCCCTCTGATCTATCCTAAGATGATAAGAGAAGACTCTCCTACCATTAACACTATCCAGTGCTAGGATGATGATTCTATCCTCACCTACCTTGGTGCCCTAGATTCCTCCATCCACAAATCCCTTCCTCTTAAGACCTTAACCATGTTAAACAAATCCACCATAGATATCAACTTAATTACTCTAGATAACCCATGCATTATCAAACTTGTCCAATCATTAACTTTTGAGCAACTTCAAGAATTCCCTCTTTCTTCCAAGACTATAGCATAGCCTTTTCTTAGTTTTATAGAGACATGCTCAAGACTGGCCCCACCATTGCTACCCATAACATAGTCACTCATTGTGGTGCCAAACCTATCAAGTAGAAACTTTGATGCATACACCCTCACATATCCCTTCTCATCAAAGAAGATATTCAACATATTTTATCTATCAATTTCATTCAACCCATAGACCAACCTCAATAGGTCTCAAATGTCATGCCTATCACCAAATATATAGGGGTATTATGCATTTTTATGGACTTTCATGACCTCAACCTTGCTTATCCCAAAGATGACTTTCCCCTACCAATCATTGACCAGATTGTTGATCTTGCAACTAGCCGTGAGATGTTATCTCTCATGGATGGGTTCTCATGTTACAATCAAATTTTAATTTCTTCTAAAGATCATCATAAAACCACCTTTACCACCCCTTGGGGAACCTTTTGCTATAGATTCATGCCTTTCAAATTAAAGAACATTGGTGTAACCTACCAATGTGCCATGACCTATATCTTCCATGATCTTATCCATAAGATTGTAGAGGACTATGTGGATGACCTTCTCAAAAACTTGAAACTCTTAAAGGATCACTATGTTGTTCTTAAGATCATCTTTGAATGCCTTATCCATTACCATGTTCATCTTAACCCTAAGAAGTGCATTTTTAGGGTCTTGTCAGGAAATATTCTTGGTTTTATTATCTCCCTTCATGGAATTAAAGTCAATCCAACCAAGATCAAATCAATCCTAGACATGCTTCCTCCAACCAACCTTAAGTAACTCCATATCTTGTAATGGAAACTTCAATCCATTCATCACTTTATCTCCCAAATTTTAGATAAATTCCAACCTTTCCACCACCTTTTGAATAAATATGTCTCCTTCAAGTGGAATATAAATTATCAAAAGGCTTTTGATTCACTCAAAGAGTACCTTTTATCATCACCTATCCTTACCCCTCCCAAAGATGACCAACCTTTTTCCCTATAAATCTCTGATACTAACCATTCCTTAGGGGTAATGTTGGCTCACCCAAATAAACAACATAGAGATCAAGTCATATATTAGCCACACACTAGTAGAATATGAGACTCAATATACCCATACTAGGAAGCTTTACTTATCTTTAATCTTTATGGCCACCAAACTTCACCACTACCTCCTTAACCACAAAACTTATGTCATAACCCACACCAACCCATTCTAGTACATACTCTCCAATCCATACCAAAACTAGCATATGGCCAAGTGGATCATGCTCTTAGTAGAGTTTGACCTTGAGTTCCTTCAGTAATAGTCAATCAAGGGGTAGGTCATTTCTGACCAATTGGTTGAAGCATCATTTGTAGACAACCAACCTCTTCCTCTTGAGTTACATGATGAGTCCATCATGTCCCTCTCTCAAATAGACTTCACCTATCAAGTCACCATGTTATTCAATAGATTAAAATGTCAACATGATGGGGGAGCTAGTATCATCCTTATCCCCTTTGATGGTGAACCTCTCCATTTGTCCTTCAAGCTTTATTTTGAATGTACCAACAATATGGCTAAGTATGAAGCCCTCGTGATAGGCCTTCAAATTGCCTTAGCTCTAGGAGTTAAAAAAATAAATATCTTCATCCACTCCCAACTTGTGGTCAATCAAATAAAAAAATCTTACCAATGTAAGAATGATGTTTTACAATAATACAATCAGCTAGTTGACAAAATCTTAGCATCATTTAAACATTATTGTATCTAGTCAACCTCATAATCTACCAACAAGTTCACTGACACCATGTCTTCCTTTACCTCACAAATCCTATTTATACCCTTAGACTCTAAGATATCTATCATTATCCATAGGCTTACCAAACCTTATTATGTCAAACTAGATTCTCCCACTATTTTTGATGTGGAGGACACCTAACTTGACCTTTGTTATCAACGAACCTTTGACTATCTTAACCTTAGCATAGTTCCTTCTGGCTTCTATAAGAATGTTTGATGGGTGTTTATCTAGAGTACCTCATATTATACCATACTAGGAGGTATCCTTTATAAATGTGGCTTTGGTAGCCTCCTCTTCTGTTTCCTGTGTAGTCATGAAGCCTCTCATGCTATCAACGAAACACATGATGGTATCTATGGGGGACACTTTAGTGGCCTCATTACAGCTAAGCACATCTTTCATCTCAGCTATTATTTTCCTACCCTTAACTAATACTAATGTGATTATGTGAAGAAGTATGTTAAGTGTCAACAACATGCCAATTTACATCACACACCTAGCCATAGTCTTCATGTTTATACCAAATTTTTACCCTTTTCACAATGGGGTCTAGACCTCATTGGTGAAATCAATACACATTCCTCATAGAAACACCATTCTATCATCATCATTACTAAGTATTTTACCAAGTGGGTAGAGGATATCCCTCTAGTCTTGACCAAAATGGAAAAAATTGTCAACTTTAGTTACCATCATATCATCTATCGCTTTGGTGTTCCTCATAATGTTATCATCTACAATGGTAAATCATTTAAGAATAAGCAAGTCTAGGATCTATGTGATGCATTCATAATTAAGTTAATCTTCTCCTCTCCCTATCTCCCCTAAGTGAATGGACAAGCCAAGGCCTCTAAAAAAACTCTTAATAACATGCTAACTAAAATGGTTAGTGCATATAGTCAAGATTGGCACTTGCAAATCCCCTTCATCTTACGGGCATATCATACTAGCATTAGAACCCCTACAGGTGTTACCCCATTTTCTCTTGTGTTTATAAAAAATGTTGTCTTGCCTCTCAAATCGCAAATCTCATCTTTTCACATATATTTTCAAGATATCATTTCTAAGAGTGATTATTGTCAGCACCATTAGCTCAGCTCGATCTACTTGACAAGTGTTGGTTAGCATCCCTTACCCACCTCCATGTGTATCAAGAACACATGAAGCATGCTTACAATAAACACCTTAAATTATGATAATTCAACATGAGAGATCTCATCCTCAAGGAGAATCAACATTTCACTAATATGGATAAAAGTAAGTGGGTCAATTTTACTTTTAATTGGATTGGACATTACATCTGATTTAACAATTTTGGAAATAATTGGTGTTTTATTCCTAATTTAGTTAAAGGGTCTAGATTAATAAATCAATAAATAATATGTATTAAATAAGCTAATAATTTGTGAAATTTATTTGATAATTAGAGATTTTATAAAAATAGTAATAAGAGGGAGAAAATAAGATAGCTTAAACTATGTTGATCTGACTGAGACAAGATTTGATATTCACTATGCAGGCCTAGGACACTGTTGTAAATAGCATTCTAACTTTTATTTTCTAATTGGATAGGAGCAATAAAAGTGGATAGGAGTGGCACCAATGCTATATTCCTTATATGATGTTTTTATCTTGAGGATCTAAGCTTTTTAAGTTTTGTTTGATAAGTCTGTGTGACCCTGTCTTTGAAGTTTTGGTAACCAAAAGTCTATAAATCTCCTTATATAGTATATTTTCTCTGTAAACCCTATCTTCCATTGTACCTTTACCAATTTTGAATAAGAGGTGGGGTTAGTGTGTGTAATATTCACTAGATGTGGATCCACACCCCTTGTGTGGGCACGCTACTTACATACCAATACTCTGAAGAGGGATCAAGCTATATGTAGTTCTCCCTTTGAAAATTTGTAGTGCAATTGTGATATGAGAATGAAATGGAAATGATAAACTAGGTGTGCTTGAGATGACTAAGGAATGGTGTAAGGATTTGAAAAAGCTATAAAGAGTATTGGATGGTTGTATGTAGAGAATAGGAAAATGTGGTTGAGTAGTCCTTCTTGTATTCTTACTTGTTTTATGATATTTTCCAACCCTTTCTAAATGATTTTTTAATAGGATTTTATAAGGATCTATTGGTCATGGATTGAATTTTTTTGCATTAGGTTGACAAGGATAAGGATGTAAAATAGAAAAGAATTAACTATTGGGAATAGAAATGAACTTGGACAATAGTGCCAAAAGTGGACAAGAATGGCATTGGTGTTATAATTCTAGTGTGTCACTATTTTCCTAGGTAGATAGGACCTAGGGGGATGGATTGGTCATGAAAATAAAGTCTTGGCTCAGTTGGGATTAAGTCTGAAAGGCTATAAATGACTATGAATTAGTGAAAATAATCTTGAGGGTCATGAGAGCAAGCAAGAGGGATCTATGGATTGGGAGTCATAACCCACATTCAAGTTACCAATTTTGAATTTTTATATGACTACATTTTCCCCCACCTTTATTCTAGTGATGTAGCAAAGTAAAATACTAGGATAAAGGAAAACTATAAAATGTACCTAAACTTACCTATAAGGGTGAATCTCATGATAATGTTTGTGATGCTAGGTTGTGCATAGAGAGATCACACTATGAAGTGTGAGTCTATTTTGATGCTGAGTAATGTTGAGTATTGTTATATGATGTTTTACCAAGAGTAATATCATGAACGGAGCTAAGTGCTCAATTTTCCAAAAAGTCACTCAAGAATGCAAAAGTTAGCCCTTTGGCTCCATCATCACCCACAAAGTGAAACTAGGTGGTCATTCATGTGTTGATTAATTTTTTTACTATGTGTTTAATCCCTATGAATAGGTGGCTCAAAAATACAAAGGCTAGCTAGACCTTTAGCTCCATCATTTCCCCATGAAGTGAAGCTATAAACTAAAATCAGTATAAAATGTATGTCATATGAGATAGCTCTTGATTCCTATGAATGGACTATGATCTTAAAAATTTGGCATTGACAATATAATATATGTTGGAAACTAGTGTTAGGCTGTGGAGCTAAAAGCTTCACTGATGTAGACATTGCAGGAGGGTGCTGAGTGTCACAGTCACCAGCATCAGTCAAGCCAACCGACGTCAGTTAGGTGGAGATAGGAAGCTGTCGATGATAGTCATAGATCGACCGATGTCGGTCACCCCCAGGCAGATAGGGACCGACGTCGATCCCCTGTGTGGTTCTGGACTACGAGTTCCATGGACAGTTAGTTAATGAACTGGTTGTTTGCATGTAAGAAGGATAATTTTAGTCTTGAGCTATGGATCTAATTATTGTAATTAGGTGTCTAATTATTGTTTGCATTAGATCTATATAATAGACTCATGGACTATATTTTAATTCATGCTAGAGAGTAAGAGAGCAAAAATTAGCTCCTTCAGAGTGAAGAGAGCAAGGTGTGTTCCTCCTAGTGCCACAGTTCCAAGTATGAGTGTTGGTTTGGAGAATCAGAAGGATTCTTCATGTATGTAGGATCTTGGTCAGCAGGTGTGCAAGGCCATGTTTGGAGATCTACATGGTAAGTAAGATCATTGATCTGTAGGTGTATGTGTGTGCGAGGTCAAGGTTTGCAAGTGTGCAGAACCAGGTTGATCTATAGGTGGTAGTAGGATCAAGGTGATAGCAACACAACAGGGAGCAAGATCAGGTGGGATCTACTTAGAGTACGGTGTGTACTCGGTTGGAGAGCAAAGAGGAAGGCAAGGTAGTTCCTTCCAAAGTAAGATCATTTGAGTTGCAGGTTGTTACAAGTTCATGGGAGATCTACTTGGAGTACGTTGAGTACTTGGAGTGTGTGGAGCACTTGTGGAATGCGTGGAGCACTTGTGTACTGGCAGTAGAGATATTGACTAGTGGTACTGGTAGTATTGGATACTGATTGGTTGGAGGTGAACACCAACTCTGTGTTTGAGTTATTTGTTGGGACCATAAGAGAGAGAGTGAGCTCTTGAAGAGATTTACTATTTATGCTCTAGATGTGTGTGAGCTCTAGAGATGTAAGGAAGAAGACTGTGGCATCTTCTTTGTTGTATTTCCTTCTGGAAGAGTATTAATACAATTGGGTATTGTCTCTCATATTCTGTATTATTTTTGAATTCTAGTTACTTGTTACTTCTGGTTAATTCTGCATATTAAGTTGCTTGTACTTGGTAATCAATGGTGCTTCCTCGGTCCCAAAAGTGGAGTCAAAGCATGTTTGTTGTTCTAGATTCTTGACAGTTGGTATCAGAGCTAAGGTTGCAAGGAGCAAGTTTGTGTTTGATTACAAGTCACTCTCAGGGGTTTTTGATTGAGTGGGAGTATAGCAACGGTAGAAGAAATTACACTAAGAATGGAGGAATTGAAAAGCACGAATAGTCAATTATGGTGTTATGGAAAGAAAGAGCAGGTAAAAAAATATTGTTGGTTGGTTCAAGATCAGCATGAAGGAACTAAAGAAGTAGATGTTGCAGGTTTTGTTGCACAAGATACTCTGGGATGTTCCTTGGATAAAGTAGAATCTTGTTTTATAGATTCTGTTGCCTCTTTCCATGCAACTCGAAATAGAGTATTTTTCCATGTTAAGGTCTTTGGAGACTTTGGAAAGATTTATTAAAGGGCTGGTGTGCCTTGACAAAGAATTGGCAAAGGGGAAGTGAAGGTAAAATTGTAGGCGGCCAACACATGGGTGTTGAAGAATGTCATGCAGGTCCCAGTTCTGAAGATGTGGCTAATTGCTTCAATAAAGTTGGGTGATGAGAGATGCATAAGAACTCTCATAGCGGATACACTTGAATTAGCTAGTGGTAACAAAGTAGGTGTCCTTTATCTATCTACTTATATTACTGATTCTTCTTCTATTGTGAAGATGTGGCTTTGTAGGCTTGGTCACATGAGCAAGAAGGAGATGCATGTTCTTAAGAGGAAGTCAAATGTGTTTGACAGACTTAAGAATTGGAAAGCCTTGGTGTTTCTAGAGGAGATGATAGATAGAGATCAGTGGAGAAGGTTGGACATCTTTGAGCAGGGCAGTTTGGATAGGGTTTTGATCCATGGAGAGCTCACGGGTAAAAGTTCATCACTCACAGGGGAACATAGTTACCAGCGTCAGTCAAGTGGAACCAGCATTGAACAGATAGGTGTCGATGTCGGTCATGTGTAGACCAAAGCCGGTGGTGTTGGGCAGGGTGGTTGTCGACATCGATCAGAGAATCGACGTTGGAAACCAGGTAAGACCAACGTTAGTTAGAAAATTGGTGTCAATAGAAAAGACAGTCACATGAAACTGATGTCAGTCAAATGTAGATTGTGTGGTGACTGAGGTCGGTCACTGTAACATATTTTGGGTGGATAGCAAGCTATCAAGGAGTCTCAAATGCCCATATGGAGGACTAAAAGTGGTAAGTAAGCCTCAAATTCACTGTTCCTCTTCTTTATACTCATTGCTCACTGTAGATTAGGAAGGATCTAGGAAACAGTGAGAGCATGGCATGAATAGGATGCAGAACCAAATGGGAGATTTGGTAGGGTTGCCAGCCAGAAGAAAGAATTGAAAGATGAATGGATACCTTAGTTTAATAATAGAGAGAATGGACACATGAGATAGAAGGCCAGGTCATATGGTCTTGAGGAAGCTGTAAGATAGTGGTACAGGGTTTGACAGGTGGATGACAAATCATGACTTTAGTCAATGTTAGTGTAACCATTGTGTTTGTCTTACCAGGTGGATGATGATTGCAACATTATCCTATTACTGTATGTGGATGGTATGCTAGCTAGCAGGTTCATACATACAGGGTTTTTTTGAGCTAAGGGTAAGGTTAGTTCAGTGGCATGTCATGAAGAATTTATAGCAGCAAAATTCTTTGGCATGAGAGACATGGAAGATCACAGGTTGATTTTGTCTCTAGTGGGAGCTGATGTGAATCAGGTGTTAGCGAGGTTCAATACGTAGGATGCAGAACCAGAGCACACCAAGGGCTAGATAGTTTAGTGTCCGAAATCACATGAGGTCTGGTATAGACCTAAGTTTTCCCCAGCAGTGGGAGCTATCAGAGAGTTAGGAGCCAATTCAGGGAAGTCGGTTCTTAGGTATTTGAGAGGGACCAGCAGTAGGTATACATGTTATGTAGGGTCAGGACTTCACTACATGGGTTTGTAGGTTTGGATGTGGCAGGTTACTTGGATGATAGGAGTAGCACCACAGGTTGTGTGGTGGTTGGTCTTCAAGGTTGAGCTTAAAGAGGGATACAATCCAGGAAATAGATTAGACAGGCTACAACTATAGGTACAGTGTAACTATTTATCTCCAAGTGGGAGATTTTTAGGTTGTGGAGCTAAAAGCTTCATTAATGTAGACATTGGAGGAGGGTGATGAGTGTCACAGTCACCGGCATTAGTCAGGCCAACCGATGTCAGTCAGGTGGAGACGAGAAGTTGCCAATGATGGTTATAGATCGGCTGACATCAGTCACGCCTAGGCAAACAGGGACTGACGTCAGTGTCCTGTGTGGTTCCAGACTACGAGTTCCATAGACAGTTAGTTAACGAACTGGTTGTTTGCATGTAAGAAGGTTAATTTTAGTCTTGAGCTGTGGATCTAATTATTGTAATTAGGTTTCTAATTATTGTTTGCATGAGATCTATATAATAGACTCATGGGTTGTATTGTAATTCATGCTAGAGAGTAAGAGAGCAAAAATTAGCTCCTTTAGAGTGAAGAGAGCAAAGTGTGTTCCTCCTAGTGCCACAGTGCCAAGTATGAGTGCTGGTTTGGAGAATCAGAAGGATTCTTCATGTATGTAGGATCTTGGTCAGCAGGTGTGCAAGGCCACATTTAGAGATCTACATGGTAAGTAAGATCATTGATCTATAGGTGTATGTGTGTGTGAGGTCAAGGTTTGTAGGTGTGCAGAACCAGGTTGATCTTTAGGTGGCAACAAGATCAAGGTGACAGCAACACAACAAGGAGCAAGATCAGGAGGGATCTACTTGGAGTATGGTGTGTACTCGGTTGGAGATCAAAGAGGAAGGCAAGGTAGTTCCTTCCAAAGTAAGATCATTTGAGTTACAGGTTGTTACAAGTTCATGGGAGATCTACTTGGAGTATGTTGAGTACTTGGAGTGCGTGGAGCACTTGTGGAGTGCATGGAACACTTGTGTACTGGTAGTAGAGATACTGACTAGTGGTACTGGTAGTAGTGGATACTGACTGGTTGGAGGTGAACACCAACTCTGTGTTTGAGTTATGTGTTGGGACTGTAAGAGAGAGAGTGAGCTCTTGAAGAGATTTACTATTTATGCTCTATATGTGTGTGAGCTCTAGAGATGTAAGGAAGAAGATTGTGGCATCTTCTTTGTTGTATTTCCTTCTGGAAGAGTATTAATACAATTGGGTATTGTCTCTCATATTTTGTGTTATTTTTGAATTCTAGTTACTTGTTACTTCTGGTTAATTCTGTATATTAAGTTTCTTGTACTTGGTAATAAATGGTGCTTCCTCAGTCCTTACAGCTGGTATCAGAGCATGTTTGTTGTTCTAGATTCCTGACAACTAGACCACTCTTAGCCACTCCAAAAATAAGAATCTAGTTTATGTGGAAGCCACCTGGGAATTTAGGAACTTAGGAATGTGGAGGGTAGGCTTGTATGAAATACACTCTAAAATGATGCTATCCACCTATAGATAGAATAAGTTAGTAACTACTAAGAATGTCTAGACAATGCTAAACTAGGAAAGAAAAGAAATAAATGTGTCATGCACATTACTCCCAATCATCGATGTTTGAAACATGGATTTTGATCTAGAAGTTATACCATCTATTGTATCTAAAACTGGAAGTGAGATCCATCATTACACACATGATGCCCCTTATATCTATATTCTTAGAGCACAATGTGTACTAAAACTATGTATTTTGAACTAGTCTAGCTATGCAAATTTGTAGTTGAACCTACTTTTCTATCTTCTTTTAGAAATTCTAATTTTTCTATTGTTTGGATAGGAGCACTGGAAATGGATAGTAGCACCACCAAAATTTTAGTCTAGTCTCATCACTATTGTCTTGGGCCAAATCTAATGATTATTTTAGATTCTTCACTATTTGTCTGGTCTATTCTAACTAGTTTGATGTCTAGTTGCTATTTTGGTTCTTCTAAAACTAGATTTTTTCATTGATAGGAGCTCTAATTTATATGATAAAACCCCTATTTGTTGCCCCCTTTTCTGAGGGCAGGAATGGAGACCTTGTAATTATTTCCTTCAAAATAAATAGCCTTGCAAGTGTGTTATGTTGTAAAATATATGATATAACAATGATAATTAACAAAATATCTCTAGATATAACATGGTTTGTATTGAGAGATTGTTAGATCGATAGGGGTATACCTAAATAGATATAATAATTTAAAAACATGTGCAATGTACTGAACTATAAATGGAAGTGTTTAATAATTAGTTATCATGAAGGGATGGAGCATGATGCCCATCATGGCATCTAAGAAGCAAGATAATTCATGATTTAGATCATGGCATTGCAAACAATCAAAATCAATCAAGCAATAAGCACACAAGGTAAGAAGCATACAAGAGTGGCCAAGGGGCCAAGAAAATAAGGGACATGGTCACATGTCACTCAAACTAGAAATCAAGCATACAAGGCATGTTCAAATGCCACATACACATACATTTGAAACAACCAAGTTGGCGTGAAAGCACATAAAAGAGTATAGGCAAGGGACATTGACAAATGTCCAAAGACACACACATGAATAGAAGAAAAGGACATTGGAAAATGTCCTAAGGCACATATAAGAGAAAAATAGGAATTAAGAAATGCAAATAATCTAGCTACATTAAGCAATAAAATAAAGTATGTAAGGAATTGGAAGTACAATCGCATCTAACCAATCAAATCAAGAGTATGAAAGTATGAAAGACATGTTAGTAAAAGATTGGATATATGCAAAGAAACACATAAGTGTTGAATACTAGTGAGTATCGATAGATTAATCTATGTAAGCTAGTAAATAATGTACATCAACATGATAACTAGAGTGTGTGGTACAGAAATGACATAACTTAGATGGTATAGTCATGGAGAAGATACCCCTAGGGGGAAGATATATCAGTGTGAATCTCGCATGCAATATTAGGATGCCCTCTTAATGGGTAGAGTGAATAAATCAAGGGTATAGAAGTCACTACACACATTCAAAGAAGATCAAGTGAATCATGGTAATGTAGATAAATCGACAAATAATAACATAGAATAGAAAATATAAGTCTAGCATAGTAGTATAAATGTAAATCATGGATGATCCATACAATCAAGATGTTTTTGGTGTTTTTGAGTTATTTGTATGTTTTTATAGTTTGAAATATTTGAAGTTTTTTTTAATTTTTGATATATTTGAGCTATGTTAAATCAATCACAAGAAGACTATATATAATAAATACTAAGAAATTATGTATAAATAAGCAAAAAGAAACTATGTACAAGTGAGGCTGAGAAGAGACGATACTAACTAATGAGTCTTATGGGAGACTCCCTATCATTGTGTCCTATATCAAAGAAATTAATTTTGCATAATTATGAAGCATGAGGGAATGGCTATGAATTTGACTTTGAATATTAAAATTCATGGTCATTATCTTGAAAATCATAATAACTTGTATTGTTCCACACATCATTGTCATCTTGATTTTGAACCAATGGAATACTGGTGTTGAATTTTGTTGTGCCTAGATTTTTTTATTTGATAAATTATGTCTATTATTGATTTACCTTAGGATGTTCAATAAATCCCAAACCTTGGTGACAAACATTATCAACTGCTAGAATAGGAGTAGTGATGCCTTGAGCCTGCATGCCCAACACTTGACCTTGATAATCAAGTTGTTGTAGATATTTTTGACCAAACCCATACTAATTTGAAATTTGAGCCTTATTTTGGAGAGGTATATTTTCATATTTTTCATGATTTATCTATGCTTTTGGTACTTTTTTTTCTCTAATTTTTAATTTTGATCCTTTTGTTGTTCTGAGTTATACTATGGTATCCACTTTTGTATTGTTTCTAAATTTGACCCTTTGTGAATGTATTCTTATGTCATTGTGGATTGTTTGATTTATTTACATTATATAGGTTCCTCATTTATTTGTTGTATATGTTTTTTTAATTCCAAACATGAATCTGTGTGATGTCCATGCATTCTATGATATGCACAATAATATTTGGATCTTTTAACTAGATGTAGAAGAGGTAGTTTGATCAACTTAGATTTAATAATTTTTCTTAATACCTCACTTGAACTCTTATTTGATCTTTGAATGTTTTTTAAATCACTATTTGTAGAGTTACTTTGTTGTGATTTATTTTTTTGATATGTAACATTGTGTGCAACCAATTGACTAGGTGAAGGTGCATATACATGATTGACACTAGGATGTCTTTGAGGATTTTATATTGTAATATTATTTTCCAATGTTATGATATTTTCATGTAATATTTGATTTTACATTTGTAAATCTGAAATTAAATTGTGCATGCTAGTGATTTGATCCCTTAGAGTCTCACAAGTGCAAACCCTAGTTGATTTCAATTGGACATGTAATCACATATGTTGAAGAGTTTTTGAAGAATTTATTGGCTAAACGTATGTATTAGGAACAATAGTATAGGTTTTCTCACCTTTTTGAGGGGTGATAGCATGGATGTGGTTAGAGGGAAAGTATCTATCACCCTCTTGGGGGAGAGGAGGAGAAGGAAACTAGTTCTTGGGCATAAGATATGACATTGAAACTTGACATGTAGTTGTTCGCATATGAAATGGATCCTCTAATTATGTAATGATTTCATTCTTGATTTAATTACAAATAATATATAGATATCATGTTAAATAAGTCACTAGATTTATAAGTTATATAGCAATATGATTATAAAGAATATTCCACATGAGAGATAACAAACAAGGGATAGAGATAATGAAATTGTGCAATAATTTAAAAGGAATTTTGGCATGTGCTATGACATTTTTAATGTGTTTAGCATGAGAAACCTGAAAAAATATCCATATGAGAGATAGAGAGTATTCAAAAGGAATATTGAAACGTTGTGCATTTTTAGCAATGAATTTTGTAATATCATCCCTTATTATGAAAATTAAGAATGAAATGCAAAGAATGAAGCTTTGCACTAACATATGATAAACTTCATCATTCGTCTACATGATACCTTTTTATTTGTAAGGAATGTAAGAATTTTTTTTAAATAAGTGAGATCTATTTTTGTAATCTGATTATAGATGTAAGGTGATACCTCAAGAAGCAATGGGACCTAGTATAGGAAAATTGGGTTTGAAAGATAATTATTTGAATAATTACTATGAAAATTTCAAATTGAAAGTGAATTTATGAGTTAGATATGCAAGTAAAAAATTAGAAAATTAGTGATTTAAAGGGACCTATAAGATGCAACTAGGGTTTTTAAAAATAAATGTTTTTGAAAATTAATATTAAATTTTGAAATTTGAATGGACTTTTTGATTTAAATATGCTAGTAAAAATTTAGAAAATGATTGGAAAATTACTGGAAAAATAATGGGACCTAGTATGGGCAACTAGGGTTTGAAATAAAATTATTTTCAAATTTACTACTAAATTTTAAAATTTGAAATGAATTTATAATTTAAACATTCAAGTACAAAATTCAAAAATTTATAGGAAAAATAGTAGGAATTTTACCCTAGGGTTTCTACGATTTTTGTGTGCAAACAAAGTATGTTGGATTCACCAAATGATTTAAAATTTTTGGGAATAATTGGGGTTTTATTCCTAATTTAGTTAAAGCGTCTAGATTTATAAATTAGTAAATAATATGTGGTAAATAAGCTGCTGATTTGTAAAATTTATTTGATAATTAGAGCTTTAATAAAAATATTAATAAAAGGGAGAAAACAAGAATTAGCTTAAACTATGTTGGTCTGAATGAGACAAGATCTGATATTCACTGTGCAGGCCTAAGACACTATCATAAATAGGATTCTAACTTTCATTTTTTCATTGGATAAGAGTGCTAAAAATGGATAGGAGTGGCATTGACACTATAGTCTTTATTCGACACTATTGTCTTGAGGATCTGAGCTTTTTGGGTTTTATTCAGTAGGTCTATGTGACCCTATCTCTAAATTTTGATAGATGAAATTCTATAGATATCTATAGTGATTATATTTTCTCTTCAAACCCTATCTCACATTGTACTTTGACCAATTTTGAACAAGAGGGGGGGTTAGTGTGTGTAAGATTCACTAGACATGGATCCACACCCCTTATGTGGGCATGCTACCTACATACCAATACTCTAAAGAGGGATCAAGCCATATGTAGTTGTCCCTTTGAAAGTTCTTGGTGCAATTGTGATATGAGAATGCAATAGAAATTCTAAACTAGGTGTGCTTGAGATGACTAGGGACTGATGTAAGGATTTGAATAAGCTAGAAATAGTATTGTATGGTTGTATGTAGAGAATAAGTAAATGTGCTTGAGTAGTCTTTCTTATATTCTTGATTACTTTGTGATATTTTCCAATCCTTTCCAAATTATATTTGAATGGTATTTTATAGGGATCTGTTGGTCATGGATTGAATTTGTTCACATTAGGCCGATAAGGATAAGGATGGGAAACCATAAGGAATTGACTATTGGGGCTAGAAATGAATTTGGACAATAGTACCAAAAGTAGATAGGGGTGGAATTGACACTATATTCATACTATGGAACTATTGTCTTGCGTAGATAAGACCTAAGGGGATGGATTGGTCATGAAAAGAAGGTCTTAGCTCAGATGGAATCAAGTCTAGAAGGCTATGGATGACTGGGAATCAATGAAAATAAGCCTATGAAGGTCATGAGAGTAAGAAAGATGGATATATATATTGGGAGTCATAATCCACACTCAAGTTACCAAATTTGGATTTTTATGACTACAATATCATAACCCACAAGCATGGATTAAGATCTTACCAGTTGTCTTCTCTCGAAGGTCACCCAGAGCCTAATTCCCTCAATGTTTTGCATCTACATCCATTCTTTTGTTAAGAAAGATCAAGTTCATATTTTGTTTAACATAAGCTTAGCCCTTGCTATCCACCAACATTCCATCCCCTTATTTTAGGGGCAAGTGATTAAAACTTAATCATGTGATTATTTGTCACCATCATAGCCTAATCTTGAATAGTGAGTATCATGGATATACCCATGGCATGGTTCTCATGTTATTTTCCACCCCTTTCAAGATGGATCCCCATGATTGTTGTCACCTAAGCCTCTTTTATTCTTAATCAATCTTCTTGTGATCTTAGTTTTTCCTTCATAAATGTGCACCACTAAGCCAGCCTAAGCAAGTCTATGTCAAGAAAAATCAAAGTAATCAAAGTAAAGGTCTCCATATCACTAATAATCATGGGTCATTCCTAGCATTTACAAACTACTCTTATGAAGGATAGTTGTTGAAAATTTATTTGAAATTTCTAAATATAAGGTAGATTGCTCCCTTGAATGATAGATATCAAAAACAATAAATAAAGAATATAAATTTAGACCACTCCCTTGAAGGATGGCTAAGTAAAGAATTTGTCAAAAGCATAGCAATTTCTTAGAAGCTTCCCACATTGATCAACTTCCTATATAAAATAATCAACAAAGGACCAATCATCAAAATCATAACATAAACAAACTATTCTTGAAAGTTAAAATCATCTCTCAAACAAAAAAATAAGGTGGAAGCTATAATCACCATTCATAAGCAAGCTTCCCGCAGCGATTAGTCTACACAGTTTGGCATAGGCTTGTTTAACTTGATTCTTAGGACACCTACATAAAAGGCATGCTAGTCTCATAAAAAGGTTCCATTTTCACCCATCTCCCCTTTACACTATATGCATAGGATTCTTGAGCTTACTTGACATTATGTGGTCAAGACACCATTTAACCAACTAAAAAATGATAATGAAAAGCATTCAAAGGGCTTATGTTCATTAAGCCTATCCAAATTTGATTTTATTTTAGTCCTTGTCAAAGAAGAAGCATCATGCCCTCTTCTTATCCTATCGTGACTAGTTCATATTTCCATTATGGCATTGGTCTCTTGGTTGTGTTCTTTATTCTTCAATCTAGTGTTGTTAATTAAACCACCTCATGTGTTTTCTCATAAACATTAACCATAAGCATAACCATACCAAGAATGATAATCACATCCATAATTAACTAAAATAATCAACCATTTTCCACCACATGTATAAATATAATGAAATCCAAATACTCATCTAAAATTAGCATGTTATAAGCAATCAAGAAGCATAACCATAAACCAAAAACATCTCATGCCTATCTAAGCATATATTAGTGTCTACACAACCATAGCATAAGCATAATCCATAAACAATGTAAACATCACATAATAAGCAATAAACACCAAATGTAAGTCAAACCATGAACATAAGAATAAGCAAAGATCACATATATAGCTCATAAGTCAAATATAGATCATGTCATCAAAATAAATAATACATGTGGTAATGTACATTCTCTCTCTCAGTGCATGTACATCTTGCTACTTCAGCATGTAGGTCGGTATCAAAATCATGTACATATATATCTATATATCATAACATAAGTATGTCATGCCCCTAAGGTACCACTACCATCGGCTTCTCCTACACTACCACTTTTATTTGGTGTCGGTCCTCTTAGGATGCCTGCCTATTCCCCCATCAAAGTGGCCCACTAATTTGGAGTCGTTAGAGCTTCCCCACCTACTCAAATGGCCCTATACTCACACCATCAAGGCTCTTAAGGACACTATGTCATAACTATGTCCTCATAATACCTTATCTCCTCCACTATGGCCAAATATCATGCCATAAGGATCATACTTGGTGGCCCTTATGCTGGTACTACTATAGATCCTACCCTTTATCTCAAGGTGTCCCTCTCCTAGGTCACCAAACCTAGAGAGGTCCTAGCCTGATCTCTCTCACCTATCATGGTGGAAATTTAAACTTTTAATGTCATGATTCGGCCCTACAATGTGGCCACCTATCCCTATAATCCTACAATTTATGCCTATGTGGTATCTAATGATGCCCTTGCTTGCCCATCAAGGCCACCTCCTTGCACCTATACTTATGGACCCCCACTAGCTAGATCCACATCCATAGCCTATCATCCCCCATCATCCCACCTAAAATTGGCCACAACATATAGTGTCTAATACCAAGCTACATAGCCCTAAACAAAATTAGCATCATCAGCCCCTACTCTAATAGGTAGCCCCTCATGATCTAGGACCACCTCCTCTAGTTGTGGCTTGGGTAACAAAAAAATTTCATCTTCCCTCTTATACCTCAAGAATACACCTAAGATCCCCTACACTAGGCCAAAATACCTCCAAACTCTATCAAATGGGATGAGCTCAGTCTCACCCTCTCTCCTCTTATAGATACATCTCTAGCTCTTTAATGAAAATGTGTGATGGTTATAAAGGGCCCACCTAGGAAATATGGCATATGGCCTCTAGACCATATCCCTTGCAACTAAGCCCTCTAGTGCATCCCTAAGCTAGTCAATATCTCTCTCACCTCCTCCAGCTTTGTGAGGGCATAATCTCCTCTCTACTACATGAAACCCACTCTAACATCCACTTGAGTGTAGCCCTCCCATGGTAGCCCCAATGGTCTTAGAACCCTATTGTGCTCATATGCCTAATAATGGAGCATAAACCTCACACTAATCATGTACCTCCTATGAGCTTGAAATGCCTATAGTTCCTTATATATCTAAACTATTAAAACTAGTGCCCACCTAAACATTATCCTACCAATTAATATCTCCACTATCACACCCAATAATAAATAAGGAAACCACCCACTACTTGAATCTATAAAAACAAAATAGGAGACTACCATCATCATCATGATCATCAAAAATATCTCATCCGGATCCTTTTGGTATAATGGCCCATACCTAAAACTATCATAATGCCACTTATCATGGGCCTGATCCTTGCTATACAACAACTCCATCTACTCATCCTCTCCCCAATCTTAATATGATATATCAGTCCCCCTGAATGGGTAGCCATGTGATCTAAATCACATCCTCTAGTAGTATGGCCATCTCTCCTATAAGTAGGAGGAAGGTGTTTATGGCTGGATCCCATCTCTCAATGAGGGTCATGATCATCACTACATATCAAGGAAAGCATTGATAGTGTCTCATGGATTTTAGGCCAACCTCTCCCATGTGTGTCTAATCATCCTCCATCATCCCTACATGGATCTTCACGAATATCTTAAGAACTTGATCCCTCATCTAGATTTGGTCTTGTGCCTACAAAAATCAAATTTAGCACACACACTTAGTTTTCCATTACCATTGCTCATTTCTAAATCAACCCCTTTATCAATCTACACCCACCTAAATCAACCTATTCTAACCATTATCTCTACCTCTAACACTTGAAATTAACCCTCACCCCAAAACATTTTAACACCTTAACCTACCCTAATATATCAAACTAACTCCTAGATTTTTTATCAAAAAGCAAAACATCTACCCTGACCTCCACATAATTTCAACATCTTCCCTAAACCTTTTAAACCAACGCTTAACTCTAACCAATAACCATTTTAACACATTACTCTTACTTACCTACACATCACTATCCTAACTTACCCTTTGCATTTTAACTACCCCACACCTCTTCAAACATTTTAAAACCCTTTACCTATATAATTTTATTAAAATCTACCTTCCCCAATCCCTCAACCACCAATGATCACAATGACTACTGATGATCAGGAGATCTTTGTGCATCAGTGGTTGATTACCAATGGTCAAGTCTGACCATCGACTATCAGGTCAAACTATCGATGGTCACTATGTGTGATTGATAGAGGCAAACCACCTAACCCTAAATTCCTTAAAACCTAGAAAAAAATACAATTTTTCAACAAATCAATTCCCTAATTCTACCATATACCCTACCCCCAACCCAAATCCTCTTTCAATTTCAAATTTCACTGGCTATTTTTTTAAAAAGATGATCAAAACTTAAAATTAGGTCAAAACCCCTATACCTACCCAATTCAACCACACCCTACCAAACTTAAACTTTAACACAATTAATTTAAATAAATTACAAAAATTATGTACACCCCCTACCTCATTCCTTGACCATTATTGAGGATGGATCCCACATCCAACTGCTCGATCATATCCTCACCCACCCTGTATTTTGATCTCAAGAGATCACCTTGACATGCACCTCCAACCAATCAAAAATAACCAACTTAGATAAATGATAATTCAAACCCTCACAAAAGGCTAATTCACTTAGAGCATATAAAACATAGAAGTCAATTTTCAAAAGTGAAAATGACTTTTCATTTTCACTTTTTATGTTTTGGCCTTTTAGGGTTTTGCCCTAATCATCAATGGTCAATCTTGAGACCCCTGACCATCAACAGTTAGGAATTCCCCATTTTAATTTTTTTAGCCACCCACATCTAAGTTCCAAATTATTGGAGATTACCTTCTCCTGCAAACCCAAACCCACCCATTGATATTACCCTTATCCAACTAAACCTCATCCCTCATCCATTTCAGCCCAACTAGCACACTTTTTGCAATAATTTTTGCCTTATATTTTGATCATAGTGATAATATTTCCATGTTGACCCTTTTTGAACTTGTAGTTACCTAACCCACTTATGTATTCTCAAGAGCACTTCCTACCTTAGATACCTATGACACTTGACCTATTTATGTTTTCCATAGGAGCACTTCCTACCTTGGATGCCCATAGAAACACTGACCTTGTTTAGGAGGCTAACAAGTGTACCCAACCACCATGCCTATATGTGATCATGTAGTACACTAGTCACTTGTCTTTCTAACACCAACCTTTATTATTTTTAACTCTAATAACCTAGTCTTTGCATGATCTAGGCTATCACACTTTTGTCATACTTTGTGAGCCTATTTATGCTTTAGTGCCCAACCTAATGCCCACCTTCCTCATCACCTCCACACACCTTATCAAACCCACACTTATTTTTTTACCTCATCACCTTCTATTTTGATGGGGAACACCTCCTCCCATACTTGAGGTAACTAGATCTTTGACCAACACCCATTTTTGTTTTCTAGCTAGTTAATTCCAATTCATATAATAAAAAGGGGGAAAATGTAGACATAAAAATTCACACACTATGATTCCAAATGTCATATTTACCCTAGACCATCTTAAGACCCCCTTGGGACCATTTAACCCTATAAACCCTAATCAAACCTAACCTAAAGTCAATTTAACTTAGCTGGCTTAACCCAACATTTACCCACCTTTTACCCTTTACCCTCAACAACTGAAAGTTAGCTTGACCACTAAGGGTCACCCTAATTATCAATATTTAAGGTCCACCTCCTTAACAACTAACATGAAAACTCACCCACTTTAATTTTCTAAAATAACTTGTCATCATCTACATGTAAGCCATTACATGAGTGAGTTGTAATTAGGAAGCCTAGTTCACATGTTGTTACAACTCTCTAGCCTTGCCTATAAAAAAGAGGAACAAAGAGGTGAAATCCATCTACAATCATGATCAAGAACTTGTGTATCTAGGAGTTTCTTTTTGTAGGTCAATCATTATTATTAATACAATAAACTATGTCAAAGAGTCAACTTATCACAGTAGCCCTGCCAAAGCTCTAAGTACTATTACTCTATCAGAATCAAGCTAGATTCCATTAATAGGTCAACTACCTCAATCAATCACCCAATCAATGTCTGGTAAGATAAGTACTTGTTTCTCAGTGTTCATTTACTTTATTTTCATTTCATAATCAACCCAAGTCTTACTCATCTCCCAAAATCTCACTCTTTGATCCCATTAATCATCTTTTTTACCCAGATCCTACAAATAGTAATCATTGATGGTTATCTCAATTTTTGATGGTCTATGTAACCACTAATAGTCACCTTAACCACTAATAGTCACCTTGACCACTAATGGTCACCTTAATTACTGATAGTCAACCCAACCACTGACAGTCACTATGGTAGTGAAAAACCATCAAGTTGTTTTCACCTACCTACCCCTAACCAAACCTAATTTTCTATGTTCCTTCCTATTCATAGACCCATTTCTAATTTTTTAAAGTATACCCCAACTCTCTATCACTAGTATTAATTAGCTAATCACTATTTTAATCATTTCTAGTCTATATTTCTTAGCAAGCACTCTTGTGTTCAATTTCAGTACCTTTTGATTATTGATGCAAGTACTTTATTTTTTATTTATAAACATGATTTTTAAAAATGTGTGGATTGATATCTCCTAAGGAATCCCTTGCTTTTAGGACTAGCTATCGCTAAGTAATCCACTCAACTATCTGTCTAACAAATAAATTTGCTTTAGTGATTTCTTATCTGCAGGGCATCCTCTTAAGCCAAAGAAGAGCTCTCCACAATATTATGATTTAATGCATGCATAATCAAATAGATTTTCCAACCATATCTATGTTTAGTTTCTCCTTTTCCCTTTTCCAATAATAAGCAAGAAATTCACTGAAACATTGTTAATAGGAATGTTATTTAAAACATTAGGAATAACACATATGTGATGGTATGTTATTTAATAAATTGGCATTATGTTAATAATATTGTGTTATTCACAATATGTTAATACTACCTTTTTATTTATAGTTTATCCTTGGATTATAGTAGAAAACTCTTGTTAAAAAATTAGCTTAAATTTATCCTTGGTTTATAATATTTTTTCCATTAAATGGCAATGTGTGTTTTGCACCAAAGCTATATTATGACCATATGTTATTTAATGAAATCATGTTGTGTTAATAGGATTGTATTATTCACAACATGTTAATAGAACTATGAAATTAATGCATGAAATTTAAAAATGAAACTAGAAAAAAACACCTCCTTTTCAACTTTAATTTTTCTTTCAAATCACATTATTTACAAATTTTTCATGCCTCCTTGCTCTACACTCCTCACTAGCATATATTTTCATCTCTTTTTAAAAATACTTTTATGCTTTAATTCTTAAATCCTTAAAATTATCCTTTCCTTCTCTTATATATAATATTCTAATCACCCTCCCATTCTATAGGTTATATTGTGTCTTTAAAATGCATCTACATTATTGTGTTTTTACAACATACTTTGTTATTCTTGTAGGAGATAGACACAGACCTCTTATCTCTACACAAAGCATATTTACAAAAAAATAGATGATGGTCTACCCCTTATTCAGTTTTATAGCATATATATGGTTTTTTCAATGAACATATAATAAGAATAATTAATCTAATATTTTATCTGTTCATAGTCCATGAAATATTGTAATAGGATTTTAGATAAATTATGTACAATTTTTAATCGACATTTTAAATCACATCATGCGATCCTATGATTATTTACTGATGATGGATCATAAGATGTGATCCAAAAAAGAGAGTAAAATTTGGTATATAGTTTATCCAAAATCTTTTTATAATAAAATAATTAATTTTATTTATGATAAGATCCATAGATGATTGTCTAGTAATAGCTCATAATATTTTTTTTTATACCCTTTAATTTCATATATACATTTCCATGAATAAATTACATGAAAATTGAAAGGGGCACTCATACATTTCATATATTTAATTTCAATCAACTAGTTCTAATCACAACATAATAAACCAAACTAGTTTTAATCAACTAAAGAAATCAGGAATAAGAAAGAACAAAGAAAATTAATGACAAAAAACTTATGTCAAAATTCATCTCCTCATTAGAGATTTGATTTTTCCCTATATATAGGGCCTCTTATATTTCTAGGTTAACTCATATAATCAAACTAACTTCAACTAGATAAACAAAAAAATGATCGAGATAAAGTCAACAAGCATGGAAAAATCAAATAAAATAAATTAATAAATAACTTAAGTAAGAAGTTATTTACTCATTAAAGACTTTATTCCTCAATCAATTATGCCCCCTATATTTTTCATTTCCCCTATCATATACAATAGAACTTTTACTTTTACTTGAATTATTAAGATCATTACTCATACTTACTATATATGGATTCATTTTGTCATAGTGATAAGTCAATTTATGTAGATAGAGAAATGGAACACACTCTTTGAACAATAAATCAAATGATAAAATCCTTTATTCATCATTTAATTCCAAAAACATATTTCATTTCATACACTCATCACTCATATAGAATCACAGACCCATGCAATCACGTATAGCAATCGGGTCATTTATAAGAATTGTATTAGAACTAAGATGAAGCCATGAGAAAGGAGGGTTTTTTAAGGCAATAAACAAGTTGGAAAAAGAAAATTAAGTACCCAATTTAACATTTAATATTGAGAGAAAGAAACTAAAAAAAATCTTAGAGGTGAATACATGGGAAAAATACATTAAACCCCATCTTTCAGAATCAATACATAGATGTTCAATGTGATAAAAATTACATAGAACACCAATCATACCATGATTCATCTGATGATATGTTTATATGTTGACATATCCCATTAAGAATGTAATAAATTAATTTTCACTAAAAGATAAACTATCATTTGAATTTGTTTGAATAAGCACTCAACATAATTGTCTAACAATTAAACAATAAAAAACTATATTTTGGAGAAAAATCATATCCTTGCATTCTCATAGCTTAAGAAAGTTTTTAATCACATTCAAATTTAATCCAAACCATACTTTCATAGATATAACTTACTAAAAATATATTAACATGTTTATATATTCTTAATGACCAAACAAGCAGGTTTCCACATGTTTCCATGAATGAGGTATAAAACTATAAACATGATTATAATATACCAGTGAGACCATCAAATGATCAAAATCTTAAATTTTACCTATAACTCAATGATCTTAACTGACATCTTTAGATTGAAGACTTATGAATTTCACTCAAGGCTAGAGGGTAGTGAGAAATATGATCCCAACCACTATGGTTATTACTTATCCCTACTCACCACAACCATGGGTTCATGTCACTATAGATATCATTTTTATGAACTCAAAATGAATATAGGGAGAAGTCATGGCTTAAAATAAACCTTGTCAAACTTACCAAATACACTAGGTCACTACACTAAATAAAAATATTTGAAACAACCCCAAACTAGAAGCAAGGAAGCATTAATGTTGTAATAATTACTAAGCTTGACATGTGAGATAACACAATATCAAATTATAACATGAACATTGAATCTAGGTTATGAGTGATCTATGCACAAATCCTACACAATATAATAAACCCCTCACTTATTTATCTACATATATCTCACACCTTATTCAAACTCCTTTTCACTCCTCTACATGAAGCTTACTTACACTCTTGTGCATAAGTCTTGAACTGGTTCGTAGACTTTCACACTCAACTTGTAGCTCTATGCACCATCCTGGTACTTACTCATAGGCTCATGTTCCTACATGTATCTTCATTTTATCACATCCATGTTTTATCCTAATCTAACCACATGATTTTTTAGGTGTCACTCTCTAGCCTATAATCTTGTCATTTGAACTATTAGTCACAAGCAACCCAGAAGGTCAACCATCATTCAATAAGGAATATGAAACAATTTTTAATCATCTTCTTTATAATTGATAATAGTTTTAATTACTCTTGTATTATTCATGTTAAATATGTAACATATGCATCCATGCAAGGGTTGATTTTATAGGTAATTATAACATAAATAACATGCTCTATGTATCTATTGTATAACACACTAACTTAACACATTGTACCACTTTTCCCTATTTTTTACTATTTAATATAAGTTACATTTCTTTCAAGTAATATTTTTTCTCCAAATGTGTTTTTATTGTTCTATCTGAATATATCTTTATGCATTCATTCTACATAGCCAAACTCAGTTGTTCCCCACATACTTGATCCTGGGCCATGTGGTGTGGATCATTGATATTAGAGTTAAAGAGTTATTCCCCTTCATATTCATTTATACATGCAAGAACAACTTGATAAATAAGTTGTGTCATCAATTCTATTTTAGAATGTCCTAAATAATGTCATAGTAAAAGTAAGATGGTTGATATCAGATGCAACCTCAAGTAGCCCCAAAGGTTCAAATTCTTATTACCACTGCACTAGAGGCATAATGCATTGCCCATTTTATCCAATTATATGATTTTATGATATATATCAACCCAATACCTTCTACTACACCTCCATGGTATACTCAACTGTAGTTTTAGAAGAAAACCCCCTTTAAAGTACAAGTCAATCTTGGCATCCCTTTGTTTGAAGGCAAGATCAATACCAAAACTTTGGATTCCTATATTTGACAACTCAAGGCATACTTCTCAGTCAATTACTTCATTAATTTTGATAAAATCACATTTATAGTATTGAATATGTTTATTCTAGTTGTTCACTAGTGGTAGACCTTTAGTACACAGCATGTACAAGAGTGTGTTCCAATTTAATCATGGAAGACTTTTGTTGATGTGCTAAGGGGACACGTATTACCCTCTATGACACTTTTAATATGAATACATCAAGTTCTAACAATTTCATGAGCATAAGGATAAATCAGTGGAAGACTACACTAACATATTCCATGAATACTCTGTGTGCCTATGAGAGAACTTAAGTAAATAACATAAGGTGTTGAAGTACATCAGTAGAATCTCACCTTATATCCATGTAAATATGGAGTTTTTAACTTATAACATGTTGGGACAAGCATATCACAACACCAAAAATATCAAAACCAAGGCAAAGACAAAGCAATGTTTGACCTTTTCATCCAACATAGTGCATAAGGGCTAGCCCTAACACAAATCCACACCATAGTCGTCTATGAAAAATAAGAACACTTATCATAAAGAGGAGTAACCTTTGAAGATTGTACAAAAAATGAAGGCTCCTATGCTTTCTCATTCAAATAAAGGAAATAATAACTCAGGTGATAAGTGGTGCCACTACCATCACTCATCTACTCATGATGATTCTAAATGTTATGTGTATCAATCCTTATCCACACAATCTACATCATGACCCACACCAATAGAATTTACTAATCTAGATGCCTCTTATTTAAGTACCAACACCACTACAATTGACATATCTAAGAAGTAATAACATCTCTTTGACACCAATTTCTAGGTGAAGGGTCAGCCTCTTCATGTCATCATAGATAGTGGCAATCAGAAGAACATAATTTATCAATCCATATCTCAGTACCTTGGTTTTACCATTACTATGCACTCTAAGCCATATTCTTTGGGGTGGCTATAGTAGGGGAAAGATATATAGGTTTGGTAAAAATACACTTTAAGGTATAAAGTCAAGCCTATGGAGGATAACTTCACTTATATCATCACATCTATAGAGGTCTATGACATATTATTATGGAGATCATATACATATGACTGATAAGGTACATATCAATCCCAGCCATAGCATTAGACTATTTGTGCATAAGATCACTTCTACAATCTCTTTGAGTTAGTACCCATGACCAAAGTCACTTTGGTGTCTGCCAAGTAATGTTGTATACTCATCTTGCACAAGCATAAGTTCATGTTACTCATGGTTCATCCTGACATAACTACGTAAAAGACAAAGCACACTCAAGTAGCACACATCACTTGAACAACATCATATAAACATCAAATTGACAATTTATTGAAGTAACATAATAAAGTCTTTATATATCTCAAAGGCATAATAACATACTACATAGGAAATCACCACATTGATTTGGTTCTTGGATCACTTCTTCCTAATATCCCCTTGTATCATAGACTAGTTTAAGAGAATGATGAAATCCAGTGCCAAATATAAGAGTTCCTTGATCAAGGAAAGATCAAGCCTAGTTCTTCTCCTTGAAGGATTTTGATAGTCATTTCACCTAAAAAGGATGGGTCCTAAAAAAATTTCATAGACTATCATGCATTAAGTAAAATAATGGTGAACAAGCGTAACTCACTGCCACATATTGATGACCTTATGGACTATCTATGAGGTGCACAATACTTCACTAAGATCAAATTAATCTCATGTTACCATTAGGTCCCAGTCCATCCTGAAGACAACATTCAAGACACATGAAGGATTATAAGAATGTTTGGTCATGCCTTTCAGTTTAGCTAATGCACTAACTACATTCATGTGCTTGATGTATGATCTACTCAGATATTTTCTCTACTTGATCATCTTATACTTGGATGGAATTATCATCTTTAGAAATACTTGGGAGGAGTATATGGAACATGTTGCATATGTCTTAGAAATTTTGAATCAACACAAGTTGCAAGCCAACTTAGTAAAGTGCAAGTTTGGTGTTGAACATATTTAATAATTGGGCTACATCATTAATTGGATAGACATCCATGTAGATATAAATAATATCAAAGTGATCTAATATTGGCCTACTCCACCTAATTTCACATAAATGAGGAGTTTTATTAGACTTGTTAACTTTTATCATAGGTTCATCCTTAGTATTTTTCACATCTCTTGAGACCTCAACCAAATAACAAATGTAAAATATAAGTCTGATTGGACTCATGCAAAACAACATTTTTGAGGCACTCAATAAATGCCTCTATGTAATGGTTATTATTTTAATGCCTAACATTGCACATTCCTTCTAAATTTACATCAATGTATCTAATTATGCACTAAATGTAGTGTTCATGTATCATAAACATCTAGTCGCATACCACTTAGAGACATTTAGCAATATGGTGAAAAGGTACTCCACCTATGATACATAATTATATGTTATTATTCAAATAATTAATAAATGGCACCACTACATTATGGGGAAGGAAATAGTTACTCATTTAGATCACAAGCCACTTTAGTTCCTACAAAAGTAGAGCAACTTGAAAAACACATGGCATATGAAATGGATGGTTTTCCTAAAATAGTCCCATATCATGATCAAACACAAGAAAGAGAAGGACAACAATGTATCAAATTGTCTTAGTTGACCACTAGTTCATGCACTCATCATGGTGTTGGCCACACTCGATTAAAACATCATAGATCGGGTATTCCTCTACTCAACTAATCTAAACTTTTTAGTGAGTTACACCATCCTCATGTAAGGTAAACAAGTTCAATATTTCTACTTATTTGACCAGCTTATTTATAAGTTTAGACATATCTATGTTCCTAGTGTCAAACCTTACCAATGACTCATCTAGGAGGCACACTTTTCCAAGACCTTGGGATACTTTAACATGACAAAGACTAGTCATAGTTCTACTAGTTGCACATGCACAAATATAGGGAATACCACATCAAGTCTTGTATTCCTTGTTTCACCACCAAGCCCACAAATAGGAATCTAGGAATTTAAACACCTCTACTAGTTCCATCTAGACTATAGGAATCTATCAGGATGGATTTCATGTCTAGGTTGTCTATGATAAGATGCTAGAATGATGTTATCTTAATTATAATGGATAGGTTTTCTAAGATGGATATCATGGTCCCTTGTAATAAATACATTAATGTAGATAGCACCATGCAAGCCTTCTTTAACCATGTTTAGGTTCATTTTCAGCTTCCAAAATCCATCGTATCTTATTGATATCCATGTTTTGTAAGTCACTTTTGGTAAGTATTGTGGGACTTGATGGGTATGTAACTGGATCAATTGATGGATTTTCATCCATAGATAGATTGGAAAACCAAAGTGGTCAATCACACACTTATTCATCTTTTACAAATGTACAACCATGCACATGTTTGAACTTGGGATCAAAATATCTTGTACATTCAACATGCCTATACTAGATCCCTACATATCTCTATGGGTTAGAGTCCATTCTATAAATGTCTTGGGTTTCAACCTTAGACACATATAAATATCTCCTATTACACACCAGACCATACTAATTTACACACATAAGAATAGGAAACAAACAAACTAATGAATTTTTACACAACATCCAATCTATTCATAAATTGGTTTAACATATTGTCTCTCACACATAAGCAAAGTAAAAGGAGCACCATGATTCATACCACACACCTCATGAATTCTGAGTTGGTAATAAAGTTTGGTTGGACATTTAGAAGGAACATTTCAAAGGTCCACATAGGAAGATCAAGCCTCTTCATTATGGTCCTTAGACCAATTTATGCACAACTAGTGATAAAACCTTTATTTTTGTTATACTGTCATACTTTGACATGCACCTGATCCTCAACATGGAACTTTTCAAGCCTTACACTCTGCCACTTCTTGACCCAATTGTGACACAACATCCTTCTGATTTAGATCTTGACCACTTATGCCCCATAGATAAGGACCAAATCATCAAAGTGACAAACACATACACATGCCATGGCACACATCAAAATTTTTAATTGGTTAAGGTTGGACAATATGCTAATCAATCAAATTGGTACACATCTTAGTAACTTCAAGTGTAGTTTCCTTAGCTTTAATCTAATGCAATAGATACCATTAATTTTCAATAAAGGGAAAATGATCTAAGTACAACTCCTACAGAGCATAATAAACCCCTCTCTTATTTATTTTTATATAGATCACACCTTATTTTTACTCATGCACACTTCTCTACATGAAGCTTACTTACAATCTTGCACATAAGTCCTAAATTGGTTCACAAACTTTCATAATCAACTCGTAGCCCTATGGACCATACTAATACTTGTTTATAGGCTCATGTTCCTACATATATCCTCACTTTAACAAATACACATGTCAGCCTATGATATGTGTCTTTTTAGTTGTCACTCTCTATCTAAGAATCTTGTTAGTTGAATTTTTAATCACCACCAACCTAGAAGTTCATCCATCATCCAAAAAAGAAGATGAAACAACTGTTAACCATCTCTTTTATAATTGATAATAGTTATAACTTCTCTTGTATTACTCATTTTAAATATGTAACATATGCATCTGACCAAGATTTGATGTCATACACAATCATAACACATATAACATGATCCACGTATCTATTCTATAACACAAAAACTATAGCACATTATACCAATTTTACCTATTATTTGTTAGTGAATAGAAATTTCATTTATTGCAAGAAATAATTCCACTCCATTGAGTGTGTTTTAATTGTTTTGTTTGAATACATATTTATGCATTAACTTTGCATATCCAAACTTGGTTGTTCCTTACACACTTAGTCCTATGCCCCATGGTATAGATCAATGAGAAAAGTGTGACATGGTTTACAATTTATACATTAGCCTCAATGAGTTTTGTTTGACTATGTGGGGATGATATATGTAGTGGTATAATCCTTACATCAATATTTCACCACCCACCCTCCTATACATGTTCCTTCACCCACATAATCCATTAGTCGAACCTACTAGTGAAATATTATTTTATTTAACTAAAATGATGGTAAATGATATAAGTAACTATGAAATAAACCCATATCCATATTTTCTTGCCATATAACATCAAAAATCTTTAAAGTATTTTTTTAAGTGATTCAAAGTAAGATATTTAATTAATTCAAAGTGTGTTATTTAATTAATTCATAATGTGTTATTTAAGATTAGTTGATAATGAAACTTAGCATTCATCTATGTAAATTGTAAGTCAAAAATTAGAGCAAGACTTGTGGATAGATTGCATAAAGATTGATTCTCCAATCACTATTTTTGTAATGTATCAGGAAGTCTTGATCTAACACTATAGAATGTGTATGTGATTGCTTGGTTACATTTGGATAGGAATTTTTATATAAAATACAATATTGGAAAGGTGTTCGCATATCCCCTTTATAAAGTGTCCTTTCTTACTACCTTGAATAATTAACTCTAAAATTACCTCATGATTTGTCACATAACATACACATTAGCATACCATTGCCATGCCATCATCCCACCATCTCATTGAAAAAGGACCATAAATCACACCATCAACCATAATAATTTGAATTTACATTACAATACTAGAGGGTAATGGGAAATATGATCCCATCCATGGTGGAACTTATCTATCCCTACCCATCCCATTTATGGGTTCATACCACTATAGATATCATCAACATGAGGTCAAAACAAACACAAGGAAAATTCAATTTAAACAATAAAATAAAGTCAAAATTACAAAACACACTAGATAATTACTCTAAAAAACAATATTTACAATGAATATAAACCATAAACAAGGAAGAATAAGTGCTAAAGTAGTAATTAAGATCAACATGTGAGCTTAGACAACATCACATTACAACACGAACATGAAAACTAGGATGTATTAAAAGTGTGACATGGCTTTCTTTTTATACGTTAACCTCATTTATCTTGCTCTAATTTCATGGGGGGTATATTTTTATTATTATAAACCTTACATGAATATTGTACCATTCACCTTCTCGTACTTGTTCCTAAAACCAAATAGTAAATAATAGTGAAATATTACTATATTTAACTAAAATTAAAAATGAAAATAAATGATAGAAGTTATTGAAATAAACCCAATATCAATATCAACATTAATTTAAATCATAATCATCATCCACTCCATACACTACCACTGTTTCTTAACTCTAGCACCATCATAAGCCCTAGAAGTATAGGGAAATGTCATTACCTAAGATGTGACATGAATTGAGTTTACATTCTAAAATCAAATTAACTTAAAGGGTCACATATATTACCCTTTAGACTTGTTTCATTTTTTAATCATTGTAGACATCCTAAATTTACCACCCTAATTCCACTTTTGACATCGTAATCCAGCCTAATTCATCTACTAATATATGCTAATATTACTAAACCCTATTTTTTCCATAATTATAACCATAATCTCATCAATCCATCACATTAATCATATATTTAACACATACCTATCCAATCCACACTAACTACACCATCCCCCCCAATCAATTAATCATATTATCTTGATGTTATCATGATCTTACCCAATCCCATTAAAATCAAACATTAGATTAACCTACTAAATAATCAATATTAGTCATATAATTAGTACTAATAATAAATTCCATGCACAATATAAATATAAAATATAAAAATAAAAGAAAATAATTATATCACATCTCAAATCAAGCCCCTAAATCCCCAAGTCAAAAAGGAAATTAATCAAACCATTACTCAATCAATCAAACCATTCCTCAATCAATCAAACCCATTCCTCAATAAATCAAGGCCATACCTTTCCAATCTCTCTCATTTAATATCTAACCCCCTTAATTAAATGAGAATATTGACTTAATCTTAACCATCCATTTCAAATTAGATCTAATCATCCATTTACCCCATCAAAAATTTATAATTTGAACCCTCCTTAATTTCCAAAAAGATTTAAGAGACTAATGAGATCATGTTCACAGAGTGAATGAAGCTTGAATATCCTAAGGATATCATTCCATTGTGAGATCAAGCCATCAACATCATTATAGCATCTTATCATTGATATAAGGAACATGTTTTGAAATTTATTGCACAGATCCACTTGAGCATCCATAATAACCATCAATCAAGGGAAAATATACACAAAAAAGAGGTATTCACAATGAATGGAGTTATATTTCTCTCCTTTCTTACTCAAAATAAGTTATTATTCTTGATTAGAGTAATAATTTAATGTTATTTTAAGTTTATATTTACATAGATCTAATTTTACATGTGTGCATTCTTAGAATGCTCAGTGGCACAAAACCCATTATCTTTTACTTATTTTACTTGATAGGAAGTATTTTCTTGGTTGGTCATATTTTTGAGTCTAATTACAATCAAATTTAATTCAAATTTTTAAATGTTACACTCAAAATATTATTTTATACACTTCAACATTTGTGCCCTATATACCAATGTTTCCATCCTCAAGAATGACATTTGTGTAGATTCTTTAGCACCTACATTCATCATTTTAGTTCTATCATATTTTGATACTTTAGAGTTTTTGTAGACATCATGACATTTTTGATCTATAATTAAATGTCTTCATTTTGACTTTTAGAGAATACACACTAAATTTTAGCATCTTCATCCTGATGATTAGCATATGTGTTCTATAGTTTAACATTTACATCCTGATTACTACCATCTACATTATTTTCTTGTGCATCTACATCCTAACTATTATTGTTTTCATTCTAATTAGTGGTATTTGTGTTCTATATTTTATTTTTTATGTTTTATAATTTCTAATGTATAGGTATAACTATATGTCAAAGACCTGAATCAATATTAAAATGCTAATAATAATCTTGAAGTTTCACCCAAAAAATATTTCAAATCAAACCAACCTCACATTTAATCATTTAATTTTAATAAAATAATATTCTTGTATATTCTTTTTCATTTTTTTCTTGTGTGGATGTTTGTCTTATGACCGTGTTTTATCTTTCCTCACACTACAAGGTGACATTGGCAAACACAAATGGTCTAGGTCATTTATGTCTACCAAGGATGACTATGTATGTCATTTCCTCACACCACAAGGTGATCTTAGAAATTATAAATGGTTCATGCTTTTTGTCTTTTTATTTTATAAGGTCTATTTACTGGGATTTTATCACCAAACACAAGACAAATTTAGTGTTCTAGTGGACTCTAAATATCCAAGGAGGAGTTGTCATTATTGGCTAAGTAGTGACTTATTTTACCATTACTATGAAGTGAGATGGTTTCATCCACCAATACGCAGGCCCCAAAAATCATCTATTCAAACCTAGCATATGAACCATTTAGCCATTGAAGAATAGTGGTGTTGGGAACACAAAATTCCCCAAGATCACCCACAATCTACCTTTAAGTTATTATATGTTCACCACTATCTGGTTACAATCCCACTTGACTATCTGGTTATATTTCCTTTTGTTAATGACCCATCTAAATCCAAATTCAAACCAAACCCAATCAAGACCAATTAAATTAAACACAAGGTTTGAAACCCAAATAAATCAAGACATGAACAATAAAAACCTTTTTTATTAAAATACATATTATTACATTAACAAATATATCTAATCCCAATAGCATCTCCCACCCACTACTTACAATCCCAACCAAAATATCCCACAAATTAACTAGTAAAGGGAAACTATATTTGGCATGTCAATCCTAAAATCAAATTGTATTTAACCAAATACAATAAATAATCCAATAGTTGGATACCCTAGCATCCCATATCTATCCTTTGACATCAATACCTTTATCACCAAATCAATCCCACAACAATCAACCCAATCAAAAACAAATACATGTTAGGATCCTGAGCCATATAAAACCAAGTTTATCTTACCCCTATTGATCAAATATAACAAAAAAAAATCCAACACTTCACAATCTAACCATGAACCATCCCATATCAATATTGATCCATACAACAAAAACTACACCTTCCCCAACCTTGGCAAAATCTTGATGAGCAATAATCCCAAAATTAAGGATCCCAAAAATAAATAATCCCAAAATCAACCATAACCTAATCAATTATCGTACGGTCTAAAATAACCTAATAAATATCCTACCAATAATTTTAACAACACCTATCCATACCCTGGCCCATAAAAAATACAAATATGTCCTACCATCATCATTTCAAGGAACATCATTTACCAAATAATTAAGTGCATCCACATTTGGAAATCAGCTAGGATATGCCAAGATCTCTTTCTAAATCATGATTAAACTCCACATAAAAATCAAGGTTAACCCATATTTGACCAACATATTTATGACCAAACCATTTTTAACTAACATATATTTGATGAAACAATTTTTAACTGGCCCATCTATGATGAACCCACTTTTGACCAACCCATCTATTGTTGTTTGCACAACACGCCCCATTTTCAAACTTAAAACACATATCCTCTTTTTGCTATGGAGATCAGTCTTATGTATTGAAGTAGTTTTATGTTTTTTTTGTTTGAATTGCCATATTTGGAGTGCATTTCCTCTAGATTTGAAGATTTAAACTCTGAATGTGATTCATTTTTTTAACCAAGTCTGAATAATAATAAAAATTCATCATGAATTCTTGGTCATAATATCACATCTAGGACTTATTTGATTCAAATATTTGGGTTTGTCTAAAATATGTTAAGTCTTGGTATATCTTATACTTGTGCTTTGAAAAATATTAAATCTTTATTTTAGACCATTTAGCCTTAGTTTTATGAAAATTATCTAACTTTTCAGAGTTGTTACAAATTTTCTCTTATCAATTTGGTCCATGGTTGATTAATTTCATGATAAAATCACTAAATTTTTATAAGGTTTTACTCTTGAACTTAGTTAATTTTATATTTTTCTTGTCATTAACTAATGTTGTGCAAAAGGATTTATTTTTGTTCCTTAAAGTTTGTCTCTTTTGTATCCATTTATACTTCAATTTTCATTTTAAAATGACTATCTTTTCAAGGTTTCACCCTTTAACTTAGTCAATTTCTTTTAAATGGACAAATATGAATTTATAATTGTGAAATTAACTTTGTTTTGGAAAAAGGGGATTATTTTTTCCTCTTTATTCTATGCCATTTAGATTTCATACTTAGTCATTTTTCATCTTTTTCTTTGGTTGATTTTTTCAAAAACTTAGTCATTTGCTTTTATAATTTGAAAGTGTCCCCTATGTCTTTGTATATTTTCCTGTAAGCATCCAGAGTGTTTCTTATTCCATGTGACACACTTTCATGTCTCTTAGTGTTGTTTAAAAACACATTTTAACACTTAATCAATTTTTATAAATTTCTCTTAGAGCCACATGTCAAATTTCCACTTCTTCAAGACTTAGTTGATTCTTCAAAAGGGTTCCAAGAGCCACATGGTATATTTATACCCCTCTGATAGACTTAAAAACTTTAATTTTTTCTTGGAATACTTCAAATATATGGATCAATTAGATGCTACCAAGTATAATGATCATAACAACCCACCATGGCTAACTTCATACCAAGCCAGATCCTCTAGGCGAGAAGATTAATGGGATGTTGCCATGTGGCATGATCCTGATGTCCTACTACCATAGTCAATCCCATACTAATGAAATATCCTCCAAGTGATAAAATTAATGGGATGTTGACACGTGTTGAGATCATGATAACTCACTTCCCTGAGATGGTCTGTATAACTATGAAACCCATTAGAGCCCCAAGAAAGCGGGATGACACCACATACTAAAATCCCACTTTAGTGTAGCAAAAGTAACAATCAACACATATCAAGAATCAACCAAGTAGTGGAATAGTATGGAGTAACCATGTGGCATGACATTGATAATAGAGGATATGTTAGAAATAATGTCAACAAGATATTGATTTAAATTTGATTACCTGTCTAGCCATCAAAACTGTCAAAACCTAAGATAGGACTATGCACTCAATTTGATTTATAAAATCAAGTTGTAGATAATTACTCACCAAAAAATAATCAAAAATATTATAATTTAATGAAATTTTAGTTGGTATCATTAATTAGTGTATGGAATGCACATTGGGATCAAGAACAAAGCATAAAAGATAAATATTTTCCTTCAAGAGGCATGGTTTTTAATTTTCAGAGGTGTGGTTTCAACTACACAATATGTGTGTGGTTAGAAATCCTAATACAATCTCCACTACATTCTACTTTAGGAATTCATTCTCAAATTAATTAAGCATGGTCCTTGATATTTTCATGATGGAATTGAGTGGGATTTGAACTAATTGATCTCAAGTGGACCCACCCCATTGATTCTTTGTAACCACCCTAGTGGTGGGATGAATTTGAAACTCCATAGATTGAATTGTCTATATAAGACTAGTTCTTGCATTGTAATAAGGGTTGGTTCCCTTAGATTATAATATATTAGTGAAACAAACTGTCTAGTTCTCCTAATTTACTTGGATAGACATTTTTGTGATTTCCTAGAGTAGTCTTTTTCTTGATGCTTTGTGAGTAAAGATATAGCTAAATGACTTTTTTAAATCTCATCACTATTAATCAATAAGAAACATATTGATATTAAAATTATTTTTTAATCAAATGGACATTTTTTGTGCATTTTTATGGTAGTTATGCTCCTCTTTTTATTCATAACAACTTCTCCCTAGACTCTCACACCATCCTTTAGCTAGAGTTGTGTTAGGTCTAACTCAGTTGAGGACTAGTTTATGTGATATTTATTCAATCAAACCTTGAAAATTTATCTCTATGGTAGTATGTCCTTTTTATCCCTTTTTATCTTTATTTAACTCTTCATTTTATCAGTGTGTGGCTTAGTACTAATAAAAATCTACTTATAATGTTAAATCATGATTGATGAATGTTTTCCATCACCATTTAAGCATTATGGAATAGATTAGTGGTGGACTAACCAAGTCTCATAGTGTTTATATTTTAATCCATCATTTAGAGTCAGTTTCATTGGATCCTCTTGAATTTGAATGGTCACAACAAGCTAGCTAAGTTACCCTACATACCAAAACTTGGTAACAAAGAATTTAGGGAGAATTATTCACAAAAATCTCTTTCCAGGAGATATAGGGCTTAACAACCCCTACCTAATTTGTGTCCCAATAGACCCATCAACATTTTATAACTATAAGGAGGGTTGAATATGAAATTGAATCACCTTTTATTAAAATTTTAAGTTAAAAACACTCTTGATTTGTTTCCTAACTAGTCCCATGGCTTTTGCATGGCTAGGTGAGTGTATTTGCCCAGTGAAAGTCCCAGGGCTAATTCATGACCTACATAATAATTGTAGTTCATTTTTATCAAAATAAATGCATGCTAGGATTTTCAAAGTAGAATAAAACATCTAAGAATTCAAATATGCCATCATTAGGACTCGCATCTAGAATGAATATGTGATTTGTTATTTATTCCCTTATTATTTAGATAAGGATACATATAGCCAGTGCATTTGACTTTCAGATGGGTGTATAACCACATGGGATACTTTTGAAAGTTTGTTCCTAATCTATTTTAGAGATCCCATTGATCTTACTACCCTATACCACTAGTTTGCTATGGTACATAGTGAACCTAATGAGTCTCTAAATGCTTTCAACCAATGATTCCATCAACTATATATGATGTTAAGAGACCCTTTCCTACATATAAAAGCAATATCCATAGAGATTTACCTTAGAACATTTTTTCCCCTCAGTGTTATGTTTTTTTAGGACTCCTTTATCTCTCATGTCTTTAACATTTATATATAAAGCAACTTTCACCATTGAAGAACAAGCCATGTCCCATGATCATAGTACTTAATTTTCTAATACATTGGGATAATTGAGTGTTTACCCTCAAAATATTTCAATCTACTTTCCTGTGATTCATCCCATCAATAAATTCCTATTTTTTAATGAAACTTTTATCCAATAATTACCTTAGATATAGTAATTTTATAAAGACCCTACTTGTTCCACTGATGCATATAACTATGTTAATTTAGTACATAATCAACATGACTTTTTTTATTGGTTTTAGTATTCAATTATATTTTGATATTTTTTCTAGCCATTTGTCATTAATTTCAAATTTTCATCAATAGATAATGTCTGGGTTAATATCTAATAGTAGTGATGATGAGGACGCAATCACTATCTTGAATGACCTAATAGAAGAAGATCAAATTTAAGCTAAGATGCCTACTCAAGAGGTTGAATCAAAAATATCTTACAAAAATATTTAAGATGACCTTGATGATTTAAAGACTTTAGATGAGAAAGATGCATGCTATGCATTTGAATTATTCTTGTCCTATGTTGCACACTCTCCAACTAAAAGGCTGATTCAATGTGGTAAGCAACACAATAGTAGAAGCATCTTTCCTAGCCCATCATTAGAGGTGAGTGAGATTGAAGAAGATACAAAATATGAATTAGGTTATCTATGTGTAATAAGTGGATTGATAGAAGAAAAAATATAATATGTTCCACTTCTAGGTAGCCTTATATTCAAATAAAATGGTGAAGTCCTGAATGTAGAGGTCATGGACATGGGAGGTATGCCAATACAAATCAAATTTGAACATGCATTAATTAAATGTAATTATCCACATACCTAATACATAGATGAAAAATATATGACATCATTGACATGGGAATAACCACTCCCATACCCCCTTGAAAATAAAAATGAAGAAGAAGATGCCATTTAGGAATCCAATTCAACCAAAGCAAAGTTAACAAGCGACTCATATATTCACTGAAACAAAGAATAAATCTCTACCAGGCTGAGTGATCAATTAATTTTGGTATGTATTAATGCTTAATCACATTCCCCATCATAATTGCATAGTTGGGTAGAGGTATTTCTCACACCCTATCCCTCATGCTTTCATAAAATTAGATGTAGGTATAACTTTAGATTTTACAATCTAATTTTGATCAATTTTCATGGAAAGACTATTGACAAATCTCTTTGGGATATTATTTCCCAATGTAAATGACAACATGGACACAATTATATGTTTCCTTTTCCCTTATCAAAATCATAAATAATTATGTGTCTAATTGATTCAAGCATGCATTTGTTTGAAAACCTATATGAATAATTTTTTCCCTTTCTTGTTTTGTTTCCTATTGTTTCTTTCCATCCCTTGTCATTAGTTTAGTTTCCCCCTTTTTTTTTAAAAAAAAAATGTTCCTTCTATTTTTACCTTGACATTTCCATATTAATCAAATAAATTAAATAAAAATTTATTTCATAGGTAACATAGGTGGCACTTAAATAGCTTAATTGTAATTTTGGTTGAAAATCTTATGTGAACTACTATGATCGCTTTGTTCATTTCCTAAATTTTAAAGTTCAATGATTCATAACAAATATTGTGAATTTATATAAATAAAATAAAAATAAAATAAATAAATAAATCTTGTTCAAAACCATCTAATACACTTAATGAAATATCTAAATAAAAATGCAACATTGATTCAATTCTGATTTACCTTGAGTTGTCATACACTCGTTGATTTATTTTTACATGTGGCTTGGTTCCCAACCCTCTATGGATCAAAATGAAAAATATACTTTTGAAATAAGATTTAACCTATTGAAAATATGAAAATATTTTCTGAAAGGGTGATCTTGGTAGCCTCCACCACATGTTTTCTGGCCTGGTTGGCAATGGAGCAAGGCCTTTGGAAGGGACCAAAGGTATGTTTTTTGGGGTTATAGATTCCTAACTAGTAGCAAAGTAATTCCCACACCACTTCTTGTTTAAGATAAAATATATAATATTTTATCCTTAATCAATTCTATCCATGTGCAAATCTGAAGTACTACATGTGAATGCAAAGAAAATGAATTAATCACTTGATCACACATGGATGGTCTTTGGCAAGATTGTAGCTTAGTATGTCAAAAGTTGAATTAGACTTTAATACCTTTGCATTAAAGTTTTTATAGGTGTTTATTTGTAGCTAATGATTTTTATTCTTATTAAATAAAATATTTTGGATTATTTAAATACTTATAATTTTTTCCTAGTATGAGTCACCATTTATTGTTACATGCATAACACACCCCATTTTCAAACTTAAAATATGGACTCTCTTTCTACTTTGGAGTTTGGTATTATGTATTGAAGGATTTTTTATTTGAATTTACATATTAGGAGTAAATTTATACTATATGTGAAGATTTAAACTCTAAATTTGCTTCATTATTTTAGCCAAGTCTGAATAATAAAGAATTTTCTTCATGAATGCTTGGTCAAAATATCACATCTAGGACTACTTTGATTCAAATATTTGGGTTTGAATAAAATCTATTAAGTATTGGTATATATAATTCTTTTGATTTGAAGTACATTTAAATATTCCTTTTACACATATTCACATTAGATTTATTCAAAGTATCTTACTTTTTAGAGTTGTTACAAATGTTCCCTTAGCAATTTGGTCTATGGTTGATTAATTTCATGATAAAGTAACTAAATATTTATAATTTTTTACTCTTGGACTTAGTAAAATTTCAATATTTTATATTGGTCTGATAATTATCTAAGGTTGTGTAAAAGGTGTTATTTTTATTCATTAAATTTTGTCCCTTTTGGATCCATTTATGCTTCAATTTCCATTTTAAAATGGCTAAGTCTTTTCAATGTTTTACCCTTTAACTTAGTCAATTTAGTTTAAATGGAAAAATATGGATTTAAAATTAATAAATTGGATTTGTTTTGGAAAAATGAGGCCTATTTTTATCACTTTATGCTTGGACTTTTCCTTTCATTTGGATTTCATACTTAGTCATTTTTTTTAAACTTTTGCCTTAGCTGTTTATTTTCAAAAACTTAGTCATTTGCTTTTATAATTTGAAAATGTCGACTATGTATTTATATATTTTCCCACATGCACATAGAGAATTTATTGATCCATGTAATTCCATTTCATGGCTCCCAGTTGCTTTGAACTATTCAAAAAAACATTTCAAAACTTAGTCAACTTTTAACAATTTCTCCCAAAGCCACGTGTCAAATTTCCACTTCTCCAAGACTTAAATAATTCTCAAAAAGGGTTCCTAGAGTTGCTTGGCATATTCTAGTCACACCATTAGAATTATAAACTTTCATTTTTACCTAGGATCCTTAAAATATATGGATTGGTGGGATGATACCAAGTGGCATGATCCCAATGACCCCCTACCCCAGCCGACTCTATACCAAATAAGATCCTCTGAGTGAGTGGATTAGTAGGATGCTACCATGTGGAATGATCCCAATGACCCACTACCCTAGCCAATTTATTAATAATATAAGACCCTCTAGGTGAATGTATTTTTGAGATGTTTCCATGTTACATTATCCTAGAAACCCACTCCCTTAGGACGGACTATACAACTCTGAAACCCATCATAGCCCTGGGTAAGTGGGATGACACCACATGGTGAAATTCCATTTCAATATACCAAAAGTATCAGTTATAACATATCAAGCCTTATATGATAAATGTAATAGTGTGGATAAACCATGTGGCATGACCTTGTAAATAGGTTACATGTTGGCAATGATGTCAACAAGACACTAATTTAAATTTGATGGCCCATCTAGCCATCAAAATTATCAAAACCTGAGATGGAATTGTGCATTTAATTTGATTTATAGAATCAAATTATAGGTTGTTCCTCACCAAAAATAATAATAAATTATGTAATTCAATGAAATTTTTATTGGTATCATTAATTAGGTTATGGCGTGCACATTGAGATCGAGTGCAAAGAATAAAAGACAAATATCTACATTAAAGAGGCATGGATTCTAATTATCAGAGTTGTGATTTCAACTTCACAGGATGTGGGTGACTAGCAATCATGATGTAATACTAACTAAATTATCTTACATACATTCATTCCCAATTCAATAAAGCATCATCCCTAATGTTTTCATGATGGAATTTAGTGGGATTCATCCCAATTGATCTCAAATAGACCCACCACATTGATTATTTATAACCACCCCAGTAGTGGGGTGAATTTAAAACTCCATAGATTGAGTTATCTATATAATACCAGATCATGTCTTGTAAGGAGGATTGACTCCCTTAGATTAGAATAGATTAGTTGACTAGACTATCTGGTTATCCATAGTTGGTTGGCCAGATATTTTCATGATTTTCTAGAGTAGTCATTTTTTTAATGTTATATGAGTAAAGCTTGTAATTGAATGACTGTTATAAATCTCACCATTGTTAATCAATAAGAAACATCTTTATATTTAAATTTTTGTATATTCAAATGACCAATTATTTCACATTTTTTATTATGGTTATGTTCCTCTTTATTCAAAGTAACTTCTCCCCAAACACTCACACTATCCTTTAGCTAGAGTTCTTCTAGGTCTAGATCAATTGAAGATTGGTTTATATGAGATTTGTTCAATCAGACACTACAAGTTCATATATATGGTAGTAGGGAATTTTATTCCCCTTTTCTCTTTCTTTTTATCTTTATTGTATCAGTGTGTTAGCTTAGGAATAATAGTAATCCACTTATGATGTTAAATCATGATTATTGAATATTTTCCATCACTGTTTAAGCATTGTGGGATATCTTAGTGGTGGACTAAATAAATATCATAGTGTCTAAATCTTAATTTATTATCTAGAGTTAGTTTCACTAAAGTCTTTTAAATTGGAATGGTCATAATGAGACAATTGAGTTACCCTATGTAGAAAGCCATGGTAAGCAAGACCTTTCAGATATTTGTTCACACAAACCTTATTTTAGGAGAGACATGGCCTAACAACCCATGCCTAAGTTGTAATTTCAATAGATCCATCAAAAACATCTTCAACCAACCCATATTTGATGAAACCATCTTTGACCAACCCATCTTTGATGAAACCATCTTTAATCAAACCATATTTGATGAACCTATCTTCGACCAACATGACCTACCACCCATATTTGATTTAACAACCTTTGGCCAATCCTTATTTAACCAACCTATATTTTACCAACTTGCCATACCACCCATATTTGACAAACATACCTTTGTCTAATCCATTTATGACCAAAACATATATATCCCATTACTCAATATCCCATCACATATCGAAGCCTCTATCACCAAGCCTAAAGTAAAGAAGGTACTTATTGACTAAATTTGACTTTTAAGTCAATTTGGGGCACCTATAGGTAAAAAATTGATTTTATAGGTTTATATAGGGTTTAATATGAGTTTCATGGGGTGTATTATATTTCAATTAATGTCAATTAATTTATATTGTCCTTAGTCAATTAGTTTTATGTCTATTATTTTGGGTCATTTTAGAGGTCAAAAAGGTGCATTTAATGAGTTTTATGGGTTTATTAGGAAATGTGAAGGTGTAAAAGGGTGATTTCACATGACATGTGTCTTAGGAAGTATTAATTAATTGACACAATTGAAAATTGGTAGGTTGTTTAGAAGAAATGGTAGTTTTCTAGTGAAAGGATAAGAAAATGGCACTTGTACAACCTCCTTGAGAAGTGTGCCACTTAGAAAAGGTTTAAATGTTACTCTTCATATTTCTCATGCTAATTAATATTATTTTTTTGATCTATAGGTTCCATTTTGAAGCCAAAACTATTTTACTCCTTTCTTGGCTTTCTAGACATACAGAAGTGACCTTTAGGTTTTTGCTCAGTACAAATAGCTCAAGAGGTTTCAGCTCAAACTCCTTATGGAGGTTTTATTACACTTATATACCTTCATTTTAATATAAGTATTTTGAATATTTATCAACTATGATTTATAAACCATTGCTAACAAGTTGATTGTGTAAATATACCTACTAATTTGTGCAACCTATAGGTTTTGCCTTGGTTTGGGATATTATGTAAAAAATAGTTATTGATGTTTCTTATATATGATTTTTACTTATTCATACAATGGTACCCATTATTTGTTTCATGTTTTATAGTGTTTTAATGAGAAATATAACTCACTTTGAAAGAGGGTGTCACCATGAGCAGTTTCAGTCAATTCCCCACTTCAAGAGGCTTTAATTACATATAGAGGGTTTCATATGAATTTTAAATGGTTTCATCCATATTTTAATTCCATGGGAGTCACCTCATTATAGGTTTTGGTCTCACAACCCCATAGTTTGATCAAACACCCATGTCTTCACCATGCTCCCTTAGCCATGAAATGCCTTTGTCTACTTTATTCCATGAATATGGAAGTGATTTTCATGTTTATATATTTATATATATATATATATATATATATATATATATATATATATATATATATTAGATCTGGTTTCAAGGTTTTCTTGATGAAAACCATGTACTTGAGAGTTGGTATTGATTTTTAGGTGTTTTGAAGCCTTTCACAAACATGTTTTTCTCCAATTCCATACCCTATCTATCTGTATGATATACCCAATGCACACCTATAAGGCCTTTTTCTGAGATCATTTTTGAAATGGTAGAAGGGTTAATGTGTGTCTCAAACTCTTAGTTTTTATATAACTACATTAGGATGTTGGTTAAAAGCATAAAATTTCATATTGATTATATTCAACTCATTGTTTGTGCACCAAATACTCACCTACAGGTCGATGAGTAGGGGACCAAAATGTTTATACAAATATATTTAAATATATTGACACTTCCTTGAAGTATTAGTATGCTAACCAAGCCATGAAAAACTCACATAAAATTTCAAATGAGAAAGAATGAGTGTGAAACCAAGTTGGAAAGGTAGAAGACTGAGTTTAGGGAAGTTTTCCCTAAAAGGCCAAAACAGAGGTCAAGAGGCTTTTTGTGATTATCCAAAAACATGAAGGTAAAGGTCTTAAAGTATATAACTTGGCCAATTTTTTAGCCCCTAGCACAAAGAGGAACCATGTCAAAGATGAGGGTCTTAAGGTATGAAAAGGATGAAATTTTGGAGTCTCAAACTTGCCAATTCATGACTGATTTCATTCAGTGACATCTACAAGACTGAGTCCTAAATTGACTTTATCCATCTAAGAGTTACAAACTTAGACTATGCACCATGAATATGTTTCTAAGGATTTAAGTGAACATTCATGGCACCAATATCATCAAAGGAGAGGATGATAGACTATTGTTTTGCCTCACTTTCACATTCCCAGTCCATACATGATGGAAATAGGCACCTACTCCAGGGTAGGTTGATAATGAGCTATTGATGATAAATAGGTGGTGACTTAAGGCATAAAAGGTGAATAATAAAAACAAAATAGATGCTAGGATGATCTCATACTTAATTAAAATCCTTCAAAAACCATGACCAAGTCTCAATGAGGCAGAGAATACCTACAGGCAAGTTAATAGGTAGGGTGTCTAAGCCTAATAGGGGTCAAAATCATACACAACCCAAACATGATATAAAGGGAGTCCAAACATGAGCCAATGACCTATAAATAAGGTAATAGTTATAATATATGCTCCAAATTTAAATTCAAATAATTAACAACTACAAATCCCTTTTCATCATCAGGTTTGCCCCTACATGTTGGTTGTAAGTTCATCTTGAAAGGTAAGCTTAACAACTTTGGGAAATGGACTTCATTCCAATAATGAAAGGTAATTTAAAGTATAATTTGGTTTTGGGAGCTTAAATTAGGTTTATTTTATTTTATTTCAAATCTTAGATCATATTTAAAACACCTACAAGACCTCTCACAGTCAACTGTAGTTGACTGTGAGGGGCTAAGAGCAAAGTAAACTAGGATTCTTGAGATGTTTATAACTGGAGATGAATTAAATGGGTTAAAATAGTATTATATGAACCTATTAAAATATAAAAATATTTCAAATAATATATCCAAGATAAATCATGCGTAAAATAGCTATAAGCATAGTCAAAAGAGGACACATTCAAGCAAGAGTCATAAATAGTCAATTGATGAATGTATTTGAGGGGTGGTTCAAGCTAAGTCTAAACATGAATTCAAGTAAAAAAATTATTTAGATGAACCTAAGGGAATATATATAGTTTTAAAACATTTATTCTAAGCTTGACGCATATAAGACATCCTACAAGTATCACTTTTAAAGGTAGAACATAGTCAAAAGGACACTCAGTCTTGACTAGACAGTTGTAGGGGGAAGTAATGGAAGGTTGAAGTAATGAATGAGTATTGAGACTTCTCCATCAATATGATGGTAGTTTTTATAATCTCTTGAGAGTGTAAAATAAGCATAGATGAGGATCCCAATGATGTAATACATAGTCTACACTAACAAACCCTGGACAATCCAACTCCCATATAGTCTACCTTAAGGTTTGAAGGATTTGAGGGGCTTGTTGACATTATCATGGGATATAAAATTGTGTATAATAAATTTAAAACTTTAATAATATTATCATATGGTTTATTTTTAAAAAAATAGGTGAATTACCCTCTATTTTGTCTCAGACAGAGGGTACTTTCCCCATGTATAAAACTTGCAAATATTGAGAAATGGGTAAGAAGATGAAGATAAAATCTACTGGAACTTGAAAATAGGTTTTTTAGGTTTCATAACACCTTAATATACATCTAAGACACCTCACATAGCAAGTATTATCAATATGATGGCTTAAACATTCAATGATACAGGCAAACCTAGTAAGGATAAGGCCTAGAAGCCAAATAGTAGATCACTTCTACTTATATCTCTTAGTAAGAATTTTAAATAATTTATACATTCTTTTGGGATGTATACAGAGGTGTTGGATATTTTTTAATGTAGATAAATCATCAAAAATTCTAGTTTGGGCTTAAGTTACAATCAGACCTCCATGAACATGATTAGGCCTAGTTTCAAATGATGAGTCTCTTTCATTTCTAACCTTTGAAAATAATTATAATTAATTTTAAATTGTCCATTGGGTCTCAAAATATGTTTTCAATCATCTAACATTAAAAAATAAACCTTGGAGAAGCCATTTTTGGCTCAGAAACCCGTCAGGCCTATTGGAATAAAGGAAATAAGCTCGATAGGCTAAGTTTGAGCACTCATATCTTTCATGAGGCATTCAATGGATGAAAAAGGAGTTATGGGATGTTAATATTATCCATTAAGTCCACATTTTTCATTTTTTTTTCAAATCCAATGTTATGTTTTTATGAAACAACTTTAAGAAGTCAAACTACTCAGAAAACCTCTAAAACCCTTGTAAAGACTAGTTTCTAAAAATGGAGTTGGAAAGTTAATCTGATGGAATATTTGGAACATGAAACATATTTCACCTTGTAAAGGACTCCTTTAATCTGCTTCACATGTTAAATATATATATTTACTTGTACAGACATGGTATAAATAGGCTATTTTTTACCATTTTTTGTTTTGTGCAGGCTACAGAAGGAGTTTGAAGTAAAAATAAAGTTTAGAGGGAATATATAGAATTTTTATAACTAATTATGGTAATATAATTATAATTAAAAACTTTTAAGTGTCCAAACCATGTGCTTCAACTCAACCAGTCAAAACTAGCCTAACAGGCAAGCTAGGGAGAAGTGGGAAAACTTCAAGTGGATGGATTTTTAAGGTGTATATATTACTTATAAGGACATTTAGGGCCTTAAAACATGTAATTAAATTCATTTTAGATATTTTCATGATAAAATTATCTCTTTTTTAAATCCAAGTGTGCAAGTTTCATGAAAAGAGTGTTTTTTGGACTATAGATGATGATTTCTCCTTTGTAAGTGATTCTAAATGACCAAGCCTAAAAATAATTCATATAGAGGAATTTTTGATGTATTTAAACTTAATTCCAATAATAATACATTTTTACAATTATTTATAGGTCATTCAAATAGGGCTAATCATGTAGGCAATTTTTTTTGAGCTAGAATGAGGAGTTTCTTGCCACTTTTCATAAAGTTTGTGTCTTGGATTGACACTTGTAGCTCCTGACCTTGAATGTTTCATACCACATCCTATTCACATGAAAAATCAAATCCTTATATCATATTTATGAGTGTCCTTGTGACCCTTGGACTTCTCTCTTATTCTCTCTCTCATAAGTTTTATAAGAACTAGCCATTTTGGCATTATATTGGATGCTCCACCTAAGTATGGAAAATCCCTACTCAAATTTATACCTTTTGATCAATAATAATACTAAGTTTTACCTCCTCCATTATTATTCTTAGTGTTTTCATTTAGAATTTTTGAATTTTCATAAGTGAAGACTATGGATTCCTTAGCATGTTATTTCATTCTATTATCTATTTGCAGTTTGAAATCTTCTTCTCATAGGGCATGTGAAGTGTTTTAGGAAATGTCTAAGATTGAGTGAGTTAGCATATTCATTAGTTCCCTCATAGGCCTCTTAACTAGTGCTCCTATCTTTGCACATTCATCCATAACCTAACAATGTAACATTGATATGAGAATATGAAGATTGGAGAAGTGTATGTTTAGTTGGTCCTTTGATTTCAAGTGTAATATGCATATGGTTGGATGTCATCATGTTATTTGGTGTGTCACCTCCCTTATATTAGTTTTATTTCAATTATCCTTCTCCATTTTCACCCCCCAAGTTAATTTTATTTAAAATCCAAAGTGGTACATCAAGGGAGCTAACCCTATTTAGAGATTCACCTCATTATTAGGCTATCCATAAGCCTAGAGGTGTTTCTATTGTATAAATTATATGAGGATAGCTTTGCTATCTCCTCAAAAGGTACAAATCTAAGTGATAATATTACTTGTATATAATGAAATCCAAAATTCCTTTCATATGGATATACTCCTTGTCTCTCCTAAAAGTAATGGTGGTCTAACATGAATAGGAAAATAGAACCAGTATCCTATTAGTTTGGCTCAACATCATTTGTCAAATCTAGCCTTTTCGTAAAAAAAAATCAGAAGCTCCTATGACTTCTCACTATACAAAAATATATTTACATCTTATTTTCAAAGTAATAATTACTATATACCTAATAAAATGTGAAAAATCATGAATTATAAATGATGAAGACTCAACCTTCATGAACATGGAATCATATAACCCATCTACATGCACGCTAAAAGCCACTTGACATTCAATATGAGGATGTTAGGTAGACTTCCAATATTATTTAGGAAGCTTTTACAAACATCAAAAAAAGTTTCATTCATAGCCTCTATGTGGATATTATTTCCACCAATCCTTTCAATAACACCATTATTCCCACTAATCACCTTGACCTCTCATATCCTTACCTCATCGATTGGGACCAACAAAATCACATACCATTGGACCTTTTTCAAAAAAATGATGACATTTTAGAATTCATGGGACTCTAAGATGGTATCCTACCAAAATATCACAAATGTAAATCAATATTGATACATCAGCCTATTTTAGGGAGTAAGAAGAGTTCCTCAGTCCTAACAAATCAAACAAACTAAAAACTCAAAGTCCCCTAGTGAAAACCTCTTTGAGGCACTGTTAGATAAATAAAATTAAAATAAAATATATAAAAATTATTTTATTGGTAAAAACTTGTAGGAGGCACTAATAGACAAGGAAATCAACCATCTTCTTATACGAATAAATTTATAGGATAGCTTCACATCACCTGTCAAAGATAATATCAAAATATAGAATAAGACAAAAAGTATCACTCTTGGAGCTACTCTCAATCCTGAAGAACATAAAGCTTTCATCACTCTCCTAAAAAAAATTTATAAATCTTCAATTGGTCACATGTTGATATGATCCTATTGGATTCAGAATTAGGAAGGGTATGTAAGATTATTGGTCCCAGTCCCTTTTGGTATCCAAACATTTAAACCTACCTCCATCATCACACCATCCCTCCAAATCATTCACCTAACCAACAACAAGACTTCTTCTAATATTCATCCCACTTTATCCTCCTTGGTGTCACCCTCTATTATAGTGACTATAATGGTATCTAGTTAAATTTTTTGAAGGAAACTAACTCAGTAATTAATGAACTTTTTGCAGACATATATAGAGCACATACTTTAACTATATTGCTACAAAAAGGTGAAAAAAATAAAAAAATAAAAGAGATAAAAATCATCCACAAGTGAAACCATTCTTATGGCACCTTGGGTAAGTACCATGATGAAAATTACTTTTTTGCATCATGTATAAATGCATTATCTACAAGTACCCTACACTTCGGGGTCGATCGACTCCACCCATCCACTAACATCATAAACCATCCCTACCATTATACAATAATGTTTGTCCTCATTAACACCTTTGACCTTGATGATTACATGAAGGAAATATTGAAAACATGTTTTAGAAAGAAACATCTTAGTATATCAAATATTATTTAGAATTCACTCCAATACAATATCAGAATGACACCTAGATGACTAGGGCACACAGTTTTCTTATAACATACTCCTTGGAGATATAATCCTAAATCCCTCCACCATTTCATTCACTAACACTTCCATACATAATTCTAATCTTTTCTCATCATCTAATTGAAAATCTAAAAAATCCTAAAATCTTAAAAAGTCCAAAACACCCAAAAAAATCCTAAATTCTTAAAAATTTCAAAACACCAAAAAAAAAAAACTAAAAATAAAATCCAAAAACATTACAAATTCCAAAAAATATAAAAACATTATAAAATATTAAAATTACAAAACATTTAAAAATATAAAATATAAATACAGAACCCCCAAAAAACAATTTATCTTGTCATTAGTATAGTTAAATCCCTTGTTCACTTTTAAACAAATCATTGAAACTTAATTGGGATGTATCATTCCCACATCAAACCCTGCAACTTTTTTGGGATATATCATTCCCAATACAACCCCCTTGCATATATAATTTCTTAGGTAAAATAAAATCTTGAAACTTTATTTGTAAACATCATTCTCAATCTTATCACTATCATCAATCACCAAATCTAAAGGGTTTTATCTTGATAAATGATAAAACATAACTTGTTTTTATGTATTTTTGTTATTTGTTTTTTATTGCTTAATTTCTTGTTTATTTGTGTGTTTTCTATTTTTTTCTTCTATTTTAGTATTGTATTAATGTCATCATGTTTTTCCTTATCATGGTGCATATTTTCATATGTTATATCAAAAATAAGGTTGCTTAAAATTTTGGAATTATGTGCAAGATTAGCAACATGTCCCATCACATCAAAAACCTCCATTTCTAAAATTCCATTTCTTATAACTAACAATCCATAACCCTTCATCACCATATCATCAAACCACATAATTGGTAAACTCTTTAATTTCTTATACACCCAAACAAACCATCAAATATAATCTTGCATATTTATCAAGATATATCATTCCCAACCCACCCCCTTACACACATCATTGCATGGGGTACATCAAAATTCAAATCTTCATAAGGATATATCATTCCCAATCTCCCCATTCACATATATCATTGTTTGGGGAAGATAAAAACAAATCAAATCATGTAAACCTTAGATCAAGTGTGTCATTCTCATCCATCCAACACATTTATATTCATTATCATCATATTGTGCATGAGACCCCACCCATAGGTTATCTAAGCTTCAACCCCCACCCCTCTAATTTAACCCTAATTCTTCTATTTCAATCCCTCTTCTCATTTTGAGATTATATATATATATATATATATATATATATATATATATATATATATATATATATATATATATATATATATATATATATATATATATATATATATATATCCCCACATGCCCTCTCTAGGGGGCATCATCTCTAACCAGATCATCACTCGATTTTACCCATATCCTTAACCATCATGCCATTAAGGGAATCCTCATGCACCCGTATTTTTTCCTCTACATTAATTTGAAATATATTTCTTATTTTGATTGTAACACCCTTTCAAAGAGGGTTAAAATGTGGTCATCCCAATTATGCCACCCTAATTCCACTTTTGACACCCTAATTCATCCACTAATCTACCCTAATATCACTAAACCCTATTATGGATACAATTACAAACCTAATATATTCATTCCATAATCATAATCATATATTCAACACATCCCTATCTAATCTCCTAATCATACTATCCTAAC
>JARHVA010004348.1:1200000-1227500 GCA_037957365.1 Torreya grandis | reverse complement strand
TATCATGTTACCATGGAGTTACACTCCACTATTCAAGGTAAGATAGGATAAGATTGCTTAACTAGTAGTCAACTTGTGTTGATCATTTACACAAGTTTGACACCTATCTTGTTATTGTGGAGTTGCACTCCACTATTCATTTAGTTATATATTAGTTGAGCTACATGTGTTGTGTGAGTTCCCTGATGGTTATCTTGCACACCTTACTCTATATAAGCAATGGCTATTTGTGTATTCTACATCAAATCAATATTGAATTATCAAAGTAATTCATCATATTTAAGTTATTTATTCATTTCAATTATTGTCTCAAATATGTAGTTATTATTTATTGCTATTACTATTTTATCTCTTTCTCATGCTTTCTATTAGATTTATTAGATCTTGTATGTTAATTCTAACATGGTACTAGATTTATCTTGAATCTATAGATTGTTAAATATGCAAGAGAAAAATATCTAGATATAGGATCAATTTTTTGATTTTGTATACAAGCACAAATTGGAGCTTTATGGAGAATTTTTTAGCTCAACATTATGTTTAGAGTGCCTGAGATATTCAAAATCATCTAAAATTATGTCTAGATTAAGCACATAAGGAAAAATTGGTAAGGGTTTGATCTAAAAGCACCATACCCAAATCTGGAAGGTACCTAAAAATCAAAGCATTTATGAGCAAAATGGACCTCACGATTACGTTTTAAAGGTGTCAAAACCTATAGATCCATATAAAAAATTTACAATTTAGACATAGACACCAGGAAGGTAAATTTTTTTCTCCCAAGTACGGTCGTATAGACTATACGAACTGTGTAGGGAAAAAAAATTTGATCAAGCCTCATAGATCAGTAGGGAGAATTGATATGGAAACTTTGGGATGCCACCATTTGAACACCAAGAGGTATTTTTGAGAGATTTATTTTTGAAATAGCTTAAAATTTCTTGCTCTTTACTGGTGTACTTTCAAATATTTTTAGATTTATCCATGTTTTTCTAGAATTCAAATTTTTCAATAGCAACACTTACTTGTCCTCATTTTTAAAACTTTAGAGGCTCATAAATTTCACAAATGACCTCGTATTGAGGTCTCATGTTTTTTGAAATTTATATTTTTTTGATAAAAATGCATTGGTGTAAAAAAATTTGTAATAAAGTGCATACTTTTTTTACTTTTAGCCTAGAGGGCCTAATTGAGTTTTTTGTAAACTAGAAAAATTATAATCCAGCTTTGTAACTGTACTCAATTATAAAGTGCCAATAAATAATTTCTGGGTGGGATAAAACTAAGTAATTCAAGGGGGTTTTTGGTGTGTTTTATACTTTGATTTCTGCTTTGTGATGGTTTATTTCCAATTGCATCATGGGGAATCCTAAGTTACCACTATTAATAGCATAAAACTATAATACATGGAAACAAAATGCTTGGAATGCATTAATGATGCTAGGATAAATGTCTTACATAAAAAATCTTCTTACTCCACCTACTAATGTAAAAGAGTTATAACACTTTCTCTTTGAAATGATTAAGGTTATTGAATGCATTCGGTCTTACATGTATTGAGATTTGAATTTTCATCTTTAAAAATGTACAAATCCAAAATATGCTTGGGATAAATTAGCATTATTTTTTGGTAAAATAGATGAAGTTCGTGGTTACCAAATTGACAATTTACTTATTAGTTTGGATCCTAAAAGCTATGATACAATATAAGACTACATCACTAAAGTCATAGATCTTAGAGCACAACTTTCTAAATGTAAAATTGATAAAAGGGATATTCAATTGATTTTCATTGCCTTACATAAATTAGGTATTGAAAATTCATCTTTTGTCTCTAGATTTCAAACTCATAAACTCACATTGGGCACAACATATAAAATTTCCACCTTTGAGGTATTCTCTAAGATTCTAATGGTTGAAGAAGAAAAGTTAATAGCAATGGTTGTTAATAAAGTCATCCAAATCTCAATCTCTAGTTGCAAGTCAACCTCAGTATAAGCAAATTTTAACATTAGCATCAAATACAAGTTCAAGTAAAAAGAAGTAGAATAATTATAATAAGTCATAGAAAGATAAATATAAAGGGCAACAATCTTCCTCACAAGGAGATTATAAATCCACTAATAAGAAAGGGGATTCACAAAAAAGGACTAGCACTCCTTGCCCTTATTGCAAAAATGGGTTTCATAGTAAACAATATTTTTGAAAGAAAGAGATTGATGACCTTAAGGATCTTCTTAAGAATAATAACATCAATCAATCCTCTTCATAGGATTCTTCCACTCCTTCAAATTCAAGGAAAGGGAAATCTATGGCACTAGTTCCACTAGCAAATTCTCCTAAGTCATGGGTACTTGACTAAGGTACTTCACACCATATGGGTTCTGATCAAGAATAATTTTATGGATTAGAACCAAGTTCTTTGTCTCATATTCTCATAGGTGATGACTCTAAGGTAGATGTCATAGGAAAAGGTACAGTTGATGTTCATAGTGGTGTATTTAAGGATGTCCTCTATATGTAAGAGTTATCAACTAACCTTCTCTCTATATACCAAATCACTCACTTTGATACTATTAGGAAAGTTGAGTTCACATTCGATTCTGTATCAATTAAAAAATTGGAAGACAATGCCTTATTTGCATTGAGAAAAGTCGGCAATCATACTTGGCTTTATTCATTCTCCCATTTTGTGTCTCAGTCTTCCTCTACATCTTTGCTCTCACACACTAATTTAGTGACTAACCTATGGCATGAGTGGTTTGGTCATCTAAACTACTGATATTTATAGTAGCTTAGTTAGTAGGAGATGGTTACATGACTTCCATAGATTTAATTTTTAGGGGTTGTATGTCATGGTTTTACCTTAAGCAAACATCCAAAAGATAAGTTTGATAAAAATAAGGCTTAGAGGGCTACACAAGTCCTCAAAATTATTCATAGTGACTTAGTAGGTCCATTACTTACTTTGTCTTTTAGTAAAACCTGATATGTTCTCACATTCATTGATGACTATTCTAGATACACTTGGGTTTATTTTATGAAACTTGAGAGTGAATTGTTTGATAGATTTCTAGAGTTTAAATCTCTAGTAGAGAAACAATCTAGAAATTCAGTCAAGATCCTTGGCACAGATAATAGGAGGGAATATGTGAATAACAATTTTGAACACTTATATGCTCTTGAAGGAATTGATCTTCAACACTCAGTTGCATACACACCTCAATAGAATGGTGTAGAAAATAGAGAGAATAGATTCTTAAAAGAGATGGCAAGTTGTATGATTCATGTTAGATCATTAGTACTTGAGTACTAGGTTGAAGAAATTAATTATGTTACATATATATAGAATAGATTTATTCATAAAGATTTAAATGGGATAACACCTCTTGAATCTTGGTGCAATAAGAAGTTAGAAGTGCATTATTTTAGAGTCTTCAACAGTCCAACATGGGCTTACATACCTTCTAAAAAGTGTCGTGCTTTAGAAAAAAAAAGGTAGATTTATATATTTGTGGGATATCTTGATGGTGTTAAGGGATCCATATTCACATGAGATTATTATATCAAGAAGTGTTTACTTTGAATAAATTACTTCATACTTGTCTTCTAAAATTTCTCATTCTTCTTCCTTATAAGAATCAGATAGCAGTGACTATGATACTCTTGGTTCATCTACTCACATGGTTGACGAGGTAATACCTCCCTAGCAACGTTTAGCAGGTCATATTCTATTTCCTCCTCTTCTTCCTCTAGATCCTTTCCCATTGATGCCTTTTTGGGCTAGATAGACTTTTGTGGATGTAGACCCTCTTATTAGGGATCCATTAGATAGAAGGATAACATGGTCACAGAATGATATTCCACATTCCCACATTGTCATGAATTCTGATCCACAATCTTTTCAAGAATCCACAAGGATAGTTGAGGGGGATTCAATGATGGAAAACTAATATGACTCATTGATTAGGAACAACACTTGGGATCTTGTTCCTCTTCCTAATGGAATAAAATAGTATGATGTAGGTGGATATATCAAACTAAGTTTTTAGTGGATGGAAATATTGATAAGTATAAAGCATGCTTAGTGGCTAAAGGTTTTTCTCAAGTGGAAGGAATTGACTATATAGAAACCTTTATACCTATTACTAAGATGAATTCCATTAACTTGATACTAGCCATTGGTACAACTCATAGTTGGGTTATACATCACATGGATGTGAAGAGAGTATTTCTTCATAGGGATCTTCATGAGGAGATATATATGGAGTAGCCATAGGGGTTTGTTTAGGATTATTCATTGATGTACCACATATATAAGTCTCTATATAGTCTAAAATAAGCCCCTAAGGCTTGGTATTCCAAGATTGACACATTTATTCTTTCAATTGGGTTCTCGAGATGCCACTCAGATCTGAATGTCTAAATTCTATGATAGGAGGATTCACTATTGTACTTGGTGATCTATGTTGATGATATTGTTCTTACAAGGAGCACAACATCCATCATTAGTAATGTTAAGACTACACTTCAAGATAGGTTTTCTATCATAGACATGGGCCTATTGCACTATTTTTTTTAGATTCAAATAGCACAGTCTTTTTATAGGATTACACTTTCATAGCCCAAGTATGACATGGACTTGTTAGCTCAGTTTCACATTGATAATTATAGACCTTCAACAACTCCTTTATTATGTGGATTTAGACTTGAGTTTCATTATTCCACTCCCTTCGTTGATGCTACATTGTATCACCATCTTGTAGGTAGCCTCATCTATCTAACTCATATACGGCCTAACATTTCATATGTAATTGGTATCATTTCACACTTTATATAGACACCACATGAGATTCATTGGAGAGCTACCAAGTGCATTTTGAGATACATTCAGGTCACTATCAGATATGGGATTCACTATATATTAGGTATAGGTTTAGACTTGGTGGGATACATAGATTTTTATTGGGCTAGCGATTATGATGATTGTAAGACCACTTCTGGTTATAACTTTCACTTCATATTTAGCCCCATTTGTTGGTAGATCAAGAAGCAACATGTTATTTCTATTTAATCTATAGAGGCTAAGTATCATGGTGATATTAATTCCCCTATTAAGGTTATTTGGCTTCAAAATATTCTCGCTAATCTTGGTGTTCCATTTCAGAAGCCATCAGTCATCTACTGTGACAAATAGAGTAATATCCAAATCTCAAAGAATTTAGTTCATCATCAGAGAACCAAACACATAAAGATCCATATGTACTTTATCAAGGATATGATTTAGGTGGAGATCATTGATCTTCAATATTGTCTTATGGAGGAGTAGATTATAGATATTTTCACCAAACCTTTTATTGAGAGAAATTATATTCACTTATGATCTCTTTTGGGGGTGTGGTACATCAGTTATTTAGAGGGCCTTAGTTCTTCCGGGGGGGAGGGGAGGTTCTCCTAGACCTTCATTTTGAGGAGGAATATTTTTCCTTTGGTTTTTCTCCTTTCTTCATCTATTTGTATAAAGTACTTAATATGGCTACACATTATCAAGACTCTTATCTGTATAACCCCACCTAAGCTTCGCTTATGGGGGTGTTGGTGCATTTATTTGCTTTATTATATTTACTTGCATTTATTTTTTAGATTGGTACACTAATTACTTATTGTAATTAGTTTATTACATTGATTAATAATTTGCACTAGATAGGATAAGCTTGCTTATCTAGTAGTCAACTTGGACACCTATCTTGTTACCGTGGAGTTGCACTCCACTATTCAAGGTAAGATAGGATAAGATTAATTAACTAGTAGTCAACTTTTGTTGATCATTTAAACAAGTTTGACACCTATCTTGTTATTATGGAGTTGCACTCCACTATCCATGTAGTTAGATATCATTTTAGCTACACGTGTTGTGTGAGTTCCCTAATCTTTATCTTGCGTGCCTTGCTCTTTATAAGCAATGGCTATTTGTGTATTTTACATTAGATCAATATTGAATTATTAGAGTAATTCATCATATTTGAGTTATTTATTCATTTCATTTATTGTCTCAAATATACATTTATTGTTTATTACTATTACTATTTTATCTCTTATTCATGCTTTCTATTAATTCATTAGATCCTATATGCTAATTCTAACAATGCAAAACACACTTTGTCTTTTAATGGAAAACACATTGTAAACTAAGGATAAATCTAACCTAAGTATTTGACAAGAGTTTACTACTATAAATTAAGGATAAACTGTGAATAACACCATCTTATTAACATACATGGTTCTATTAATATATTGTTAATTTATTGAATAACATACCTCCACATATGTGTTGTCCCTAAATTAAAATAATTTTCTCAATTAAATGACAAATTATGTTTTACACTAAAACTTTATTTATTTGAAAACATTTCATATAGATAAAATGTGTTATTTGGACAATATTTATAGACATCACATATGTTAAGTTATGTTATATGAAAAACTAAAGGTGTAAAAATAGGGTTGTGGTATTTACATGTTAATCCCTAAGTATTGTATAAATAACACAATTGATATTTTAAAAAAACACACACATAAATAAATTGTGTTATTTAGACAATATTTAGGGAGAACACATATTTGAAGGTATATTATTTTAATATTTTCACAATGTGTTAATAGTCATGTTATTCATAGAATTTTAATCCCCTAGTATTATCTAAATAATACAATTGATATTTTTTAAAATAATACACATTGAGAAATTGTGTTGTTTAGATAATATGTAGGGAAAACACATATGAATGTATGTTTTTTATAAGTTCAACTGGAAAAAAGGATCTTGAGCCCTATATAAATCAGCCCCTGGGGCAAAAAGCCTCAAATGAGCCATAAGTAGTACATTACCAGCACATAAATAGTAGACAAAAAATGAAGAAACACAAAAGCATGAAAAAAATAGGACCATTATGGACTACCAATAGTCCCATATTTGGCCAAAAACTTGACCATATCCTTGTAACCATTGAGGTTTTTCGCCCCCACATCCTTGACATTGTCATCAAAGTCTTTCATAGTAGTAAACACTAAAGCCACATGATGAAGAGCCTTGGTAGCAAATTCTACCAACACCCACCATTTCTTTTGCATCTTGTCCATCTTAACTTTGAACTACATAAGTTCATTAGTAGTCATAACACATAATGAGTAGTTTGCCTTCATATTCTTGCCACAGGCTTCATTATTAGCTTCCTCCATCTCCTTCAAGCTAGAATTATTTAGTTCAGTAAAGTGGCTTGCTCCTTCTTCCTCATGAAAATATTCAGTAGGTGTTTCATCTTCTCCCTCACTTATGGTGTCTTTAAAAAACTTAAAGTCGTCAAAAATTTCAATGCCCTTGGGGTGAGTGGATAGGATTCCATCCATACATTTGGATCTATAAACTCTTGTACCACCAAGCTTCTCAGCACCACCCCCATAATCACTCCCCTCTTATTTGGGACCTAGACCCAAATATTTGGTAGGATCCTCCACCCTATTAGAGTCCTTCTTCCTAGTTCTATACTTCTTATACATGTTGCCCTCATCCCTCGAACCTTCCATTCCATTTTAGTGGGCACCACCATATCCACCTTAGTCTCCCAATTAGGGGTCACAAGTTTTCCTCTAGCTTTCTTTAGAGATTTAAGTTTGGAATCATGAAGGTTGGGGTCCTAATAGGAGTACTAAATTCTATAATATTGAGGGCCCCCTTTAGGTTTTTAAAGGAGCTTTTGGGAGTCCCAATGGATTTCCTATCTTTACCTTTGACAATAGGAGTCAGAGTCGATGGGTTGTTCTCAAGTAAATAGACTTTAATATGTTTTTTGGGGCATAAGGCCAAATGGAAGTGGTACAACCTCAAAATGAGGCCTTGGTGAATGAGAATGAGAAGGGAGTTATGATTTTTAGTATGGGATTCTTTGGCCAGTTTAATAGAGTTCTCCAGAGATGACAATAGAAAGAAGGAAAAATTAATCTCCATTTTATTCTTAAAATGATTAAGGCAAAGTGTCAAAGATAAAATACTTTGAATATACCCTCGAGTGTGAAGTAATTTATAATCATGATGCAGAATTGCCTCCATGGCTCTGGCAGCTTCTCCCTTTCAAGCCCCCCATGAAGCTTCATAGCAAATTCTTCTTCTCTAAATAAAATCACTATATTTCTTGAGTTTGGTACCTTACTACATCTACAATTCTTTCTTCCTTTTATGTGGAGCCTCATGGTTTAACCAATCACTTCCTCTGAGACTTTGAAACCAATGCCCCCTAAATGGACCTATCTAGAATATTCCTCCCAAGACTCTAAAAATTGATGAGATAGATTCACATCATTTCCATTTATGACCTCAAGGAATAGAGCCACATCTCCCTCTTTTATAATGTGCTAAACTGTAGGGTCTTATCATAATTCCTCAAGGGAGGTTGGTTCAATCTTAACAATGTTGCCACCCATTTTCAAATCTTAAAAATCATGCAGCAAAAGAAAAAGATTAAAGGGAATAAAGGACTATTTATAAATATACCTTATAATATTAATAGTCCCCTCCAAGTACTTATAATGACTAAAGATCCATGAAAATCTAGAAATTATAGTGTAATAATTTTGGATATTGGCATTACATTTTCCACCCTAGTTATCATCCTCAAAGAAGACCCACACTCACCACCTCAAGCAAAAATGATGATCACCTAAGGTGTGGATTATGGGGAATTAATTATTCTCATACAATCCTATCTTTTGATCATCATACCCTACCTTCATTAGCCATATCATCATCTTGTTTAGCCAATATATCCTCCTATTAACCTATTCGACAGTCTTTTTCCTCCTTAGCATCCTTTCAAGCCAGGTTGTCATCTGATTTGTCTTTCTACCAATGTCTTGCCTACTCAGCTTTTTAATAATCCCTTCATTTATTCGGGCCTTTCTCACATCTCTCACATACCTCATTGGCATTTTTATGGGTCTCCTAGTTAGCTCCCTCTTTTCTTATCCTTAGTCCCATTCTAATAAAATTGAAAATTTAAAACCCTATTCCTATTATTCTGAGTTTGAAATCCAAAAATTCTAGACTCCTCAAAAAACTTATTGCCTTGCCATAAGAAATAGCCACCACTACTAAGCCAGAGTGTGCTAATGACAAGGAATCATAACATCTAATTTGTGCACATGCTTTCATCCTTATTAATTAGATTTTGAATCTCAAGGGGTAACCTAGACATAAGCCTCCAACACCGCCAACCATTTCTATTACTTCCCATATTCACCATAACATCTATGAAAACATTACCTTCCATATATTTATGATAAATATTACACTCCTCTAAAGCATTGAGAATCAATCAGATATCACCAATAATATCCATCAGAGGCCAACCTAGACCCACAGATCCTAATGTGACATTCACTATAAGCTTTGAATCCCCTTCCACATGAAGGTGTCAAATGTTCATGGAGATAGAAAGTTTAATACCCCACAATATGGCTAAAGCTTTAGCCTTGTTATTACTTTTGATGCCAATTCCCCCAATATAATCAGCCACAAACATTTCCAAATCTGATCTAATTATGCCTCCTTCACTAACCACCCCTAGATTCCCTTTGGCTTCCCCATCAAAGTTGAGCTTGAACCAATATTTTCAAGGCATAGTCCATTTAGTTCTAGTCTTCACTATATTTTTGGAACTATCAATTTGATAGATATTTGGATTAATAGTCCATCATGTTCATAATCTTTGATCTTCCTCTCCAAGTGGGTTTTTAACAACTTTAAATTTTCAAGAATTGATATTCTTCACTAGCAATTTAGAGACTTACACCTCCAAGAAGGTTTTATATTTTTCCCTAAAAATTTTGTTATTTTGCTCTTTCCATAAATTCTAGGTGAGGTGAGGGGGAATTTGTACCCACAACTCTTTACTAATCAAAGAATTAGGTCGAAAGGGGGGTTTCCAATCTCTGACTAGGGCCACCGCCCTATCATAAAAACCCAACACAAATTCAATCTCTACATAATAAGACTCTAAATCTCCCAAGTAAATTTGCATTACAAAAGGAGGTGGGTGATAGTTTTTTCCTCTTTACCACAAAGAATACACATGTTTAGAATTTGAAAACCTCTCTTCTTTAAATTATCAAGAGTTAGGATTTTGTTATGAATTAGGGCCCACCAAAAGAAGTTGATTTTAGGTAAAAGTTTAGGAATCCATGCATTTACCCATGGCCTATATTATCCAAGTTCTAATAGCAGTCAATAGGCACTTTTCACACTAAACAAACCTTTTCCATCCTTATCCCAAATCATCTGGTCTTGTTTAATAGATTCATGGTAAATGTATTCACAAAATTTTAATCCCTAAGGGTTGTTTAAATAACACAATTGCTCTATGTGTTTTGTTTTAAAATAAATAAAGGTTTAGTGAAAAACATAGTTTGTTATTTAATGGAAAAAACATTGTCAGTTAAGGATAAATTTAATCTAAGTAATAGATAGAAATTTGATGATGAATCTCATGTAATGGCATCTTCCTCTTGTGTTGGTACTATAGGGAACAATTTTTTGTTGATGGTGTGTTTCATTTTCCTTTTGTGATGAGACATTGGGATATTGAAGTGGAAAGGGTATGCTAATGTGGCTGATACATGCATGAAATTGATGGTGTTTTAGAGCTTGTGGTTTGAATCAGTCAAGAAAGGTTAGAAATGACACTCTATAAAGGGATATATTTGAGCTTGGTGAAATTCACATTGTAAGATAAGGATAAATCTATGATAATTAATTGACATAAATTTTAGATGATAACCCAAGGACATTATAAGAAAAGGATAAATCTAAGCTAAGTAATTGACAAAAAAAAAATATTATGAATTAAGAATAAATATAAAATAATTTAAAAGGGATTATGCATGTATATCATGTTATTTTTTCACCTCTTTGTCTTTCCCTTATTTTTATCTTTATTTCTTATTGGTAAAAATACTAATCATAATAATTTAGTTTAAAATTATTTTGAAATGCCTGAATTTCAAGGTTACATGTTAAAAACTATGGGCCTAAACTAAGCGCTCAAGGTTAACTATGCCATCCCTTGCTTATTTGACTAAGGATGTCAATGTGGAGGTGGGTTGTAGTTGTTCTAAGAAACATTTTCCATTGGAAAAAAAAATAATGAAAACAAGAACCCCACTAAAACACATGCCTTTGATCTTTAAAAAAAAATCCCTATATATCCTGTTATAGATAATTGTTTTACAAAGTTAAGTTAAAATATATGAGTTTTTAAATAGAATCAAATGTATCGAATAATAATTTTCTCAATTAAAACCTAGAATAAAATGAAAATTGGCAAATAATAATACCCATTTTCAATTTTCTCCAATATATTTTTTTAGTGAGATGTAAGAAAAAATCCCTATAATTTGTTCAAAAGCTTTGAAGTAAGACAAGAAAGGAAACAATGAAGTGAAAATAATTAACTTTATTATTTTAAGTATTATATATTATTTTTTTAGTAATAATAATTATATTGATGTGTTTCAATAGTAAAATAGTCAACTTAATATAAATTAAAATGTATTGAATGAAAATAATTAATGGGTTATCCAACTATCCTTCTAGTTTTTTATGTTATTAATCCTAATTAAACATCTCATCACATTAACCATAAATTGGTATAATCACATTGTTATTTTTTACACACTATATTAAAAAGTCCCTAAATTTTCTTCAAACAACTCAAAAATGATATAATCACATTGTTCTTTCTCACATGCCATATTAAAAAGGCTCTAAAATTTGTTCAAACATTTCATTTTCATATGGTATTTGTGGTAATGTTAAACATACATTCAACAAGGGCATAAAGCACCAAGTCCATGTGGGTAGTTTGTAGTACTAACAAATGATAGTTTCCTAGTTTGAGAGTCAAGGTAAGCTTGATCTTCAATTTTAATGGACCCTCTATGAGCCTCTACAGATGCCTCTCCCTTTGGATGCATATGTAAATACATAGAGAAAAAGATTCAGAGCATCAAATATAAAGAGAAAAATGCATATAAGTCCCTAATTCTATCCTTACAACAAATGACTGACCTTTTATCTCTCCTTTCTAGCTTTGACAAAGAAAATGTGACCAAAATACCCACACCCTATCTGATAACCAAGATCACACTTTGCTGATATTTTTTTGTTGAATATGATGATCTGCTAAAAAAATCATAGAATACTTCTCTAAAATTCTTAATTTTATCATTGCAAAGGCTCAAGTTTTTCAAGTTGTTATTTATCTATGAAAGTCAAGAGCATAATCAATTAATAATATCTAAGGCATCATCAATTGACATAAATTTTCTTGTGCCTATTCAAACCAAAAAAAAAATCTATTTAACTTAAGTTTTACAATGTAGAGAGGATTAAACAATACATCAAATTCCCAAAACTTCAATTTCATAATTAATTTTTTTTCCAAGAGGAAAGAAAAGAGATAATGATATGGAAATTCAATTTCAAATTAGAGTATGAAATTTAGAAACAGATAAAAGCTTGCACATAAGAAGAAAAATCTAAAAAAATTAAACATTTGATTTCATTGCACGATTGCACCAAATTAAAAATACTTTAATTTCCAAAAGTAGAGACCAATGCATGCACTACGAGCATTGATTTGTTAACACATTATATTAATTTATATCAATATAGATGAAAACTACAAAGTGTGAGAGCTTGTGAGAATTAAATCATGAACCTTTGATAATCAGTTTCTTAAAATGGTTGACCTAGCCCAAGATTATTGTGGAACTATAGGCTCTAAATATTCCACTACCACACACTAAAAGGTTGGATCATCAAAAATATCATCTTTAGAATTAAACTAGAATAATATTCAACTAACCTAAAAATGGAAACTTAGACAAGCATTGTAAGCTACCACATGTAAGAATACTCCACTAACAACTTTTGAAATACACTAACCCATCCAAATCCAAGGATCTAGTTTTGATCAAATTATAGGCACATCAATGAATCTCCCAAACTATTATAAAATTGGAATTCAACAAAATCAATGGCCAAAATATAATTTCTATATATGTTTAGATAGACCTACCTATGTGATTAGCACCAAGAGCCATATTTCTACAGGATTCATTTTCCTTCCATAAAAATCCTTAATTATAGTGAGAATGTTGATGGCGTAAACTCCACTAAACCTGATGCTTGTAAATATTGTAATGAGAACATGTTATTTAGTATTGAAGGACCCCAAATTGAGTGAAAGATACTAATTTATTCTAAGAAAATAAAACTTTTTGGTGGGTAATGTGGCTACCATGAAACAACCTAGTGTTAGAACTAAAATCTAAGAAGACACTATTCTAATGATTATGGGATTTTATCTATAAGAAGTAAATTGATTCAAAAATGATACTAGCCCACAAATTAGTGCCATTCCATTTCACGGTTGAGACAAGATGCATTCGGATTAAGAGATGAAAGTCCCTTGGTACAATCATATATTATATATATATATATAATGGGTGTAACTTTATAATGAAACATCCATATCCATGTACATATACTACAATGAAATATGCCTAAGAATTATTTTATATCTACCCCTCCTGGATAAATGAGTAACACATTTGTGGCACACTGGTGGCATTGCCAAAAAGGTTGAGAAGGATGGATCCAAATAGCTGGCAATGTCATAGATTGTGCATTTTCATATCATGATTGGATTACCATCCACTATTTAGAATTAGAATTTGAATATCTCTCTTCTCAACAAACATGAGGCCTACACCACTATTATGATTGATTATTCACCTATCTATTATTTCCACCCATGAGCTATAATTGATAATAGTGTTATTAATTATGGTCTGATAAGCCATGATGACAACACTAATTTTCACATCCTAGTGCTTTGGTTTACGAGGAGGTAGAAATAACATGTAAAGTGTTGAATCAATGAACGGCACCAAAATAATATTATTTTATACATTGATTAAACTACCTGCAATTTACTTAGTTAAAAGTTTAAAATAAGTTTTTGACATATAAATGATATTGTTTGATTGGCCAACAAACAATGATTTAATCATATGTTAAAGGAGATTGAAGACTAAAGTATCCCTTTGAGACTAATAACATGGGAGAAGGGAAGAAAATTTGAAACAACACTTAACCAATTAACATCACGTTCCATATGGATGATAATCATAAAAAAATAGTAATATGATTTTAAAATGACATTTTTCCTTCTAACCCGTTTTTCTCATACCTCTCAAGGATGAGAAAGTTGTAGAAGCACCACTCAAGAACCACAACAACAATTGCCACTTATTCCTAAAAAAATAATCTATTTTAGTAGTGACATTCACTAAACTAGAAGAGCAACACAATAATAATGGATAAAACTTGTAAAATTGCACTCTAGAGAAAATGATGAGCAAATACCAAACAAAACTCCACAAAAACTATTTCATGCTTTAAAAATTCAAATGCATGCCATATTTTCATATTAGGTAATGACATCTCCCCCTTTTAATGATGTCAAATCAAATTAATATCAATTGATGATATGCTTCACAGTCCCTTCATGGTGAGAAAACATGATATTGATATGGCAAGGGTATGTTGATGTTACTACCATATGGTAAAAAATGGTGGGAATTTTAAATATTTATATTTAGGCAATTGAAATGGATTAGGAAAGACACTCTATAAATAGGGATATTTGAATCCCTTTAGAGTATTCTAAAATCAGCTTTGGTTACACAAAGCAAAACATTAATACTTAGCATAAAAAAATGTGTACACTAATATAATAACATTAACTATGTGACATAATATTATTATAATTGTTATATAAGTAGCAATTATCATAAGGTTGTATGAATAGATTTTCAAAATATAATATAATATAAATAATTTTAAAAAAATTGTTGAGTCTCAAGTTAGATGCAACTATTAAGATAGGTCATCACTATACAAACTACCAAGATTCAACTCTTTAGAGGTTATTAATCCATGTCAAATACTTATAGTAATTTATAAAAACTCTTTCTATTAAGTAATTTATCTTTAGCCATTTAAAATGAAATATTTAAACAACATGATGTGTAAATTATAGTTTAAAAAATAATATTTTATCATATTTATATAAATATGTTTTATCAAACATATATGATTGATCTATGATCATGATAAAACAATTTTTCCCCTTATTACACAAGAGACATTCTTATTAGAGTGTCATCCCCAAAGATTCATCTCCTAGTATTAGAGATTTGCATCTAGGGTCATCGTGGTTTTGGTAGGTGATTTTTGTAGAGGGTTGTAGAGATGTTGTTAGATATTTTTCTAGTTTTGAGAGTGGTAGTTTGGTAGGAAGGGTGGTTTTAATGATTGTAAGTAAAAATATGGATCTGTCATCCCTTTACTAATAAAAATCAATCAAGTGGATTATTGCCTGACCTATAAAATCTACCGTCCATACCTAGTTTGGATTTGGTTTGATTCAAGGGTAGATATTTTTATTTCCTTTACCCTTTCCATGATAAAATTGTTTACCACTGCCTTTCAAGTACCTACTAAGAGCAATCATAGTTTAAAGGGTTGACAAGGAAGAATAAACTATGATGGATGATGGGAAAACTATGGAGATTGTATAAGCAAGAGAGAGAGAGAGCATTTAAATTTAAGAGAGGCTACCAATGATGAATGAAGAATGGAATGAAGCAAGTGATGTATAGGTGACCACTGCTATATCTTTCTCAAAACTATGCTTTTTCTGAAGAGCATTAGATTAAAATCCTGTTACTTGAGATTACAAAGGATGAGATTTAAGACATTAATTTTTTTCCATTTCTCATACTCATTCTCAAACTGTTCAAAATTATTGTCTACATAAAAATATAATTTTCAAACAACTACATAATAATACCTATGAGTTTTATACATATATATTTTGTTTTCATTTTATTTAATAAATAATGAAGGTGGCTTCAAAAATCGCTCCAAATAAATTCTTCCTAGGTCGTGTCATCAATGCAATGATAACTATATGCATCATCTTCCACATGATCCCCATAAAATAGAGGGGGCATGTGAAGGGGAACTTCGGCCATCATCAAAAAATTTGTAGGGGAATAAAATTCTTCCATGATGACATCTTTATTGGCATTCCCTCATGAATTAACATCTTTAGTTGCCTTCTGAACAAATTTGTCTTCACTAATATAGAGCATTTGGGCCCACTAGTTGTATTGATCTAAATCAATAGTTATATTTGTATCAACTATTATTACAGGTTAGAATGACATAGTAGCCTTTTCATCACCATATTTAATGTCTCTAAGAGAGGTTGAAGTAAGGAGAGGAAGCATGTGAATCAAATGTGTAAAAATATACAAGGCACATTTACCCTTAAAGCTAATAGTAGCCATGTATACTATATTATTTAACACCTATTTACTATATATTAAGTAGTATATTATCTATGTTTGGATGTGGAGGTTGGAATCCATTTTAATTATCTATACATGCATGCATGGTGACATTGCACTTACTAGGTCATGAGTTTCAACTTTTGATTTATTTAAGAATGATTTATTTTTATTTTTATTTTTATTTTTTTCTTTTTTTTTTATAAATTTTTGATAAGTTGTTCTCACTAGATTAGTTTTAATTATTATTTTTAATTGAATTATTTTATGAATTTCTTTGAAGCAAGATGAATTCGTGTAAACACATTATACATTACTTAGAACACAATATGCATATCTATTATTGATTTAATAAACATTTTTTTAAATATTTTTATATACCACTTTTTACTATTAATAATAAGATAAGAATTTTTTTTTTAAATTAGAAAAAATAAATATTAAAACTCATCACAATGATATGGCTAGGGATACTATTCACCACTGGTTTAGACATTCCTATTACAAAAATGTCAGTACCCAACATTTAAGTGTGCATCTGAGTTGGCCTAATGGTGAAGAACATGTGCTCCTAAAAGGGAGGTCACGGGTTCTAATCCTATAGGGGGTAAGGCATGCACACCTTTGTGAAAAGTATCTACATGCAGTGGGCTAACCGGTTCGGTGTTCAATGAGATGGGCATCAGCATGTGACTTGAAACCTATTTTTAATGCAATGAGGCAAGTACACAGTCCATGGCTAGGGATACTATTCACCACTAGTTTAGACATTCTAGTTACAAAAATGTAAGTACCCAACATTTCAACCTGTTAATAAGTCATTAGTAAGCTCATGTTTAAAATTAAGAAAGGATAAGAGTCCATGGATTCCCCCACCACTAGGGTGGTTCAAATTGAATTTTGATGGTGCTTCTAGATGAAATCTGGGTGCTTCTGAGGTTGGTTTTATTCTCTGAGATGATAGTGGATACTTGATCAGGGAATTTCTATAAAACTTTCAGATGGCACAAATAATGAAGCTGAATCCCAAGTATTTTCCACTGGGATTAACCTTGCTATTCACTACAATATTGATAAGTTCATTATTGAAGGTGATTCCTAGATTATAATTTCTACCCTAAAGAAAAAATCAGCCACCTCTTGAAAGATAGAAAATATTTTATCTAGTGTTTGGGATAAATTGAACAAATTTTCTTTTTTAGAGTGCAAGCATTGTCTTCGAGAGGCTATTTCTATTTCCAAATTCCTTGTGAATTGTATAATTGATCGACTTGAATAACTCATAAAGGATAACCTTCGAGATACTTGGGGAGATTCTCCTAAATTATCTTCTATTAGTATGGGTTCTTAATTAATTTTTCTTTATTCAAAAAAAGAAAGAAAAGAAAATTAAAAATTAAATTAACATTAAAATGGAAATTGAAATAGAAGTTAATATAATTGCAAAATCTATTTCAAAATCATTCATAATGTTGTTCCCAAAATATGTCACTCATTTTTGGGGACAACATATCAACTATTTTGGTCCTGCAGGCCAAAATTCTCTCTTCCCTTCTCAAAAAAAATGTTCTGAGCACTCAAGTTATTCAATTATTTAAGCATTTTCAGCTAAGGACCTCGCAGGTTTAACGGGTTCAACAACTTCAACAAGCGGGCACTCATAAAGGAACAACTTCCAAACACACAGGAAATTTCAAGGTTGGTTCAACGTCAAGGTTCAATCGAAAGGTCCATCGGCAGGCTTCAAACAAAAGATTGAACCATTGAACCCCACCTCCAATGGTTCAAAATTCCAATGGGTTCAAAGGTTCATTGACATCGGCAGACTTCAAAGATTTAAGTGCTCAACGAGTTTAAATAAGTTCAACCACTTCAAAGAGCTCAACAAGTTCGAAGACTTTAGCAAGTTCAAAGGTTCAAAGACTTCAATGGACTTAAATAAAATAAGACTTTGAAGAAGAAAGATTGAACCGTTGAACCATTGAACCTTGAACCAAAAGAGTTCAAAGGTTCAATGAGTTCAACAAAAAAGAAAAGGATCCAGAAAGTTTGAAGGACCAAAAGATTCAAAGAAAGAGAATGAACCATTGAACCTTGAACCAAAATGGTTCAAAGTTCAAAGGTTCAAAAGGTTTAAATTAGTTCAAGTGACTAAGTGATCATGACATCCCCATGGACGTCAAATTCAAGGTAATAAAATATCTGATAATTTTCAAATATGGCGCAAACCCTATGAACAAATTTAGCGACTGGCCAAAGAAGAAGTTGAAGGAGCCATAAGAAAGTGAGAAGATAGCCTGAGAGCTTAGATCACCAAGAAAAGGACAAAATACATGGCAAGGAAAGAGGTAAAGACCAAAAATATTTGTGTAGAAGTTATTCTAATAGGTGAAATAGTCCACCAGGTGGACATCAAAGAGCGTAAGCACTCAAGGACGTGGCCTATTTTTCTCCATCGAGTAAAGGTGAAGTGGATAGCTAAAAAAAATCAGGAAAAGGGCCAGTGACCCATACTTCAAAAGGAGACATTTGAGATGAATTGACATGCCACAGTTAAGGCCGATGCCTTGTTCCAGCATGGCCCCTAGACAAAACTGAAAATACATTCAAGGCATTGAATGCAGCATGGGCCATTTTGTGAAACAAAGTGCCCAAGTCTTTCTTGGAGTGATATATCTTTTAATCTCTTATTTTATGCAAAGGAGATCTCTCTAATATATAATTGAAACTCTACCCAAATTGAAAGGCATTTCCTGAGAGTTTGAGCTCAGATTGTTAATCATATTTCTTTATTTGAATGAAAAAGCAAGTGACCTTTCAAACTTTATGCTGGAATAGCTTGTGTTGTTGAGGAAATTGTTCTTATGTCTATTTCCTAAATGTGTTCTTGTCTATTTAATTAAATAATAAGGACTAGTGGAAGTAACCAAGAAGGTGTCATGAAGCCGACTGTGGAGAGACTTTGTGCTACCATAATTGTCTTTAGTGTGTTTATTTTCTGTTTCTATTTAAAATATCTTGGGATGACTTTGTGGCCCCATTATCCTTCATATTTCACTCTTTGGTAGTTGAGGGGGAGACTTTTTGCTACACCTCATTCTGCTTGTTACTGCACCCAGTTACTTTTACTACCCAGGAAGGAATCTGGCTATTGACTGAGTATTACTATTGAAAAAAGAGAAGTACCTCCAGCAATCACCCAAGATTTTTCCTTTTATTTATGAACATAATCTATAAAAAAAGAGAGATGGATGGTGTTATCCTACCCTTGAGTGTTATTTTCTTCTTATATATATAGTATATAGCACCTCATATTTATAGGGAACCTCTCCTTGATGAGAGGAGAGATTTGTCCCCTTTTGATGTAGTAAATCTACACATTTGGCCAATCAATATCCCTATGCTTTGGTTAAAACAATCTATTTTTCCCATCAGTTAGCTAGTGAAAAAATATTTAGCCAATATTTTTTGGTGACTCTGTTGGGGATCGAACGAGCAGCTTTAGTTCTTTTCCTTATCTATTTTATCTACTGAGGACACAATAATTTAGCACAATTTGAAGCCTCAAGCTTCAGATTGAAGCATCACCTGTGTCTTATCCATTATCATTATAGCCTTATCCATTTCCATTATATACTCTAAGTTGTAACACTAGAGATGTTGGAGATCGAGCGTTTCATTTCGAAAGTCAATTCTCTGCCAACTCCATGTCAACAGTTTTTGGCAACTCTGCTGGGGATTGACAAGCATTTCTAGTCCTTTTCTAGTCTATTCAAATTGAAGCATTTCATATCACTGGGGAATGATGTGAAGTAGGAAATAACACTGACAGCTTCATGCCAACAGTTTTTGTCGACTCTACTGGGCAAGAACAAGCAGTTTGAAGCCTCAAGCTCCACGCTGAAGTAGTGCTAGTTCTTTTCCATTTTTACTTTACAATCTGGTATCTCCATGGTATACAAGAAGCTAGAGATATAAAGGTATTGTTGACCCTATAATTGAGTTGGTATAGCAAATTAATTTTGATCTGTTTCCTTCACCATCTCGCCTCCAACGAACTAGGATTCTTCTTCCCAATAACATCAATTCACCAATACAAGGTCGAGCTTCATTTTCCTCTGCTAGCAGAGCTTTACCTATACATACTCCACCCAAATTTGTTATTCCCCCTTTCCATAGTCATATAATGGTGGCTCAAGGCCCCTGGGGTAACTCTTTTGGTCCACTCAATCTAACTCCACCTCTACATGAGCTACCTCACAGTTCCAGGAAGAATTTCCCCAAATTCTATAGTGATGGGAGAGTTCATCCTGATGAACATATTGCAGCCTTTAACATAGCCTATTGCATGATAGGTGTGGAGTATGAAGACGTAGCATTTAGGCTATTTGTGAAAACATTACAAGGCACTGCTGCAGACTAGTTTTATCATCTACAGGCCTAGACTATGATTGACTGGAACACCCTCAAAGCCAAATTCAAAGCCAGGTTCAAACCTGTAGAAGATGTGCATGCCCTATTAGCTCAGTTCACATAGATGAAGAAGGATCCTCATGAATATATGAGGAACTTTATAGCTAAGTTTGACAAGCTTAGGAATAGGATTTCTATAATTGCTCAGCCAACAACTGAGAATCTCAAATGCTTCTTCATCAATTCGTAGCTGCCTAAAGTGAGTTTCTTGTTGAGATAGGCTAGCCACGTAGACCTTATTATAGCTCAATATTTGGCCACTAAGGTGGAAGATGATCTCATCTTGGTGGGGAAGATAAGGAGAGATCCTAACAGAGGCAAATCTTCTTCACTCCTCTGAATATCAATCTATAGGCACCACTAATCAAATGGTCTAGAAGCTGGAAAATGAGTTACTAGCTCTCAGAAAGCAAATGGCACAAGGGATGTCTGCTCCTCCTTCATACTGATATATACCAAGGAGGACATTCCCCAATCATTCATATCAAGGCAATGCTGTAAGGAATCAAGGGTAGCTAAATTGCCTTCTTCCCCCATACGGGAAACTTGCCATTGAGGCAGCTCCAGCCAACTCAGTAATTAGATACCTTGAAACTGAATCAAATTTTTATTTCCAACCTGAGTTAAACCTAGAAGATGGTGTTGATCTCTTTGTAGAAGACCAAGATGAATCAACTAGTGACTCTTACATTTGTTTCCTAAATTACCAAGATGAACCCAGAAGTAAAGGTGAAGTATTTGATGAATAATATGTTGTATTCACCCAGTCCCAAAACCAGTCAGCCCAGCAAATTGATAAGGAAAAAATAGAGGAGTGATCTCAACCAGCAATTTTAATTACTAAGTAGGGAACCACTCTGCCTTTTCAATCAAAGAACCTGATGATCCCTAAAAAAGTATGTACCTCAAGTACGCCTTCACCTTCAACTTCAATTTCACAGATTAGTACCCCCCCTTCTAAAAACCAAAAGGATGAATTTCCTTCCCCTGTTCTTAATTCATTTCAAACATTTGATATAATCGACCATGTCAAGAAAACCAAAATTCAAATGTCTAAATTTGAATTCCTACAATCCAACCCTAAGCAGTTGGATAAGTCGGTTCAATGTGTGAAGTATAAATTTGTCCCTACAGGACAAGATGTTAATAAGGTAACTCATTATCCCCCAAGGAACATGTCCATCCCAAATAACCTTGTCATTACTCCTTCTACTGCCCCTAGGAAAATAGAGCCTTTCTATGTTTCCCTGTTGATAAACGGTCACAAGTTGAGCAACTTCATCATTGATTCTAGAGATTCAAAAAATGTCATGCCCACCAAAGTGGTAGAATCTCTTGGTCTCACGTTGACCAAGACCTTTGGGAGATGTTTCTCCATGGAAAACAAACAAGTGCCACTACTAGGACAAATCAAGGATGCCCAATTTGCATTTGTGACATTCCCAAATAAGAGAATTAAGATGATAGTCCTGGTGGCCGATGTCCCAGCCTCTTACGACATTATTCTTGGGTGAAATTTATGCAAAGATGTTGGTGTCAAGTTAAGTATGGACCTATCTAAAGTGAGGATCCTAGTCAAAGGCATCATGCAGAGATTACTTCCTGAGAAGGAGGAAAAATATATTATCACCCAAACATCAGCCCCTGAAGCTCAAATTATGTTTGAGTCTTCAGGAATGGGTAACTTTTTCTTGACCACAGAGGATGTTCATATTTTAGTAGATGAAAGTCCTGTAGGTGGTGATCCAAGAATTGATTCAGACAAGACAGCAGAAGAATTAATAAAGCACAATGCAGGTGCAGAAAGACCCTCCCCTCCAAACGAAGGAAAATCTAAGAAAAGATTAGTTTTTTATGATGTTTAGATCCTGGAATTTGATGGCATCAATTCTTCTACCAGCTCAGGAGCTGGGATTGTGTTGATATCTCTTCAAGGAGATATTTTTCCTTCTTCATACAAGTCACAGTTCAGCAACACCAACAATATTGTTGAATATGAATCACTGCTACTCAGATTGAAGGCCACTCAAGACAAAGGTGTCAAACTCCTTCACACCAAAGGAGATGTTGAACTGATGATTTTTTAAGTGAGGAACCTATGTCAAACCAAGAATAAAAGATTGTGCCATTACCGTAATCTAGTATGGGACCATATTGAAAGTTTTGATGCTTTCAATATATCTGCAGTGCTTAAAGAGCTTCATAGTCATGCAGATTCATTGGTTGTCTCTTCGATGCTCTTGGTTCCTCACAAAGACTTTGAAGATAAAAATTACACTATCGAGTTGGTCTTTCAACTAAGTGTGCCTAATAATGCCAATCAATGGCATGTATCTGATGGGGATAATCAAATCATGTGTTAGACTGAACCAGAAGAATAGCAAATTATGGTAATCGACCATACTACTACACATCAAAATCAGGAAAAGAAACTCTTCTACAAGAGATCAAGGTTTTATGGTTTTTATATTGGAGACCACGTCTTGCCATGGGGCAAGAAGAGAGAACCAAAAGGAGTGCACAGAAAATGTGATTCCTAGTGGAGAGTTCCATTTTCCCATCACTAATTCTGGGGAGAATGTGGTTTCTTACTGGTATATCAAGATGGCATGCCATTTTCTCTACCTTACAATGGGTAGCATCTGAAGCACTTCAAATCTTGAAGTATGAAATAATATTACGTTGTACATATATATATTTATATAGTCTTTAGTTTTTTTTTGTGCTTTTCATTTTCATTTTTTTTGGCACCTTTATTTTTTGGGTAGCATGACTCCATAGCCCAATGGCATACTTAAAGGCACTGGAGATTCTAGATTCTACTCCCTTCATTTATTTTTACAATCGATGGAAGTTCCTCAATTGGAGCCAGTTGTTGTTCCCAAAATTTGTCACTCATTTTTGGGGACAACATTCAACTATTTTGGTCCTACAGGACAAAATTCTCTCTTCCCTTCTCAAAAAAAATGTTTTGAGCACTCAAGTTCTTTAATTATTTAAGCATTTTCAACTAAGGAACTCGCAAGTTCAACGGGTTTAACAACATCAATAGGCGGGCTCTCATAAAGGAACAACTTCCAAAAAAACATGTAATTTCAAGGTTGGTTCAATGTCGAGGTTCAATCGAAAGGTCCATCAGCAGGCTTCAAACAAAAGATTGAACCATTGAACCCCACCTCCAAAGGTTCAAAGGTTCAATGACATCAACAGACTTCAAAGAGTTAAGTAGTCAATGAGTTCAAAGAAGTTCAACCGCTTCGAAGAGTTCAACAAGTTCAAAGATTTCAGCAAGTTCAAAGGTTTAAAGACTTCAGTAGAATTAAAGAAAAGAAGACTTCAAAGAAGAAAGATTGAACCGTTGAACCATTAAACCTTGAACCAAAAGAGTTCAAAGTTCAAAGGTTCAATGAGTTCAATAAAGTTTGAGAGACTTAGAAGAACAAAGAATGAACCATTGAACCTTGAACCAAAAGAGTTCAAAGGTTCAATGAGTTCAATAGAAAAGAAAAGGATCCAAAAAGTTTGAAGGACCAAAAGATTCAAAGAAAGAGAATGAACCATTGAACCTTGAACCAAAATGGTTCAAATTTCAAAGGTTCAAAGTAGTTCAAGCGACTAAGTGATCATGACGTCCCCACGGACGTCAAATTCAAGGTAACAAAATATCTAATGATTTTCAAATATGGCGTGGACCTTGTGAACAAATTTAGTGACTGACCAAAGAAGAATCTGAAGGACCCAGCAGAAAGTGAGAAGATAGCCTAAGAGCTCAGATCGCTAAGAAAAGGACAAAATACGTGGCAAGGAAAAAGGGAAAGACCAGAAATATCTATGCAGAATTTATTCTAGTAGGTGAAATAGTCCACCAGGTGGACATCAGAGAGTGTAAGCACTCAAGGACGCAACCTATTTTTCTCCATCAAGTAAAGTCAAAGTGGACAGCTACACAAATATTAGGAAAATGACCAGGCAGCTCATACTTCAAAATGAGACATTTGAGTTGAATTGACATGCCACAGTTAAGGTCGATGATATGTTCTAGCATGGCCCCTTGATAGAATTGAAAATACATTCAAGGCATTGAATGCAGCATGGGCCATTTTATGAAATGAAGCACCCAAGTCTTTCTTGGAGCGCTATATATTTTAATCTCTTATTTTATCCAAAGGAGATCTCTCTGATATAGAAGTGAAACTCTGCCCAAATTGAAAGGCATCTTTTGAGACTTTGAGCTCAGATTGTTAATCATATTTCTTTATTTGAATGAAAAATCAAGTGACCTTTTAGAATTTTTGATGGAATAGCTTATGTTTTTGATGAAATCATTCTTATGTATGTTTCTTGAATGCATTCTTCTCCATTAATTAAATATGCAGGACTAGTGGAAGTAACTAGGAAGGTGTCCTGAAGCTGATTGTGGAGAGACTTTGTGCTGCCACAATTGTCTTTAGTGTGTTTATTTTCTATTTCTATTTAAAGGATCTTGGGATGACTTTGTGCCCCCATTATCTTTTGTATTTCACTCTTTGGCAGTTGAGGGGGAGAATTTTTGCTAGACCACATTCTGCTTGTTACTGCATCCAATTACTTTTACTACCCAGGAAGGAATCTGGCTGTTGACTGAGTATTACTTTTGAAAAAAGAGAAGTACCTCCAGCAATCACCTAAGATTTCTCCTTTGATTTGTGAACATCATCTCTGAAAAAAGAGAGATGGATGGTTTTATCCTACCCCTGAGTGTTATTTTCTACTTATATATATATATATATATATATATATATATATATATATATATATATATATATATATATATATATATATAGCACCTCATATTTATAGGGAACCTCCCCTTGATGAGAGGAGAGATTTGTTCCCTTTTGATGTAGTAAACCTGCACATTTGGCTGATCAATCTCCCCTATTTTGCCCATCAGTTGGCTGGTGACAAAATATTCACCCAACACATAATAATCAAATTAATTGATTATTATTTATGGAGCTACTTTTTCATCATGACAACTCATGCCACTTTATTGGGCCTTTTTATGGCACTTCTATGGATTACGTGTTTCCCATATGATCAAGGGCGGCAGTCGATCACATTGATGGTAAGGATTTCAAATTATTTATTTTAACTAGCTGGAGGATACGCATTATCTACTTTATCCCTTAGGATGTAGTTGGAACATCATGGAGAATTGGTGCTTAGAATTGGTGAGGGGTTGAATTGGCACTAACAACTCCAATAGTGTATGACAGTAGTTCAGTTTGACAAATGGCATTTGAAGGGGGAATTTTGTGAATAAGGATTAAGAATTTATTATTTATTCCCTCTAAAGACATCTTTCAGGCAATTTCGATGATCATGGGCATAGACTACTTAGATCATGGCATGCATAGCAGGGTCAATTTTGTAATTATGGCAACATTTGCTATAAACATCATGGCTCTTTTGGTAGATGCAAAGGTGGTCTCCAATGTGGTTGTATTTTTTTCTAAACCAAAAAATCACCTTGGTCTTGTGGAGGTGATTCGAAATTTTGAGTTGGGTCCTCTGCCCAAACTCCCTTCTCTAACTTAAATGGGGTTAGGTTGATTCACGTTTCTATGTTCATGGCACTGGATACGTGATTCATGGTCTTGGTGGGCTAAGTGGATGAGATTTAACAAAAATTATGTGATAATGATTTAGTTGAAGGTCAGTTTTAGACTATCCCTCCCTTAGCACAACTTAAAAACCCAATTTTAGAAATCACCCATTAGAAAAAGGTTTGACACTACAAAGCCCGAGTGGACATAGTAAATCTTTTGGCTAAATTGGTGGCTTGATAAGGGGGGAAGTGGGAGGGTTACATCTCCCTCTAGGATGATAAATTCACCCCATCAGGTTGCCATGATGGCCATGTAGGGTCATCTGACTGGTAATAGAGTGGCTTCATCACTGAGTGGCATCAAAGTCAAGCATAAGGGTTCCAAGCTGAAAGTGATAGCTGATTCTTCTTCTCTAGTTTTTTGTAGTAAGGAAATCATCATTCTAGATGATTTTTAGGATAATGATGCTTCATATTAAACATGGTAAAACTACAATGTTTTGGTAAATGTCATTTACTTTAGTTTTTAGATCTTGTTGGGTGGTCTTATGACCCTTCTTGGGTTATTTATTTTCTAATAATTGGGTGTACATTTTTTTAATATTCAGCATGCCATTCTATTTTGCCTTACCTTGAAAAATTGTATACAGCTAAGTTTTATCATAATTTGTTGGTTTTGTGATTCTTTTTTAAGGTAGGGGACCTATTTAAATCCTAGTAACAATCCAAAATAAAATCATCATAATGATGAGTTCATACTTGATTCCCAAGTGAATTTGATGGAATGGATACCTCTTTATATTTGACTTGACACCTAAAACTTGATCAATAAAAAAACATTTGCCCACAACTCTTATATGCATTGAAATATATGAAAGTGTCTTCTACTAAGTAAATAATTATGCAACTTTTCATGATGAAAATATTGGTCAAATACATGGAATTCATATTAAAATTACACTAG
>JARHVA010004348.1:1077500-1195000 GCA_037957365.1 Torreya grandis | reverse complement strand
GGATCCATATCATACCCCAAACCTAGATTCAAGGTAGCTAGTGGATTTACATTATATGCACCCATTGTTGAGAGGTTAGTAACTTACAAGGTGTCGACATATTTGATTGGTAATTTTCTATTATCAAGTATGGATGATAACATTTTAATGTTGATTTAATTGCAGTAGGGTCCACATATGATGTGTTGATCAAAGCATCACTATAATGCCACTGATGTGGGGATAAGATATTGAGTTTATAAAATCGATATGTGTGTGTGTGTGTATAAACATATAATAATTTTATAATATATATATAGAAATATATAATATACAGGGAACACATATCATATTTGAAATCCAACTAACCGTCGTTCCACCAATAGTGAACACATATCTTGTGGTGCTTCTCCTGCCATCTAAGTCACCTACCATATCCAAATCTACATACCCATGTAGAGAAGTGCTTGACCCTGCATAGCATAAATACCTGCTGCTAGTCCCTCTCAGATATCTGAGAATCCACTGAACTGCTTTCCAATGTTCCTTTCTTAGATTGGCCATAAACTTGCTGACAACTCCCACTACTTGGGCAATATCAGGTCTAGTACATACCATTGCATACATTAAGCTCCCAACTGCTAAAGCATATGGAACTTTGCTCATGTACTCAACCTCATCATGTGATTTAAGACACGGTTCTTTGCTCAATTTGAAGTGTCTAGCCATAGGTGTGTTTACCGATTTTGCATCCTACATATAGAACCTCTCCAACACCTTATTCACATAATCCTCTTGAGACAAAATCAACCTGTGATTTTTTCTGTCTCTCTTAATACTCATGCCAAGGATTTTCTTTGCTGCTCCTAAATCTTTCATGGAAAATGTGTGAGCTAATTTTACCTTTAGCTCAATAATTTCCTGCATGTGTGAACCTGCAACAAGCACGTCATCTACATACATTAACAGGATAATATAATTACCATTATCCAATCTGGTAAAATAAACACAATGGTCAGATTGATATTTACTAAAGCCATGCTCTGTCATAAACCTGTCAAACCTTAAATACCATTGTCTTGGAGCTTGCTTAAGACCATATAAGCTTTTCTTCAACCTGCACACAAGTTTCTCCTTACCTTTGACCTCAAAACCTTCCGGCTGATCCATATATATCTCTTCATCCAAATCTCCATGAAGAAATGATGTCTTAACATCAAGCTGCTCAAGATGCAACAACTAAAGATAATACAGTCTGAATAGAAGTCATCTTTACTATAGGAAAAAAGATTTCACCAAAGTCAATACCTGGTTTCTGTGCAAATCCCTTTACTACCAACCTGGCCTTATGTCTCATTTGTCCATTCTCTCCTTCCTTTAACCTGTATACCCATTTGTTTTTTAGTGCTTTCTTTTTGGCTGGCAACTCAACCAAATCCCACATTTGGTTCTTTTCTAAGGAATCAATTTCCTCATTCATGCCATGCTCCCACTGTTTCCTAGATTTTACTTGCATTACCTCATCAAAACTTTTTGGTTCTCCACCATCAGTGAGCAACACATAGTATAAAGAAGGGGAATAACGAATTGGAGCTTTACTTACCCTTTCAGTCCTCTTTATGGGCATTTGAGACTCATTTACAGCTTGTTGTCCACCCAAATTCTCTGTCAGTGACTGATCTCGATCAACTCTCGGTCTGTACCTAACCGACGTCAGTTCCACTTGATCGACCTAACCGATGTCAGTTACTATCTGACCGATGTCAGTTCCTACTTGACCACTGATGTCGGTTACCTGACCAACGTTGGTCTCTATGTTTTCTTGTGAGTAATGATTTTTATCCGCGAGCTCATTTTGGATGATTACCTCATCCAAAGTAATATTTCCCTGCTCAAAATTATTTAGCCTCTTGAGCTAATCATTGTACATCACTTTTTCATTGAAAACTACATCACGGCTTCTAATAATTTTGTTAGTTTCTAAATTCCACAACCAGAATCCGAAATCTCCAAAGCCATAACCAATGAAAGTGCACTGCATATATTTAGCATCCAGCTTCTTTTTATTTTCTTTATCAATGTGCATAAAAGCTTCAAAACCAAAAACTCTGAGAAATGAAAGATCTACCTTTTTACCTGTCCAAGCCTTTTCTGGAATTCCACCATCTAGAGCAGTAGAAGGTCCTCTGTTAATCAAGTAAATTGTAGTATCTACAGCTTCTGCCCAAAACTTTAAGGGCAAACTAGCATGCAACCTCATACTCTGTGCATGCTCCATTATTGTTCTATTCATCCTTTCAGAAACTCTATTTTGCTTAGGTGTCCTTGGAACCATCCTTTCCCTGTGTATTCCACTCATAGAATAGTAAATGTTGAATTTATTGGTGTAGTACTCACCACCATTGTCAGATCTAAGGCACTTCAATCTCAAACCTATTTCATTCTCAACCAAAGCTTTTCATTTCTTAAATGTGTCAAAAACATCAGATTTATTCTTTATGCAATAAACCCATACCTTTCTTGTAGCATCATCAATGAAAGAAACATAATATTGTAATCCTCCAATAGAAGCTACCTAAGCTGGTCCCCACACGTCTATGTGAACAAGCTCCAACTTGTGCTCATTCTTTGTTGACCCAATCTTGAGAAACCTCACTTTTTTTTGTTTCCCAAAAATACAGTGCTCACAGAAATATAGATCTATGCTTTTCAAATCTAAGAGATTGCCTTTTGACTTAAGAACATTCATTCCCTTCTCACTCATGTGAACAAGCCTACAGAGCCACATCTTTGCATCTAAATCTGAAGTAGATAAAATAGAAGGAGAATAATTAGTAACACAAGTAGATAGATAAAGTGTACCTACTCTCTTACCTCTTGCTAATACAAGTGCACCCTTGTAAACTTTCCAAGATTTCACTGTGAGAGTTACTGTGCAACCCTCATCACCCAACTTTTCTATAGAAATCAGATTCCTCTTCAAGATGGGTACATGCATGACATCTTTCAACACCCATGTGTTTCCATTCTGTAATTTCAGCTGCACTTTTCCTTTGCCAACAATTTGACAAGGCTCACCATCCCCTAAATAAACTTTTCCAAAATCTCCTTGGACATAGTCATTGAAAAATTCTCTATTTGGGGTTGCATGGAAAGAAGCACCAGAATCTAAAACCCATGATTCTACTTGACTATCCAAAGAAAATATAAGAGCATCCTATGCAACAATACCTACAACATTTGCTTTCTTATTACTTTCTTGCTGATTTTCTTTGTTATCCTTCAACCAGTAGTTTTTCTTTGCATGCCCTTTCTTTCCACAATTCCAGCAGATTATACCTCCATTTCTAGAGTTGGATCTCCTTCCCATCTTTGACCTTGATTTCTTTTGCTTGCCCTTCTCTCTTTGCCTCTCTGTGCTTTCAATACTTAAATCATTACTTGATGTTTCCCCTGTGCTTTTCTTGTGAATTTCTTCATTCAAGATTACACTAACAACATCCTCAACTTTCAAGATATTTGAAGTAGATGTAGTATTGCTAACTGCCATTACCAAGCTATGCCAGCTTTCAGGTAAAGAGCATAAGATTAAGAGAGCCTTAATTTCATCATCAAAAACTATTTTAACTGAATTTAACTGATTTACAATTTCATGGAAATCATTAAGATGACTATATACAGATCCACCTTCTTGCATTTACAAACTAAATAATTGCTTCATAAGATATACCTTATTCGAAGCTGTTTTTCATATAAGTTTGCCAGAGTATCCATTAACTCTACCGTTGTCTTTGTCTATGATAAATTAGAAATCACAGAAGATGCCAAGCTCAATCTTATAGATCCTAGAGCCTTTCTATCAAGAACATTCCATTCTTCATCTTGCATATTTGTGGGCTTGCTTGCAACCCCACCCAACGGTAAAAATAGATCTTTTTGATACAAATAATATTCTATCTGCATCCCCCATAATTGATAATTTTTTCCATTGAATTTCTCCATTCTTAGCTTACTTTCTTCTGCCATTGCTTTGCTCCCACTCAATCAGAAACCCCTGTGAGTGACCTGTAATCAACAAACACTAACCCGCTCTACCACTTGTTAGTGATCCTAGCTCTGATACCAGCTGTTAGGAACTTGGAATACAATTGATTACTTTTGTATAAGCAACTAAACACGGAATTGAACAAGAAGTAATAAGTAACTAGAAATCAGAAATAGCAAATAATAGGAGATACAAGAAACAATCAATCTTGTATTAAACTCTTCCAGAATACAATGAAGAAATATCACTCTTCCCACACCTCTTGGGTGTACAGTATTTCTCTCAAGATTTCTCTCTCTCTCAACCAATTACAATCAACTCAATAATCGAGTTGTTATTCCCTAGCTTCAGCTGATTTTCTTGATCTTGCACCTTGCAGATCTAATTGACCTTGCTTACTTGTTTACTTACAATACATGCCCCATGGGTCTCTTAAATAGGATCCAAGGCATACAATAATTAGACTTCCCAATTACAATAATTAGAAACACAGACTTAAGACTAAAATTAGTCTTTACATGCAAACACTCTGTCCGTCCTAAAATTAGAACAAATCTAATTCTGGAAACGCATGCAAATGCACACGCACACACAGGTGACCGACGTCGGTTGCTGTCAGTCTGCATATGACCGACGTCGATCGATCCCTGACCGATGTCAGTCAGATCTGATCCACGCTTGACCGATGTCGGCGATACTGCCGATGTCGGTTACTAGCTAAGCCCAACAACCTCCACATTTGCATAACAGTGAAGCTTTTAGCTCCACAACTTAACATTATGTCTAGCATAGGCAAATGAATAAGTGGGTATTTTTTTATGTGTAATTGTAAAGACATGTTATAATATATGTTTTCCGTAAAAAACTAATAATAATTACTTGGAACTATGTTAAACTAGTTCATGAATTAAATTTGCTTGTTTGAATATTATATTATTTGTGACATATAGAACTTTAAAATATTACATCTTACTCATGAGCTTTAGCATTGTATAAAGTCTAAATATATAATAAAAATAATTCACTATAAACCTTCACTTTACAAAACTCTAACTTATGAAAATAAAAAATTAAATCCCTTATGTTGTATAAATAAAATTATATTTATAATATCAATACATATAATAACTAATTATAAATAATAATAATATATTAGTTTATGCTTATAATATTAATATATATTATGAATAATAATATAATATAACCATATTTAATAATATTATTGCAGAAGGTTTTTGCCTTGTCTACTACAGAGGCATAATACATTCCAGTCATAGAGGCTAGCAAGAAAATGATATGGATGACACGGTTCATGGAAGAGTTAGGAAAGGAGCAAGAGAGTTGAAGATTGTACAGTGACAGTCCAAGTGCAATTCATTTGGCAAAGAATTCAGACTTTCATTCAAGAACCAAACATATACAGCTTAGGTACCACTTCATTCGACAAGTATTGGAGGATGAACAGTTGAAGCTGGAAAAGATCCATACGGATAAGAACCCTGCAGATATGTTAACAAAGCCGGTAACAAAGGAGAAGTTGAATCTTCATTCAACTTTTGTTGGTCTTCAAGATTGAACTTGAAGAGGGAGAAACAAGACAGAGAATGTTGTTGTACAGGTACAGGTGCATCTGTTTATCTCCAAGTGGGAGATTGTTAAGTTGTGGAGCTAAAAGCTTCACTGTTATGCAAATGTGGAGGTTGTTGGGCTTAGCCAGTAACCGGCATCGACAGTATCGCCAACATCGGTCAGGGATCAGCCGACGTCGGTCATATGCAGACTGACAGCAACCGGCGTCGGTCACCTGTGTGTGCGTGTGCGTGTGCGTTTGCATGCGTTTCCAGAATTAGATTTGTTCTAATTTTAGGACGGACAGAGTGTTTGCATGTAAAGACTAATTTTAGTCTTGACTCTGTGTTTCTAATTATTGTAATTGGGAAGTCTAATTATTGTATGCCTTGGATCCTATTTAAGAGACCCATGGGGCATGTATTGTAAGTAAGCAAGTAAGCAAGGTCAATTAGATCTGCGAGGTGCAAGATCAAGAAGATCAGCTGAAGCTAGGGAATAACAACTCGGTTATTGAGTTGATTGTAATTGGTTGAGAGAGAGAGAACTCTTGAGAGAAATACTGTACACCCAAGAAGTGTGGGAAGAGTGAGATTTCTTCATTGTATTTTGGAAGAGTTTAATACAAGATTGGTTGTTTCTTATATCTCCTATTATTTGCTATTTCTGATTTCTAGTTACTTATTACTTCTGGTTCAATTCCGTGTTTAGTTGCTTATACAAAAGTAATCAATTGTACTCCAAGTTCCTAACACATAAGGGGTTGGGATCTGTTTTTTCATCCTCTATCTATTTAATGTGCAGTTCGAAATAACGATGTAATAATCTTAATGTGGATAAAAGATATTGAGGTCCCACAATCTATCGTATTACGTCCATTCATCCATATTACCAATATAGTGCACCTAAAAATAAAAAATTACATTTCTTCTAATATTCCTTGCAACATCAAAACACCTACTAATTCTCAACTATTTTAAAAAAAACTACTAACAATACTATGTGAACATAGGGTAATATGTGGCACTTAAGTTAAAAGTTGAAAATACTCTTAAATATAATAGCATGTTAAATCAATGCTTATTAGAATGGAAGGGTACTCTCTAAGTTTCATCTAAATCAATAATGATCTTGCTTTCTTCCAATAAAATTTTGTTATCATTACTACGCAGGATATATTGCATGCAATGTGAAGTTTGACCGTAATTAAAAAATAGTCGACGGGCCATTAACGTGCAATTATTTATTGTCTCTTGTTTGTACTCTATTTTTTTATAATCGGATTGATAAAATTAAAAATATAAAAGTTATGAAAAGATTAATGTTATCTCTTCCCTTGGTGGGTGATGGTTGATTTGACAAAAGATCTTATTCGTTCGAAAGGAGATTTATAGATTCACTTATCCTTTTAAAACCCTGATTAATTTCACTGCACTTCACTTTACTGCTCTCTTCACACACCATTTTGTTTGTTTCATGTTTTCTTACCACAACTAAGATTTTTTCATTGTTTTATCTAAACTAAAGATTCATAAGCAAGTATTTCTTTGGGTTAATTTTATTCAACGAATCATGTCATTTACTATTCACAAAAGTTGGTGATTTATGAGAAACGTTCCTCTAACTTTCAAAATCTTTGTTTTCTTGTCTGCCATCCTGCGTTCCAACTTCGCAGTAATGCTGGTAAAGGCTAAGTGTTTATACTTATGTTTATGGCATTCCTTATGTAGAGTTTCCATCCAACAAACTAATGATCTGTGTTCAGACTTTGCAGATAAGGGTGTTGACAAGTTTTCATTATTTGGGGATTGAGGTGTTGAATTGTTTCCATGCTTACAGGGGAGATTTATTATGGGTAAGTATAGCAGAGAGGCATTTAGATATGCAAAGTTTGATAACAAGTAACTGATCATGTCATACATGGATACACAAAGGTGAGTTCATGGTCTATGTTATCAATGCAAATCTAAAATGTCAGTTTCAGCAGAAAATTAGTTTCGATGGTTTCTCCTATTTGAAAAAAAAAATAGGCTTATGAACTATCAATAATTTAGGAAGCTAAGATTTAGTGACATTCTATTCATCTGAAAAAATGAGTGTTTCTATTCATATTAACATTGGAAGGATTCTGTCCATAGGTTTGTACTTTGACTCAAAACATGTCGCTTATTTTGTCTTGCAACCACTAAAATGCAAAGGTTGGAGGAGAGCCCTACTAGAGTTTACGCTAGCCATGATTATAGACTCTACATATTGAATAGAAGCCTCTGCCTCAAAAATGACAGAGAGATATTTCATGTCCTAGTAATTCATGCTCAATTTTTTGGTCCTCTTATGTTTTGTAGAGTCTACACATAGACATTAAGTTTGATTTATTTATTTACACTTCAATGCTTAGATAAACAGTTGATTCAATTTCATTTGGCCACTGTATGTATCATGAAACCCAAGTTTTGGTTGTAACTGTTAACTATTCCAATCACCATTTGTTTATAGCATGGATTAAAAGGTTTTCTTAATCTTCATGAACTCATACGCTGATTACTGTCAAGAGTGAGGTCACTATTCATAGACCATTATTCATGATCACTATTCATAGGATATTATTCACATATACTATTCATAGTTACAATTCACAGCGATTGTGCATGCTAATGTGGCATAGTAGTGATGTGGCATAGTGGTGAGGTGTAATTCAAGTGATGTGGCATGGCCTACAAGGAATATTTCATGAGTAAAAGATGATGTGAAAGAAGATGGGGTGAATTTATATAGAGGCCCATTGATTCATGTATTTTGCCTAAAGACAAAAGTTCTTTTGGTCTGTTGTGGAGAGGTGGAAGACAAAGACAAAGAGGTAGAAGAAAGGTGGGAGACAAGGAAAAATAAGATCTCCATATATTCCATGCACTCATGAGTGGGTATGGGGTGAATTCCTATAGAGGATCCATTATCTTAGTGCTTGGGTAAAGACAAGGGATGTTTTCTACTAGTTTTTGGACATTGCACAAGTGACAAACAAGGCACTGTGGATCATTAATGATCCCACTAGAAGGGTGGTGCATTTTTTGGCCCCACATGATATTTGTCTCTCATCTCCTCTCTTCCTTTGTAATTCTACATAAGGATGACTCTCTCCTTTATAATTCATTCTTGGCAAGTTTGAAATGCCTTTGAAAAGTAATAGAAAGCTGATTTTGCCTTCTTCCATGCTTGTATCTTATGTGAATTTATGAGTTTTTCATGCTCTCTTTGTGGTGAAGATTTCTTCCCCTAGATTGTGTCCAATTTCTTCACCTCTATGCAAGATAGTTTTTATTTTATAGATCATAGTTTGTGCTTTCATCAAGTTCATGCAAAATTCAACTGTGAAGTCATTTGTTACCCTCTTGAGTGTTGTCATAGCTTCAAGCCTCCTTATGAAATGCTTATGCAAGAGTGTCTAATTTGTGAGTTATGTAAGCATGTCACATATTTTATCTTCATTGTACAGGTTTCAAGTAATCCAAGGATTACATTTTATATTGTATCACCATTTTTACTTTCAATTCCTTACTTCCCTTCTCTCTTTATCGCTTTTCCTTGCAATTTTAGTTTCCTTGCAATTTTAGTAGTGTAGTGTTAGCTTTAGGTGATTCACTAGGGGAACCATCCCTCTCTGGAGATTCACTTCTCACACAAGGTCAACCACAACCTGAGAAATGTTTCCATTGTGTCACTTGGGTGAGGATGCCTAAAACACCTCCTCAAAGGGTGCAACTTTAAGTGACAATAGTTTTTGGCATGCTTGATGGGACATGGTTTGATTATCCTTACATCATCTATTAACGTTTTGTTGATGTTTTTATTCACTACATCATCCTTTAGAGACATGAACATAAGCATCAACGATGACTCTAAGCATGTTCAGTTGGTTTTAAAAACTCCGGTATTATTTTAAGCAAGTGCTCTTTTAATTTTGTCTTTCTCATGAAGTTTGATGGCTAGATATGGACAAAATTTATGTTTTACATATCCTTATTAGTAGTATAATGATCCATACCATCCCTATGTTGAGCTATCTCAGTCCTACAATGACCCTATTTTTTCCCCATATGCTTCTCATTATGTTTCTTATCAGTCTGCTCGTGCTTATAATCAACCCTTTACAAGCTATGTTGCTTATAATCAGCGCTTTGAAAGCTATGTTTCTCTTAATCATCTCCAAAAATGTGCCAGAGACATATGGCTTGATTTTGAGAAACAACTTAGGGAAATTGAAAGATAACAAGAATATGATTTTTAGTAGGAGAGGGAAATGCAAGAAAAATATCATGAGGAGTGCTTATCTAGACAACTTGTAGCCAAAGAGGAGCAGATGCATCAACTGCTTATGCAGATGAAAAAAATCGAATCTTAATCAACATTTTCCATCCCCAGTTTTAGATAAGTAGTTCTTATACCTATGCAATCTCCACCCATTCTTCCTCAAATTACTCAAACTCCTTAACCAAGGAAATTTCCAAGCTTATCATCCACTCCTCATATGCTAATCCAAAATCAAGAGAAGGAGAAAGTTGTAGAATGCAAACCAAGGAAGTTTCCAAGTTTTAGGACTACCTCTTCAACCCCAAAGCCCATTCAATATCATCCCATTATGTCCCACATTCAATTTAGTAATGAGTATATGCATCCTACTTCATCAATTGAACTTTTATTCCCTCCCACCATCTCCCTTTTCAAAGGAGGACATGCATGGAGAAAAAATGAAGAGCATTCAACTGAAGAGGAGGATATTGCAAGTGAATATGATGAGGAAATCATCATTGGTATCCCTCTTTATGTCATTAAAATATAAAAATTAGAATTGAAACAAGAGGGAAAATGTAGTCATGATGAGGAAGAGTCAATTCCTTCTAATCAAGAATGCATTTAGGGGCATGATGGGGTATTTTCTTGGTCAAATGAGCTTCCATTCAACATGGAAGAAGAGGAAGATCATATTGCAGCAGTGCTTCCATAAGGTGATAACCCTCAATAAGAATAGCATAATCAATTCAAAATCAATTTTCATATACCAAGAAGTGATAGGGAGTTGAAGGACTTGTTTGAGATCTTGCGAGCAGGCTACGTTCCTCTTCAAGGAGACTATAATCTGATTGTGACTGAGAAATAGAATGATGAAGCAAAAAAATGCAAGAGAGAGGGAAAATCTAATTGCTCAATGTTTATCTTGACAAGATGATGTCCTATCAAGCACCTGACCTGGTTGGAAGATGACAAAGAGAAGCCACCACATGTTGTGCTTGATCTAGAGCACAACATTGAGAAGAAAAAAGAGTAAAATTAACTTCCCCATCCACTCTAAGGCATCTATTTTTCTAGTCAAATCAAGTGTGTAAGTGAGTTTGTTTGTGTTCTTGGAGAAATATGTCATCAGTTTGTTGAATACCCACTCCTTCTCTATCTTTGGTTGGCTTCCCTCAAGCATGAAAAGCATATTATATTAATAATAAAGAGCAACTATTTTGTACAAGCAGTCAATGGCTTTATTTATATGGGATTTTGATTGGTTAGTTTAGGGTATCTTGGATATTTTTATTTCTTTCAAGTGTTGATTGCATAATGTAATGGTAGTATTAGTTGTAGTTTCTTTCCTCTAAGTGCCTGCATGCACATCATAACAATAGTTCAGTTGTTCATATTTCCTCCAAGTGCTTTGACACATTTCCTTACTTGTGGATAAGGTATTTTCAATTTTTTGAGATATTTTCAAGGCATTGCATCCATGATGACAATCATATTTGTGATGGAACACATATGACTCCATGTCCAATGGACTGCATAAGACTACTGGTATTTTCTTAGCAAGAAAGCTATATGCAGAGGTCACCAAGAATGTTAAATGTTTTAGTCACCATTAGATTACAACATGGATTACAAGGTTTTCTTGATCTTCATGAGCTCATATGTTATTGTTCATGGATACTAATCATAGTGAATGTACATGTTGATGTGGCATAGTTGTGATGTGGCATAGTGGTGAGGTGTAATTCAATTGATGTGGCATGGCCCACATGAAATGTTTCATGAGTAAAAGATGATTTGAAAGAGGATGGGGCAAATTTATATGGAGGCCCATTGATTCAAGTGTTTTTCCTAAAGACAACTTGTTTTGGACTATAGTGCATAGGTGGAAGATAAAGACAAAGAGGTAGAGGAAAGGTGGGAGACAAGGATAAAGAAGATATCCATCTTTTCCATGAATTTATGGTGGGTATGGAGATAATTATTATGGAGGATCTATTATCTGAGTGCTTGGGTAAAGACATGATATTTTTTCCACTAGTTTTTTAACCTTGCACAAGTGACAAACAAGGCACTATGGATCATTAGTGATCCCACTAGAAGGGTGGCACCTTTTTTGGCCCCACATGATGTTTCTCTCTCATATCCTCTTTCCATTTGTAATTCTATAAAAGTATGGCTCTCTCCTTTATAATTTATTCTTGGTAAGTTTGGAATGCCTTTGAAGAATAATAGAAAGCTAATTTTTTCTTCTTTCATGCTTATATCTTGTGTGAATTTATGAGTTGTTGATGTTTTCCTTGTGGTGAAGATTTTTTCCCCTAGATTGTGTCCAATTTCCTCACCTTTATGCAAGATAATTTTTATTTTTAAATTCATATTTTGTGCTCTCATCAAGCTCATGTAAAATTAAGCTGTGGACTCATTTGTTACCCCTCTTGAGTGTTATCATAGTTTCAAGCCTCCCTATGAAATACTTATGCAAGAGTGCCTAATTTGGGAGTTGTGTAAGTGTGTCATCTCTTTTATCTTCATTGTTCAAGTTTCAAGCAATCCAAGGATCACATTTTCCTGTGGATCACCATTTTTGCTTTCAATTCCTTGATTTCCTTCTCTCTTTATCCTTTTTCCTTGAAATTTGAGTACTGTAGTGTTAGCTTTAGGTCATTCACTAAGGGAACCAGCCCTCTCTAGAGATTCACTTTTCACACATGGTCACCCATAATCTGAAGAGTGTTTCCATTGTGTCACTTAGGTGAAGAAACATGAAACACCTCCTCAAAGGGTGCAACTTTAAGTCATAACAGTAACTAGTGACACAGATGAACTAGTCCCTACATGGGATTTTAAACATTTGGAAAATGCTATACTTGGAAACAAATTTGAAGTAATAAAAAATTATGATCACTTACCCCAGGAAGAGAATACAGAGGAGTTCCTTGCTATAGTTCAAAAGTTCTTGGGATGGGTTTTTAGTACTTATAAGAAATAAGTCCTTCAAACAACCACATAAATTAAATTATAAGGCATTCAAACACTATAAGGCATTTAGTCACTGATTTAAATTAATTTTTGCACAAAGAAGAGAGACTTCCAAACCTAATAAAATTTCTTTGGTTACTCACACCCTCCATAAAAATGCATGGCTTTCTATTCCTTAATGTTTCACCCAGTATCTTCACCATGAACTCATGTTGTTGAGTGCCCATAATAGTTATAATCCTATTCTCGAGTTTGAAATGTTGACCCTCTACGTTAAAAAAATAATCCCCCACATAACTAAATATAAAAGCTCTGTATAAATGGACCACAAGTTGTTCGGCTTATATAAAAAAGAAGAAAGTTCATGATTTTGTAGTGGTCCAAATAAAGGTTGATGGACATGTTGATTTTGGGTGGAGAAGTGCATTGCATGTGGAACACCTATCAAGTAGTTGATAATCCAGCAATATGGAAAGGATGAGAATACTTTAAAGTTATTGTCCATCTCCATGTGGATGTATTGTTATGACATATTTAAACCACCTCCAATAGTCTCTAACCACTTATGCTTAAATCATATCTTAGTTTGGACATGTTGTGATCTTAAAGAATATTTTTAACATTTTGTTTTTTTTATAATTTTATATTTTCCTCTTCTTATTTTTGCCAGTCACCTTGTCCTAGAGTGATATGGTTGTCTTGGAGTGATATGGCTATAGATCATGAGCATTAGTCTATGTTTAATAGTTATTTTGATTGTAAAGATATGGTCGTATTAATTATTTTTTTAAAAGACTAATCAAGTCATCATTTAGGGAGAGAAGTACACCAACAATTTTGCATTCCAACTCCACCCATTGATATTTTTGTATTACAATAGGTATTACTTCTTTAGTGTCATCATCTTCCTTTATGGCATGTTCAATACTCATAAATTATTTTTCCTCTTCTAATAACATGTTTACTACCAAACTATTTTTAGTTGCCACTATCTATATTGAAAAGAGTGTAAGTGGAACCATGGCTAGTGAACCCCTTTCTTATTTACTCTTATTATATTTCTAGGAGATTTCATTCATATCAATAAGGGCATTCCATAATGATATTAGATCGAGTTGTATCTAATGTTTCCTAAACTCTCCTTAATTATATCCTCTTCAGATTTTAAGTGTGATAAAATATGAAATGAATTTATCAAATTTAATTTTTTTGCCCCTTCTTCATACTACTAAATTATGTCTTTAAGTTGTGATCTCATACAACTAAATTGTGTCTTTAAGTTGTCATGTTTTGGAATCTTTCATAATCTACCTTTTAAGTGATAGATTAGACAATTGTTGAACCTAATATGTTGCATGAACGTAGAAGTTGCTTTAACAACCAAAAAATTATAAAACAAATGACTATATTGATGACACATATGGTGTTAAAAAGACATGTGTTTATAGTTAATTGCTTGAAACTAATCATAATCTTTCCTTTGGAAAAAAAAACTTTTGAAAATCACTAACTCAAATGTAATTGAATATAAATTATTGCAAAAAAAGTGTAAGTCTTTTGTAGAATTTCCTCTAACATCATTACGTAACTTTTAAATAGACTTTCTATTCCTTCAAAATATTCTTATTTCCAAAATTTTAAAAGAAACATTTGTAGACATATCCTTTAAAAAACCAAATTTAAGTTTTTTGCCCTTAAAAAAAAAGAATAATACTCACTTTTAATCCCTAAAAGATAAAACACTTATAAAATTATACTTATAGAATTCATTCAAAATTCAAAAACAAGTTGTCATTCAAACTTCAAAGACAAGTTATTAGTTTATGCAAGTGAAAATGATCTTATTTCCAATTGGGTTGTTAATGAATACTCTAAATAGTATGCTATTTGGTTTATGTTATTTTTTAGTACAAACATGATATGTTTTTAATTGGGTAAACATGTTATTTTGCACAATTTTGAATTACCGTATTATCTATAAATATTGTTTCTAGTAGCAGGGCTTTAAGCCACATCATGACACTTATTTTTATTTTGTCTTTTAGATTGTGGTATCATGGTTAAAATATATACACATTTTTATTTTTATTATAATTCTTATTTTTTTATTTTTTATTTTTTATATGTTAAAATAAATAAATACAGATGATTGAATAAAAAACCATAAAATCAATCTCATACATTTATTGTTATGTGAGTCTAAGCCCGTCATTTATATTTGCCCAAATAGAATAAGAACAAGTTATGGGGCAACTAAAATGTTCCATAATTAACCACATATCATGGTGGGATCATTTTATTACTCTTTTTGAAGGAAAAAATTCTTTTTTTTTTAATAAAGCATTAAAATACATGTTATTTTTCATATGGTCATGAATGATGGTTATTGTGAATGAAATTAGTTTTTAGTCCCAAAGGGATACTAACAAAGCATGAGGTTTGGTACAAGTCTTAAACAAATATAACAAGAAGACATAGTTCCTGTTGGTTCCATAAAAATAACTCAAGTTCAGTTCACCATAACATAAATTTCTATATATTTTTAGTGTTCTTTCTACCTCCCAGACTCTCACAGGGACTTGGTGCTAGCACCCTTGTTTTTCTAGACATTTCTTGTTTACTAAATTCAAAATTTCTTAGTGATATTTTCCCCTTCATTAAGATTTAAATCTAAATATAATTTTGGTTTTCACTTTATTTGTCCTTGTTTTCAAACATGTATTGGCCTCTATCGATTGTAAATTAACATATTCATTTTTTATTTGATTATGGGTAAACGCTTTTGAATGGAGCTATGAAGTAGCACTAGGGTACAACTAGAGACCCAGTCTCCAAAACCAAAAAGAGAAAACAAGAGACCCAAGACACAAAAAAACTCCCACCTCAACGGAACACCACCAACAAGAGAAAGACACCCCTACAAAGGGAAGGCACATCAAGAAAAAAATTGCAGAACTTATGCAAAACATCCTTGAAGTGTCAATGACCTAGAAACCAGACAAGAGAAGGAACAGTGGAAGGGAGATTCATCCAGGAGCAAAGCTACTTATAGCCTCAACATAAAGCCAATCTTTTCTCGTGTCCAGAGAGAAGGTCCTTCATTGTCCATTGGAAGTTGCCTCTCACCAGAGCTTTTGCTTCCATCTCAGCATTTATGCCTCAGAGTTGTGACCTTTCTTTTTAGTGTATGTGCCAACAAGTGTTTTGTGTCTCTTAGCCACAGTCTTGGGAGGAGAGTCAGAAGACTCAACCTGCGAGGAGTAGCAAAAGCCACTAGAGAACAGGATTCCTTTGAGGGGGGGAGTCTTCCAAGAAGAGGAAGGAGGAATCTCGGGCGAGGAATGTCGGGGGAGGAAATTGCGTGCTAAAAAAGATCCCCTAATTGCACCACCAAAAGTCTTGGCAAGGGCATCCCTCTTTCTTTGTCTAGGCCATCTGAGAGAAGGAGAGAGAAGAAGAAGAAGTCATGGATGAACACACCGCCACCGTATGCCCTAAGAGATTGCACTAAAAACAATGAAAAGGGAGACCTTCATAATTGAGGAACTGAGTTCATTTTTCCCGAGAAGAAAACAAAGTTACTAGATGGAAGAGGGGCTTGGAAAGGTCAAGGAGGGCGCAAACTATGACAAATCTGCCATACATCAAGTTTTCATCAATTTGCACAAAGGATCCCACTTTGTTAACCAATAATTTAATATGCTCTTCATTCTGCATGATAGAAAGCAAATGAAACACTTTGATCCAAATGGGGGCTGCAAAAATCTTTATTAATGCTTGTTTGAAGAAGGGCATCCATGAGCAGAGAAAGATGCCAAACTTACCATAGAACCATCGTCTAGAGGACCAAACGAAAACCATGTCCATGGAATATTAGAAAACTTCTTGAAAGAAGCTTGAGCCGAGAAGAGATAAGGGGGAGTCGCAATCAAACTTCACGTAGACTTAGCCCATTCAGAGAACTCAACCACAGGGGTGAGCTCCCACACACTTACCAAACATGGATTTGCTTCCCAAAGAATGCTCCATATCCTCAAAGGCCGAATCAGAGATTTCCAACTCAAGGCAATCCTTAGAAAATAGACCCAGAATGTCCCCAACGCAAAAGAGGGGAGGAGGATAAGCCAGCTCATCAAGGGGATCACAATGAATACTGGGAATCCATACCACGACTATAGAGAGTTCTGTAAATCCTGACTTCAGTTTATAATAGAAAAGAAGAACAGGGCATGGATGAAGCTAAAGGAGGATCATTCACAAATTAAAGCTGGGTTTTACAGAACTTCCCATAATCGTGGTATGGATTCCCTGCATTCCGAAAAAAAAATCTCTTTGATTAGAGCGAAACTTTGCCAAAGATCCAGGGCTGCCCAAAACCACTGCAGCGTAGGACACAGGAGGAGGTGGGATCGAAACGGGAGGGTTGCACTTGGAGACCGCCACCTAGCAAACATAAGACGATCACGTCTGAGTCGTAGGATTCCACAGGAGCATCCGCATGGACAGTAGCCGTGCGAGCCGCTTTTACAGAGCAACCTTTACCGCGGTCCGAGCGCATTTTCTGAGGGCGAGCATGAAAATTAAAAAAAAACAGAAAAGAAAAAAAAATCATGCTACGAAACAAACCTGTTATTTTACAACCAACCCCAGAAGAAGAAAAAAATAAAATGAATTATGTCACTTCACATAAATATATAGATGTCTTCCAAATCACTTTGAAATATTTATCGACACCATTATCATAAAACCCTTCGATTATACAACATGGCAACTTATATGTCTTTGTCCTTGGCATCAAATGTAACCATTCGCTTGCTTGGCTCTACTTCTGAGATATCTACTGCAACTCATTCAAATGATTGTTTTTTGGCTGAATAAAAATCTGAGCTCCTAGTGTATTGAAGGGTCATTATGGCTTAGACATGGGCATATTAAGGTGGGGAAACTGTCGATACATAATAAAATGGTGAACAGTGTGAATAAACTGTGCTTCTTAGAAACAATTTTTACAAACATATCATTATAAAGAATTATAATCAGTTTTTAGATTAAAAGGAAAGTTATTATAATTATTTATCTTTAAAATAAATTTCTCCATTTAATTATATTTTTTTAATGTTTCAATTAAAATGCAAACATAAAATAAATATGTGCAATTGTTCTGGTAAAGTAAGCAACCTTAGACATCCATAGACTTACAAATTGGATTCAAACAAAACCTTTGTTATTAATATTTTCACCCTGTCGATTGTATAAGCATTTACCCATGTTACGACTCTCGATGGAGGTGTCTTTGTACAACAAGCCTACTGATTGATAAAGTTGAAATTTATACTAAAAAAATGTGATAGTTGTAAGATATGTAATCCCTAATTATGGGAATGGAAACAATGAATATCAACACTTCCTAACATTATAGCAATTGACATAGGCAATACCAATCCATTATAAATATCCTACCCCATAACATTGTAATCACATCAACACTATTTAAATTTGTTATTTTTAGAAAAAGTCAAAAATCTAGTGTTAGCAATTGACATAGGCAATACCAATCCATTATAAATATCCTACCCCATAACATTGTAATCACATCAACACTATTTAAATTTGTTATTTTTAGAAAATGTCAAAACAACTAGTGTTGGGTGTTGTACAAAGAAAGTTAAGTCACTTCAAGCTCAATACCAACCATGAATATAATTACCTATAATTGTAATGTTGTTGACTAGATATAACACTTTAACACTCCCTAACATTATAGTTATTCACCTAGACAATACCAGTCTATTATAAATATCCTACCCCATACATTGTAATCACATCAACACTATTTAAATTTGTTATTTTTAGAAAAAAGCTAAGATACTTATTGTTGGGTATTGTACAAAGAAGATTAGGTCACTTCAAACTCAGTACCAACCATAATATAATTACTTCTAATTATGATGTTATTCATTAGATATAATATCACCTAGTGTCAGTACCTCATTAAAATTTACATGGACTTTATGTAATATATAAAAGTTAGTACCCCATTAAATTTATATGGACTTTGTGTAATATATCAAAGTTATGTTTAAAATGTAAATTCAATACAAATAATCTATATTTGCATAAATTTACTCTAGAAAATATATGTATGTATGTATGTATAATATAATGACAAGATCTTGTCACAAATTCCACTTACAATGTTGACACATATTTCTTCTCTATTTGCCTCTTCAATAAAGTTGAAACGTCACCCATTCAATAAAAATGTTGTGCCAAATTTTCAATATTTGTATTCATATCCTAAAATGATTGCATGATATAAGCATAAAAAATTGATGCTCGTTGTTAGTTTCCAATAAATGGCATAGAAAGTGATGCCATTGTCACTTTCTATTACACAACTATGTACTAATCATTGGCCTTCACATGCTAATATATGTCATTATGTGTGTGTGTGTGTGTGTGTGTGTGTGTGTGTGTGTGTGTGTGTGTGTGTGTATTAAAAATATTACTATTTTAGATGGTTTATCAAAACTTTCCCTTTGTAAGTGATAAAGTTTTAAAAAAGTATTGCATTTAACATTAAAACATTACCGTCAAATGACAATTGCAAATGATAAAACCACCAATGGTATAAGTTTTTATGTTTTACATCCCTTTAATTTTAAAGTTTAATTTCTTATTTTTATTTATTTGGAAATTTTTATTTATTTTTAAATAAAGGTTAAAGCTTTTGAACAGAGTTATAAACTACTACACAGAAGTTTTTATAGATAATGGATCTTCAAATTGGTATTGGGACACAATAGGGGGCCTAGTACCTGAAGAACACTACATCAACTAAGACCTACTCAATTACAAAACATTAAAAAATGGGCAATAAAGATTTTTTTTAAAAAATCAAGGTCGACCAACTCAACATCTAGATCGTACTATGGGAAAAAAATGTTGCTTACAAACAACATAAAAACAACAGACCAAATGACACCCAAAACAACTAAAAATAAATAAAATGCAAAAACCATAAGCAACCAATGAAAAGCAACATATGAAATATCCAAAAAAGAGGCAACAAAATCATCCACAAGTGGGAATTAGTCTTCTCCTAGACAGGAATTCCTCCAATGTCCTTTGACAACCATTTTGATCCAAAACTCAGAAGTTCTGGTTGATGAATATTTCAATAGCACAGAAATAACACAATAACAATGGATTCTTTGAGAAGAGACGTCGTATTACTTAACAACCAAAATAAAAATATAGGCTTATCTCTGAAAAGAGATGTTTTGTTGAATCCAAAAACTTGCAGATACAAAACATACGCTTATCTCTGAGAAGAGATGTCTACCTTCCCTTTTTGGGTTACAATGCATTTATACATATTTTTGAAAACATCAAGAGATTGAGTGGCTCGAGGAATTAATGGTGACCTTTTAAGAATGAGTGGCTCGAGAGAAATAACAAAATTAAAATAGTACAACGCTCGAGGACATAATGGCTCAAGGAAATAACTGTCACCGACAATGTGACTTCCAAGAATGAAAACAATACAAGATTCGCGGAATTAACTGTCACCCGAATGGTCACCCAAATGGTTGCCTGGATCATTTCTGCCACCCGAGTGGTCACCCAAAGTGTTTCCTGGATCACATTTCAAATTAATTCTTCAGCTTCATGACTTAATATTTCCACCTCGGATCTTTATCCTCTACATTTAACTAGCTCACCAAAATCAGCATTTGATTTCACACAATTGGAGCAAGGGATTGGACATGGAACCTTGGAGGCACCCTTTGATTGTCAAAAAAATCATCAACCAACCTCCCATCAATACAACCACCGAAAACTGAAGGATGAGCATCTAACTCCTTCTCAGGGGGAGGAAGCTTCTCTACCACCATATTTTCATGAAAAAAAATAGAGGTTCAAAAGAGATAGGAGGGGGAGGAGCTCCATGCTGAAAAAACACCCTATGTTTATGTTAGATAAAATAATCATCTGAAGGCCCCTCCTTTCTCCCTAGCCTCTGACATCCCCAAGAATCCTGAGAAGAACAAGCAACAATACAGTGTCCAATCTAATTATAATGAAAACATTTGAAGGGGAGGCTTGTGTAGTTGATTGATTAAACCCACGATCCTTGAGAAGATTCCACTTTGACAAAATGAAATAGAGGCTTAGACAAGTTAATGATAGAACACACCTTTATTGTCCTGCTTCCCTTAAAGATCTCATCCAGTCGAACCAATAAGGAGCAAATTTGAAAATCTTAACTACATTTTAATATGAAGAACAATTTTGATAGGATGCATAGCCACTACGCAACCCTTGTTTTAGAATGCATACTTTTTACTATAATATTTTAATTTCTTTAAATATGTTAAAACTTAGTGAATCCCCATAAAATTTGAGTAAAACAGATTTCAATATGCAATATGATAATAAATTCAACTCAAATCCTTACAAATATCACTAATAGGAGAGAATATAAGGAACAAATATAATTAATAACAAACTTCTTACCATCACCTCACTCTTCTTTGGCTTCCTTCTAAGATTTTCCAATAGATTCTTGAATGTTACTTGACTTGATATTGGATTGCTTGATAATGTCTTTAATATGGACGGCTCGAATGGGTTGCTATGCTGGACACAAGATGGGCTATGAAGGATAGTGCAATAGAGATATCATAGATTTAGATTTCTTCCTTATTCTTCCCATGCTTGGTCATGCCCCTATTTAAAGATATTTTTATAAGGGATTGGGAGGGATATTTCCCTCTCAAATTTCAAATTTGAGGAGGGATAAGGTTATAGAGGTGGGAAGCCTCTAGACCTTCCTTTTAGGGGATGGGGCGGGGGCGGGGTTGGCGGGGAAGGAGGGGGCAACATGTGGTTAGAAAAGTGATTTAATAAAAGAATTATAAAATTGAGAATTAGGTGGAAAGTGTTAGAGGTATAATCATTGAGGGGGGGTTGAATCAATGATGCAAGGAATTTAATTCCAATTTCAAAACTTCAAACTTTTAACCAATCAACAAAAGAGTTCATGAAGCATATAAAACATTTATTGCAAAGAACAAAGTAAACTATGCAAGATAAACACACATAACACATGGATTATGTGGGAAACTTTCATGGGGGATAAAACTCACTCTCAAGTCTATAAACAAGTAGACTAAAATCTTATAATATATTTACAAATAAGAGACTTTAGTGAAGCATCCACTTCACAAAGAGCACCAACCCCTAAACATAAACAAGCACCCACTTATCCTAGATGTTGAGCACCCACACAACACCTTATGATATCATCACCTCCAAAGCTTTGAATGCCTTCTGATGGATAAATAGTGAATATTAACTATGTTCAACCCTTCAAGCCTTCACACACAAGAAATACATCCAAAATAACCTTTTGGATCACTCTACACTTTTTCACTCATCCTTAATCTTCAACCCTACAAGAACACTATAATAACATCGAAAATATGACCTCTAGGTCACACACATATTCCTCACACTGATCTACTCTTCAATCCATCCACCAAGCACACTCAACCTTCTCTTGTCTTCGCTTGTCAACTCTAGAAACCTTCACCTTTGTTTATGCTCTTTATAGAGCCTTCATGATCACCATCTTCTTGGTCAGTTATAAGACATACCTTAAATATTAAGGCTTATATCATACTTATAATAAGATCAGTATCACCTTCATAGGTCTTCCATAGATTTGATAGATAACCCTTAAGCAATAACATCTTTCAATTAGGTCTAAGAAGCCCTTATAGGTCTATGGAGACCTATTCATCCTTTTAACACTTCATCGATCAAAACTAGGAACACAAGACCAATTCAAAGCACATATATCCTCACCATATGACCCATAAGACACCATAAAGTTATTACATTCATCACTACACACTTTTGCATATTCAAAACCTATCAATCATTTACCTTATACATGAAAACACCATGAATGAACCAAAAGTCAACTTGTAAGCAATTGTTCATACTAAAGATGGATTGGTCAAATCTCCAAAATCCGTATAGATGATCCTTAAGGAGTCTAAAACACTATCCAATAGATAATTCACCTTGAAACATTCAAACACCATCAATAAAAACTCAAACATCCTTCTCGGGTCACTTGTAGAAGATAGTCAAACCCTCAGTCAACTTTGAACCATAATAAATGTAGGTGTACGACCATCAAACGTCCAAATAATCTCTTTTGGATTGCCCTTTAAGTTATTTACCACTTTTGATTTTATACCACCATAAAATTTATCCATCATGAAAAGTTATTAACAAAACATTACAGACTGGTTTTCCTTTGTAAATTCAAATATTTGAATTATAACAATCACTTTTTAATGCAAATTTGACTATGAAAAATAGTGAAATCTGCTTGAGAGACCAACTTTGCACTACTATAACTTTTTTTAGACATCATGTCAAGACATAGAATTTGAAACACATGATTTAGGCACAAATATGAAAAAATCCATGTGACCACTTTCTTCTTACACCTTCACATGTGTGAATTATAACGTCATCAAATTGCTTACTCTAGAAGTTCTCTCAAGATGACTAGGATAACCTAGACATTCACAAGAATACATAGATGAATTAATTTCACCTCCACAGGTATACCAAGCACTCTTAAATCCTCATATGACCCATCAAACATGGTCAAAACATCACCAACATCCATCATCTTTCCTAATTAAACAAACACTACAAGGTCCATGCATGATCACTAAGGCACACTTTGTCATTGAGAACCATGCATAAAAATCAACTCATGAACACTCTTGGACACCTTAAGGAGATAATTGACAACACCTCAATATAAAGTGGGGTAAATTTGGATTTAAAATATTATGAAAATATAAATATGTGGAAAACGGGATATTTCATGTAGTTTAGAATTAATTGATTAAATGACTAAGGGGATGAAGAGTTGATGTTAATATGGGATTAAGTATCAATATTAGGCATAATTTAGTGAATTAATTTGGTGATAATAATTAGGTGCATACATTTTACCCCTTTTTTAAAGACCATAGTGAGTGGATAGGGTGGAAGGAGTAATGGTCTTTTAAAGAAAAAACCATGTCATAGATGAAAGCATTGTTAGTAGGTATGATACCCCCTCGAGGGAGCATGTAGAGAGAAACAAGTTAGATGATCACTCAAACAAGAATTCTTGAAGAGGGATAAGGCTAAGACAATGATAAGGGATTAGGATTCCTTATATATTGAGGTAGCTATAATTGAGATGCTCAAAGCATAAATGCTATGGGAAAGTGGCTTAGACATGAGAGATGAGTTCTAGACAAATGACCAATGTCTAGAAGGGACACAATTTTATTAAGATAATAAAACTATAATTCTTGAGATGTAGACATGGTTTAGGCAATAAAAATATTAGAGAGGCCATAAGTTGATGATGATTCCTAAACTAAAGACACATATCTGAGATGGAAGAAGGCCTATAGAGGATAATGGATGATAATAAGACATTTTATGTGAGTTGCATAGTTTTAAATGATGTAATGATATCAAGTGATCCGTCCAAGATAGGATGGGGAGTGGGGGTTAATAGTGGCTAATCTATCCTTGGGTATAATACCATGTCCAAGTGTTCCCTACATAATCTTAGGAGACCTCAGGGCAATGTAGTTCTGACTCAATAGGAAAGAGGATAGGAGGGACAAGAGATATGAAGATGTAATAGATGGATTGCATTTGATTTACAGTGGTGGAGAAGTATAAATATGGATGAACTATGACATGATTGATGATGCCATTAGTCAAGATAGAGGAATCAAAAGTGGGAAAGATGGTGTCACGATTATCGACACATCTTAAGGGGGAATCAATCGTAACTAAAGAGAGAGACACAATATAAAGACTTATCCCAAGAAAAGACACATGCTTAGGATTCTCAACTAGAGGATAGATGAATGTCATGGTATATTGAAGAGATGTGTGATGAAGGATGAGGATTTTGGTGGTGCCATGATAATGGGTAAGTAGATTAGGTAACCAATGTGTTAATAAAAGGTGAATAAGACCATTAGTTAAGGGTGTGGTAGGAGGGGAATAATCCCATGTGTATTGGGATTAATAGTTGTAGAGGGAGAAAGGTAGATTAATAGAAAGTGAAAATAAGGTGGAGGCACCAATAAAAGGAGTTAATATAGAGGAGGTGGTTTTAGTGGAAGAGGCAAAGAATGGTGTTACGTTGCTTGTATGAGGTGGAAGAATGGGGTAGTAGGAGTGAAATGTTAGCAGTTATTGATATGAGCCAAGTCTTAAGATGGGGACCTTTATCAAGAGCTTCATATGATTTTTTTTTAAAAGGCCATCATTGCTACAAACCAAGTTTTATTGGCTATAATGAAGCTTAAACCTATGTGGGTTCACTGCATAGGTAGTCACCATTACTATGTGCCAAGATGGATAATCGAGATGGGTGGTAGGGTTTGAAGATTTTATACAAGCTCTTCATAGGTGGGTGTATGCATAATCTATCTGCATACTTTTGGATCAAGAATCTATGTAGGGCATTAAGGATAATGTCATCAGTGTCAAGCTTAGTGACCCAATGGAGGAAGGTGTGGTCATTGATTAAGAAGGTAACAAAAGCTCAACCACCAATTAAGTCATATCAGATGTGCTTAAAAAAAGATAAAAAGAGAATAAAAGGCATAAAGGATAAATAGGGCATGGAAGGAAAATGAAAAAGGCCAAGTTAGTGGTGTGAGAGGGAGGTTTTGGCGTAGGCAAATGGTAGAATATTTGGGTGTACGAAATAGTGAGGAGGTGAGGCAAGAAAATCCACATCGAGGTGGAAGCCAAAACCAAGTATGGGTTTTTATTTTTTGTACTATGTATGTAGGAATAAATACATGGAAAACTAAGGTTTGAGGTCCATGATAGAGGTGAGGTTTTGCAGGCAAGTCGAGTAGTGATGTGATTGAGGAAAGGAGATGCAACAACATCATAGGGGAACAAAATTATAGGTTGAGGGGGGTTATAAGGTAAGATAAAGGATTTGTAGGATGAAAACACATTGTATGAGGGGGTTTTTGCTTGTGGAGGATGATGTCATTGGAGGCCATGATTGGTTAGGTGAGAAAATAAATCCACATCAGGGAACGGGGAGGGAGAATAGTTAATTTATTTGGGAAGGTTTTGGGATATATATTTATTTTTGTTATTTAATGCAATGACATCATTTGATTGTTAAGTGTGTGTGTATTGTAGATGGATCAATCTCAACAGAGGATATGGTGGTAGAAATTGCATCGAGATGGTTATAGAGATGGTGACATGGTCACTAGTTAAGGAACATATACCAGCGATGGAGGCATGGGAGGAGAAATAGAAATAATAGGGGCATTGAGGATTGTGTGATCTAGTTAGCAACTATATGAAGGGAGATACTAGGTTTGTAGTATGAGGTTTCATACTTATAAGTTCATATTAATTGAAGGGATATGCAAATGGCAGAAGTACTAGCCCAAGTAACATCATTGTTGGAGTAGGTGAACCATTAGGAGGCACAGATTGGGGTGTTGTAAGAATAGGTGGAATAAATGTGGGATGATCAAATGTAGCTGTAAGGATGATTAGAGTAGCAAGAGGTATTGGTATGAGTCATGCGGATGGAGAGAAATATGGATCAGATACTACTAGATGCACTAGGATTTGGAGATGTGATAGCCTAAATGGTGAGGATGGCATGGAAGACACAATATTGGAGAGCCTTATATGAGCATGCAGTGCTATCAGGGCATATGCCTCTTTCATATAGGGTGATTAGTTGATCTGAGAGGATACAAATTTTTAGGTCATCAAGCCAGTTAATACATCCATCATTGAGGACCCTACTAGAGGATGAGATGTAGAGTATGATATATCTATGGTATAGAGCTTTAGCTCATATTGAAATGTATGTAATTTAGAATAAATGATTTGAAAAGAGGTTGTAATGGCTTCAAAATATGTGAATATTATGTAGTAATCGATATTATGGTGATAATGAAAATGTGATTATTTTATCTTTATCATGGAATAATCAGAACATGATGACATGATATAGAATGATAGTGATATGATACAAATGGGAATGGTGACAATGTGTATGTGGGGTAATGAGGATGGGAGATAATTATTAGAAATTAGTTGAAAGATGATGTGATGACACCTAGTGAGTGGGAATACTTTGGGGTAGGAGTGATGACTGTTATTAGGATTCATCCTATTGGTAGGTGTAATAAAGTGATACCGATGATTGTGAGGATGTAGGTGTTATATATCACACAAGGAGGTGAGGCATTTTCATTATAGTAAAATATTCTACAATTAATCACGTATTGAGTGTAAGTGTAAGTAGATATATATTCCAAGAATATCATAGGGTAGACCAATACCATTATCGGATCTAATTTATGAAGTGAGCGTGTAGGTGTTCCAGACACTACACTAGGTGATGGACATGTTGGAGATAATATTATGGTAGAAGTATTCAGAGGAGTCGAGACTCCAATGATAATGAAGAATGTAGTGATTTTTATACATAAGGTGTCAGGGGAAGAGATGTTCCCAAAGTACTATAGGACCTAGAGGCATCCCTTTATTTTAGAGGGGGGACCTACAAGAGGATCAAGAAGGAGCAGAACATGTGCAAGGGTAATAGGATGATGTGAATTGCATAAAAATGGAGGTGGTTTAGGGATCGAATCCATCTAGAGTTTGATTTTAGTATGAAAAAGTTGGCCATCTAGGCCAATATTTTCCCTAGAAGGAATTGGCAGATGCTAGCTCTATGGAACCTAGGCAAGGTGGTTGGATATTGAGAACCTCAAGATCGATCAGAGTAACTCCTAGGCCATGAGTTTATTATGGAAGGTCTTGAGTAGGTTGTGTACTAATTGTTGATATAACAATGAGATATTTTTAGTTTGATTGTTGTGGTAGGTTTAGATGTGTTTAGATAATGGAATGGTATGTGGTTAATGTAATAAAGGTGTTTGGATTTTTATAATATGGCTTAGTGTAATCCTCCTACCTGAGGGATGTTGTTAGTAGTGAAATTAGTGATGAAAATTTCATGATCCATGTATATTTTTTCAATCCAATTTTTCTTTTTTACTTGTGAGTATGTGTGTACCAATGACATGATAAGAGTCAAGGGCACATTGAATTCACAATGTGTGGGAACTCCATTTGAATGACTTTCCCAATTTCGACATTGGGTAGTCATTTAGACCATCATTATTCCCATTTTATCAAAATAATAAAATATATCAAAACAAGATAATAAGACACTAATAGTTCATTGACAATGATAAATATTTACAAGACTAAAAATGTAACAAGCAATAACACACCCACACAAAAATACAATACAAGGCATAACATTACAAATCTTTGATTTATATAAATGTGAAAAAAAATCATAATGAAATGGATATGTATATGGGGAATATTGTGCCCAAGGGTAGTTGGAGACAATGATCCAAATAAATTAGGTACAACTATGTATGGGGCCTAGGATGAGCGAACAAGATGCAATTGTATAGTGTATTATGGATCCTAAAGTAAGACTTATTTATTGACCCTTTCATAACAATGAAATTATTAGGAGATTTTGTACCATGGCTTAAGGTTGTTTAGATATGGACGAGGATGGATATGAGTAGAGGCTAAGAGGAGACACATTCATCAAAGAAGATATGATGGGGGTATTTATGAGGGTGTAATGAGATGAAGGGTATATTAAAAGTAGATAGAGAGACTCAAGAATACTCTTCAACAAATGTTCCCCTCACACAATAAGCAATGACATACCCCAATGTGAAATATTTGTCTCCCTAATTTTACTTAAGTCTTTAGGAGATTCCCACTTTGAATACTAGGGTCAGGTGTGGAATGGGAGAATGGAGTGGAATAAGGATAAACATAGAAAAATGAGAAGAGATATTCCCCTAAAAGTGGGGACCCATATATGGAGGTAAATAGAGCATGTCAAGTATAAAATCATTTTAAATGCATGATATTCATTGGCTCATTGAGATATTCACCATCTAGTGTAGCTAACCTGTAGGCTTTGAATCCAAATTTAGCAACAATTATATAGGGATCGAGCCAATTGGCTTCAAATTTCCCCTTTTTATCCCTATCTGCATTGGTATTATTTTGATTTTCCTTTAAGACTGGATCACCAACCTCAAACTCTCTAGACTAGATCTTCTTGTGATGTTGGCCTTTTAATCAGTTTTGATATGCTCAAAGGTGATTTAGGGCCCTCTAATGCTTTTCATCCAAAAGCTCTTGTTCTTATAGCCTATCTTGTTAGAGATTATGCTTAGTGATAATGCCCTGCAATGAGATGCACAAAGAGGGGAGTTATAATTCTATAGGATTTATGGATTTTATACCATATACCAATGAGTAATGAGTGGCCCCTATGGGTGTTTGAACACTAGTTATATAAGACCAAAGGGTAGGATATAATTGCAAGTGTCAGTTCCTACCTGCATCATTGAATGTTTTCTTTAAAATCTTGATAAGAGTCTTGTTTGTAGATTTTTATTGTCCATTCCCCTAGTGGTAATAAGGGGTATAAAAGTTCTTCTCGATATGATAATGCTTGTACAGGTCTTCAACTTCTTGATTTTTAAAAGATTTACCATTATTTGATAGTATTTTGGTAGGAATGCTAAAATGGCAAATGATCTAATTCAAGATAAATTATGAAATTTGGAGACCTATTTTGTAGGCGAGAAACATAACTTTGACCCATTTATGAAATACTCCATAGTAGTGATAATAAATTTGTGCCCATTAGATGATGTGGGATTGATCTTACCAATCAAATCTAATCCCCATATATAAAATGGTCATGGACTCATGATGGGTTTCAATTCTTGCACATGGGAATGAATTAAATTACCATGTTTTTGGCATGCACCACACTTTCACACATATTGGTATGCATCTTTATCCATTATATGCCAATAGTATCCAGTCTAGAGCAATTTATTGATGAGGGCCATTCTATTGATATGTCCACCATAGATACCATCGTGAACCTCCTTGATCACAAGAGTAGCCTCTTTCAAGGTTAGGTGTCTTAATAGGGTACCATCATAACCTATCTAATATAATATGATTTCAAGGATAGTTTAATGGGAGGTGTGATGGATAAATGATTTTTGTTGATGGTGATTAAGGTTTTATGGGAAGATGTTGTCATGGAGATAAGTGTGTATATTATGATACCAGGGGAGACTGAGATCAAGAATAGCATAAATTTGGATATGAGCCATAGATTGGTGAGCTGGTAATGTCAAAGGTTTGATCATAAAATTTCCCTCAAGGATGTCTTCAGGAAGGTCAATCAAAGACCCAATAGTATCCATGGAATCAGCTACCTTATTGCTTCCCCTTGGTACTTACTTAAATGTAATGGAGTAAAAATTATACTTCAATTGATCCACCAATTGCTTACAGGGGAGTAATTTTTTGTCTTTAGTTTGGAACTTCTCATTGACTTGTTTGATTATTAGCTATGAATCATGAATACTTGGATATGCTAGATATTCCATTAGATGCCTAAGGAGGCCAAAAATCAAGGCCTCATATTCAGAAATATTATTAGTGCATGGGAAAGTGAGGTTGAAGGCTTTTGGAATAAGGTCACCTTATGGGGTGACCAAAAGGATACTCAATTTTGATCTATGCATAGTAAAGTAACCATCAAAATATATCTTCCAACCATTGGATTCAGTAGTATTCATGATAGATTCATCCAAGAAGGTTGTGACCAGAGGATAAGTATCTGTAAGAGGGGATTTTGCAAGTTGATCTATAATTTCCTAGCCTTTGATGGACTTTTGGTGGGTGTATTCAATGTTAAATTCACTGAGCAACATTATCCATTTGGAAATTCTTCCTTTGAGAGCCTATTTTTAGAGTAGATATTTAAGAGGATCAACTTTAGTGATGAGCTGCACTTGACTATTAAGCATATAGTGCCAAAGATTTTGTGAAGTAAAAATAATGGCTAAGCAAGCCTTTTTAATTGGAGTGTAATTTAGCTCACATGAAATCAGTGTGTGACTAAGCTAATATATATCACATTCTTTTCCTTCATCATTATGCTGAGCTTAAGGGCCCCAATTACACATGGTGTCGTAGATATATAGAAGAAAGGGCCTTCTCATGATGGGTGGTGATAACACTAGAGGATTTGCTAGATATTTTTTAAGTTTTTCAAAAGCCTACTAGAATTTAGAGTTACAATTAAAATGGGTCCCCTTCTTTAGGAGGTGGATGAAGGGGTGGCACTTGTCTGCTAGTTTAGAGATGAAATGTTGAATGGCCTATAATTTACCCTAAAGACTCTTGAGTTGCTTCAAAATATGATCAGGAGGCATTTCTAGGATAGCTTTGACCTTGGAGGGATCAACCTCTATGCCTCACCTAGAGACTATGAAACCCAATAATTTTCCCGAGGTAATGCCAAATACACATTTCTTTGGATTTAATATGACCTCATAATCATGTAGTCACTGAAAAATCCTCCTCAAAACCACATAATGCTCATATCTGAGTCTCAACTTCCCTAGAATGTCATGCACATAATATTCAACTATGTAATGCATCATATCATGGAAGATAATTGTCATTTTCCATTGATACATAGTGCCTAGGTTCTTGAGACCAAAGGGCATCACTTGATATCAAAAGGTTACCCATTGAGTAATGAGGGTTGTTTTATGTTGATCCTCGAGCACAATTTTAATTTGATTATAACCTGAGAAGCCATCTATGATGGATAAAATTTCATATCTTATAGTGGAATCCATGATCATATATATGTTTGGTAATGGGAAGTTATCTTTAGGACATTCCTTGTTGATGTTCAAGAAGTTAGTACAAATCCATATCCCTCCTTGTGGCTTGGCCATAAGAACAATGTTGGATATCCAATCAAAATAATCAATAGGTCAAATGAATCCTACTTCTAAGAATTTATATAATTCCTCCTTGAAAAGTAAAGCTACTTTGGGGTGCATATTATGTAATTTTTTCTTTATGGTTTTGGCATTAGGGTGCATAACTAAGTGATTCACAATCAAGGGTCGAGTCCTGGCATGTCAAAATAACACCATGTAAAGATATCTATAAATTCTTTGAGTAGCTTAATAATAACTTAGCATTCCTCAGGCATAAGACTTGCCCCCAGTTTGACTATTTTAAGGTAATATTTGGTTGCAATGTTGACTTCAATCACATCCTCAACAAGAGAGGGTGACTGATCCTAGAGGTAAGGAGGCAAAGGTTGATCCAAGATATCTAAAGTAAAGCCATATGGGAGCTCTGTGGTGATTTAGAATAGAATCTTTGTTAATCTAGAATGGGTGAAGAATATTATAGATTTTGAGGGGGCTCTTCCTCATCATATTCATCTTCTTCAATGTGTTTAATGGATGTTTGTTGTTCCTCGAAATAAGCTGACTAATTAAGATTCATAAAGAAGCCTTTTTTATGATCTTTGAAAGGCATAAAATCTCGTGCTCCCAAATATTATAGGATATCCTCATAACTTTGAAACATTCAAAGGATGGATAATGATGTTTATCTTAGTCTATTAATGAAGGGTAATGGAGGGATATGCCAATGGTGGTGATAGTGGTATCTTGGAAAAGGTTGGTGGCAGAAAGCTCTTCGTAAAGACTATAAATGGATCCTTTCTTGACTTATTCATCAGAGAAAGGCTCCTTAGAAACCAAAGTAGTATCCAAACTGATAATGTTTAGGTCATTATCTAGAGTGTTCTACCCTAGATCAAGATGTTATGAATGTTCTTGAACTACTATAAGCTTAAGCTTGCCTTGCTCGTGTCTCACCAGTCTTTTTACTTGATTATGCATGTTCTATAGAATATTATAAATTTGGGGGTATCTATCCCTATGAAATGTAAGGGCCTCATTTTTTTAATAATCCATGACTCATCAGGGTCATGAATTTATTCTTTTAATAATAGTCCCACACTAGAAACTATCATCGGTCTAAACTGATAGCTAATAGGATTGTTCTTACTCATAGTTAGGGACCCGTAGCTATGAGGGGAAAGAGGTAAATACCCTACATAAAAGGTTTTATATCTATATTACCCACATCCTATGGATGAGATTTTAATGTGCATGACATAAGGTAATGGATTAGGAATAGGCACTAGATTATCAGGGTGTACATATTTAACAGTTATTGGGTTTGGAGTAGAGTTACCCGTACTAGGACAATAACATGTAGATTGTGATTGACCCATTTAGAAACTATGAAAATGCTCAATTTCACTAGGAATGGTGACCTCCATGCCAAAGTGAGGGAATTTCAAAAATTGGTGGAGTGTGGATGGGATTGCTTGTATTTCATGGATCTAAGGGTAACCCAATAGTAGATTATATGGCAAATCAACATTCACAACATGAATTAAGGTCTGATGTACAATGGGTCCCATAGAAATGGGAAGATAGATGGTTCCTACATAAAACCATTCATTATCATCATATGATTTAATCATAATTAGAGTAGGCCCCAAAGAGGCTTTAGAATACCCCAATTTCTTTAAGAAATCTAGATTACATAAATTCAATGCATAACCCTCATTTATGGATACCTGAGGGATGCAGTAGTTGGAGATGTAAATTTATATAATAATGGGTTGTTATGATGTAGCCAATCAGAGGCATGTGTTGGGAAATAAATTTTATTTATTTCAAAGGAGACAAATGACCTACCAATGCTTGGAATAGACTAGTGTTAATATCTCAGAGGACTTGTAGATCATTCAAGACTTGATTGAGGATCTCTCGATGATCAGATGATATTTTGAGAAGATCTATGAATGAGATGTGAGTGGGGATCTTCTCAAGTTTCTAGATGATATCATAAGGCTTGTTAGAATATACTAAGGATTTCTTGGAGATATTGATCTTTTGAGATCTAAATGTAGATGGATCCTTTAGTGGTGCCTCAAGAACTATAATTTTACTACATCTTGTGCTAACTACATAGTCAGTTATAGCCTGGTTGATTTTTAGTATGGTAGATGGTGGTGGAGTGGGATCTTAGGGGATATGAATTTTCATGGTATTGACATCATGATATGGGATGGCATGATAATCTATACAATTTGAAGTGGATGCCTGACCCTAGTCTCTAGGTGGATTCCCTTATCTCTGACCATGCTTGGGTAAATGATCCTGATAAATACCAAGCTACTAATTTTTAGATTGATTAGGAGCAATCCCCCCTTCTACTTCAATGTATCCTTTTTCAATGAGATCCCAAATATAATGATTTAATTTCCTACATCTTTATATGTCATGACCTTTGACTCTATGATATTTATAGAATTCATCCTCATGGTACCAATTTGGTTGAGGTTGACTCTCATCCAAAGGTCAGATCTCAGGAAGAGTAATCATGTTAGCAGCAATTAATTGCTAAACAGCCACTTCAGTAGGCACTCCAAGGCTGGTATGAGGTCTTTTAACTATTCAAGGCTTCATATTTCCTCATGGCACTCTAATAGAGGAGACATTTTGTTGATCTATAGGAGTTATCTTTTGCATTGTTTGAATGTGTTGTTTGGAATCTATAACTCCATCTCCAAAAACATTCTTATTCTTATTAAAGATTTTTTATTTTCCTAAAAAGGATTTATACTAATGTTTATTCCTTTTTCAATGAGTGTTCTCTCAATTTGTATCCCCTTTTCAATAATTTCATCAAAGGTTTTGGCATATTAGAGTTTCAACTGATATTTTAGCTCTGTATTGAGGTTTTCAACAAATATTTTGGATAGTTCTTTTTCTAGTATTGAACATTGTAAGTGGCTTGGTAAAATTATTCAATGTTGTAATAAAGAGGCCAAGATTTTCCTACTCCTTTATTTAGTGTTGTAGAGGTCTATAATGGAGATATCATGTTCTATATTAAATGAGAAATGTATCACAAATTATTCAGTTAATTATTCAAAATTAGATACAAACCCCTTTGCTAAATTCATGAACCATTATAGTGTTGGTATTGTGATACTATTAGGTAAAAGTCTTAGTAGATAGGTGTCATCATATGCCACTTCATGGAAAGCCACATAAAAATCCTAAGCATGGTCATGAAGATCTCCTTTTCCTCTATATTTCTCAAATTTAGGTACTTTAAAGTGAGGTGGGAAAGGTATTTGTAGAATACTCATATCTAAGGAAGAAGAGCAAAATTATTCATATTTATATTTCATCGCTTGTGTGCACATATAATTTTTTTGGAGAGTCTCTTTAATCACTTTCCATTCTTTCATAAATGATGGATCCTCGAGGGAATTAGAGGTTTGGTCATGACTTATGTGTAGTCTATTAGAGATTTGGATATTTTGGCATGGGGAGGATGTTTATTGATTTTGGGTATAGAATTGGGAGATTAAGAGATTTAGTTATTGTGTAAGCTGATCCAATCAATTCTCTAGGGTAGTTTGTCTCCTATTAGCTTCAACACGATTATTTCAGAGATGTGTGAGTTGTTATTTATCTTCAAGTTCTTGGTCATGATCTATAACTTCTTCTTATTTAGGTACTTGATTAGAGTGGGTATGTTGATGTGGTGTATTTGTCCAAGTGGAGGTACAAACTAAGTGTTGCAAAAAGTTATGATCAAGGATTGGGGTTAGTGTGCCCCCTATTCCAATGACTTAAGCTAGAACCTGGTCATCATTTTCATATATAAATTAGTTAAATTAGGCCCTAACCTCATTGCTATGAAATAAGTCATCTGTGAATCAATTTTCCTCTATGGGGGTATGCATGTTTCTATGCATGTCATCACCATCTCAATTTTGTTCACCTAGACTCCCAAGGGTATTGCTTTCCTGATTAGATCCTTGTCCCATTATTAAGACTTGGGCATGGGTTCTAAGAGGAATGGTGGATGATGGGGGTGGTACGATAAGAGTGATTAGTTGTGTTTTTAACTTGGGATGATGAAATATAGGGTGACCTTGGATACTAATTTTTTCTAAAAACCAAAAATAAGAGTGGTCAAAATGAATGGTTTGGATGTGTATTAGATTTAGAAGGATGTGGAGATTAAAGTGACCAAGAAATACCAAAATCTCAAAACATTTTAAGGGTTCAATTTAGTAAGGAGACTAAGGATATAATGTGATCAATTACCTTTCACACTAGCAAAGGGATGATTGGATGGGTGCTAAGTATGAAGATGAAAATGAAAAAGAAGTGATGGTTGCTAGATCAAAGACTTGTCAATGTTTATATGTTGACAATACCTAGTCAAGGATGACAATGAAGAGTGGAGAGATGGGCGATGACTAACATTCAATTTCAAGACTAAATTTTGTATCTAAAAGTGTAAATGGAAGATACAAAATATATTTGATGTGTTTTATAGAATGAGAGTTTATCCTAGGGGTGTCTAGGTGTTTAATAATAAAAAATAGAATTGGATGACTCGATCCACAAATAAAATAGGTTTAAGCATAACATACTCAGCCACAAGCCTTAATTTAGTCAACTAAATGGGTGTGTAACCAAACATCTACACCACCTAATAGCTTCATGTGTGAGGCTATAGGCCAGTGACCCATTACAAAATTGATCGAACCCTCTCGACCCCATCTACACTTAATGGATATTTAGGAATTGATCATGACTCCAGTAGTAGGATGTTTGTTATGGCCAATAGGTCCTATTCTAGGTTTACACAAGCTCACTAGGGAAGTCCTAGATATATGATAGGTACGGTGGGGCATAAATCCATATAGGATGTTATCTAACCACTTTTTGTATTGGAGACAAAATGTCCCACACTCCATGAAACTCTTTATGGGGAATTTCTCTTTAGCACCTAATGACAACTATCCTAATATTTATACTCCATTGGAATAAAGAGTATGGTCTAATGCATGGTGATGAAATCCATGTCACCAAGCCCTAGAAAGAAAAATGGTGAGGATTTATTGGTGTTTTTTATCCTCTAGGAATCACTACTAGGATGCAAGGAGGATAACATACACCATTGTATCCCCTAAGGACACTCAGGCAAACAAAAGGTTTTTTAACCCAAATAATTTAGAGTGTTTTCTAGCCTAATCCAATCAATAAATAATCAAATGAGAAAAAATAATGTTTTAGCTGATTCAGAGGCTGGTAGACCTACAATATAGAAGATTAGTAGTTTTTGGGATAATTGGTCTTTGATCATTTTGTCTTGTAAGTAAATCAATGATTTTGACAATCAATCCTACACAAATGACGTTAGTAGTTTTAAATGTTTTCCTTATACCAATGAGACCTTAAAAATTCAAACAAATCCATCAGATGATTATGACAATGTTTTTAGCCAATTCCAAGAGCACTCAACTTGCAAAAATAAATGATTAGTAGCCTGATCAACTTGGCCTTACACTAAATGCCCTTTCAAGCGCACCATGTGTATTTTGATATAAAATCAAGAGAGACAATAAATTACCCATCAAATTTTCCCTTGAGAAAATCCAAACAACATATTAATCCAAACATTAAAAAAATGATAATAATAAAATTTGTATTTAGATTGACTCCTATAAAACTATGATTATATACTCTCAAAACCTATTATTATTATTATTATTATTATTATTATTATTATTATTAACTAAACTATCTTCGCTTGACTATAATTATAAGACTAATTTTAACATCAAAATGGTATATATAAAGATTTGAAAAAAAATGATTACCAACAAGACTTTTGTTGACACACTAATTATTAACAAATCAATTGTAACTATGAAAGTAAAATTTTAGACAATATATCAAATACAATTTATAACTATGAAAGTAACATGTCCTATTCAATAAAATTATTATTAAAAAATTATGCTAATTTAATTAATATAAGTGTTGGAAGTTTGGACGATCTAGCTGATGAATGTCAAAATTATCATGAGAAATTTCACTTTGCAGTTAAGAGACAAGAGACAATATTGTCTAATTTGTATGATCCAACAGTTAAGAGATGATATTACCTAAGTCAAAAACATGTGATTCATTTTATTAATCTTCTAATCCAACTGTATTACATAGAATGAACATTTGCCAGAGTTTTACCCTGATGCATCAATGATGTCTTTGCCGACCTCCCATCAACATGTGGCATTTGAATTGTTTGACATTTTAACCCCAAAAATAGTTATGTTAGTGATTCTTCAAGATCAAAAGATATAATTTGTATGACACCTTCACTAGAACAACCTCCAAAAGTGTAATTAGATTTGGAGAAAGTTCATAGTTTATAAATAGTATAAATATACATGTGCCCTTCTTGACAAAATGTCTCAGAGGAAAATGTATTTTAGGGACTGTAGTGATTTCAATATTTTCAAGAAAATACAATTGAGAAGTATAAATCTACACTCAGTATCCTCCTAATGTGTTCTAAAATGGGATCTTTGTAAAAAAATTATAGACATTTCATTGAAAAACTTGGATACATGAGGTACATAACAACAACATGGATAGAGGTGACTAATAGGTAAGTGATTCAAATTAACTTGTATTTTGGACACTATGTGTCTTGCCTGTGTCTAAACAATAGCTAATTGAAAACAAATTTTCTCTTGATTTAAGATGGGTATCGGTCATAATATGCCTGAACCATTTGAAAAAATATCTCACAAGGGAAACAATCTATAGTGATTATAGGATATGCACAAAAGGGTTTTATCAAGAAATGTTTTGGAAATTTTGAATCAAATACAAATTAACAAGTATAAAGTCAAACTCTACCACATTATCTAGTACTCTTGGGAGATTTATAATAGGGTATGGACATCCATTAGAGTGAAATAAAAATGAATTTTGTCATATGTTACACTTACTATCACCCTAGTAGATAAGTATGTAAAATGTAAAAAAACACATGACTATATACCTTGATCCAAGGAGCTTACATAGTTTCTAAAAACCATCTGATAAAACATCTAAAGACTCATGCACATTTTGAAGTTTTTATTTGTCCAATGCAATATAACAAAGTAGAACAGATAGAATAATGGTAAAAGTCAAATGCACAAGGCAAGTCCACACAAAAATAAATAAATAATGGATTTTTAGGTAACGAGCTTGAATCAAAAAGCCTAATTTAAGTTGCAACAAAACCTAGAGTATCTATAATGATGCATGAACATGTTTGCCACAAAAATCAATCTCAATAAAAATTATAAATTATTTTAAAGGTGTAATGTTTGAAATTACTAACATCAAAGAGGATTGTGGATGAAAAATATGAGACTTGGAGCCACCAAATTCATCCTAGATATTTCTTGCAAGTATCATTATCACACTTCACACTCACAAGATTATTCCAAATGAGAACATCCCATCATGGTCACAAAATGAATCCCCATAGAATTTAAGCAAAACATATTTCAATATGCAATAAGATACTAAATTCAACTCAAATCATTACAAAGATCACTAATAGGAGAGAATATAAGGAATGATCAAAATTAGTAATGAACTTCTTACCATCACCTTGCTTTGCTTTGACTTCCCTCCAAGATTTTCCAATGATTCTTGAATGCTACGTGACTTGATATTGGATTGATAGATAATGGCTTTAAGATGGATGGCTTGAATGGGTTTCTATGATGGATGCAAGATGGGCTATGAAGGCTAGTGCAATGGAGATAACATAGATTCAGATTTCTTCCTTATTCTTCCCATGTTTGGTCATGCCCCTATTTAAAGAGGTTTTTAGAAGGGATTGGAGAGGATATTTCCCTCTCAAATTTAAATCTTGACGAGGGAAAAGGTTCTAGAGGTGGGAAGCCTCTAGACCTTCCTTTTGGGCGGGGCCGCGGAAGGGGGGGGGAGAGGGGAGGGTACATGTGCTTAGAAAAGTGATTGAATAAAATAATTATAAAATTGAGAATTAGGTGGAAAGTGGGTAAATTAGGATTTTAAATATTAGGAAAATGTAAATATGTGGAAAGTGGAATATTTCATGTAGTTTAGGATTAACTGGTTAATTGACTTAAGGGGATGAAGAATTAATGTTAATATGGGATTAAGTATCAAGATTAAGCATAATTTAGTGAGTTACTTTGGTGAACAAAATTAGGTGCATACACTTAGTCTATAATTTTTTAGGTCGTATTCCATAATGTTTTTAGGGTTTTTAATCAACAATCACTACCAACTATTTTCATCAAAAATAAATAATCTCCTTCACTATGTTCTCATATGTTACAAAGTCATTTGTTTGATTTTTCAACTTGTTTTGAAAATATATCAATGAATTTCTATTAAAAAAAACATAATGATAAGAGTGTTTTTTCAATCCATCTATGTAGGAGACTAGCCATGGAGTGGCATGTTGTAGAGGGGGAAATTAAATGAGAGATAAGTGTCAATGAAATAGGTTAGAAGCAACATGCAAAACAATTAATGACTTATCTTACAAGCCTCAATCCACCTCCTTTTCAATTTATTGTAACTATCACATGTTGTGATGGTTAATCATAATTCTAGTATAATTCCATAAAAATTAGTTTCTCAAGTATGGCATGGACTCACAAGTATGAAATATTTAAAATAAATTGGTTATACTTTTTTTTCCATCCATGAACATACTTTTGTTCTTTATATGTATATGGTGCTTATATCTACTACTATTGTATAATGGATTTTTTCCACTTCTAGACATTGTATGATGCAAGCATCCACAAAAATATTTATTCAATAATTTTCAAAGAGGTGGTATTACACTTGTTTATATCCAACCCCTTGTTTTGTTAATTTACAACTTAACTTCCAAAACCTTCTTATCTTCCATATATTTATTTGATTTCTAAAATTTTCTTAGGTTAGAATATTCAAATTCAATTGACATTACAATTATTAATACACATTACATTATAAAAATAAGAACTGGTTATTACATAACTCTTATTATGCAAACCATTTTTAAGTCATATAATACCTAAAACAAAATCAACCTTATTGCATCAGAGGCATCTTTATTAGCAAACTACTTCCCATTTTTCATCTAAACATAAATTAATCCTAAACACATTTATAATTATCATACTTAGTCCTAAACACATTCACATAATCAATGTTTCACCATTACTTTATTTTCTCTAGGTATTGAATACTATAAATCATTCACTGTGGGTATTCAATGTCATAAAATCTTAATCAATTTCAAAATATTAATGTTCAGGAAAAGATAGCTATTATGGAGCCATAAAAGGGACAAGTGGCATGTTCAGTGCACATGTTAAACAAAGCATATGTATGAGTTATTATTTCATTGAAGGCCATCATGAAAATCCTTTTAATTAAAATCTCTTTAAAGCTTTTGTCATTGCCTTTCTTCATTATGAGTATTTTTCTGCCTATATTATGATAGATCAAATTATAGGTTATTTTTGTGTGTTGTAAATTTTATTAAATCCTGAGTTAAAACAAAAAACATGTGGAGGCATCACACCTTTGATAAAAAATTATTTATTTTCTTCTATCTTGTATTTACAAACATAAAATTGATATTATTATACTATATTATCAACTTTTTTTTATTTTTGAGAATGTTTTATCGATGTAGACTCAGTGAATAATTCTAAGGCTAGGTTTTTAGCAAATAAGCATGTTTTTAGAGGCTAGGATTTCATTGATATAGTTTTTCCAATTGTATCAACATGGGTTTGATTAATGGTATGATTTTTCTCTCTCCAAAGTTCCTATTCAGGAATTCTAAACTTTTTTTTGTCTACCGCTATGCTCAAAAATATTTACGGTGAGTAATCTAGATGCATTGAATAATTTTGTATCAAATTATTCATTGCTTGCAAAATCTAGGCAATATATTTACCCTTCTTTTATGGTTAAAATATTTAGTTTATGTCACAACTAGACCTAGTAGCCTTCTATAAGTATTTACTTACATCATGTTTAGCACATTTTACTAGCACTAGACTGACAGTTGTTGGTGCTAGAGCTATTTTGTTGGTGCGATGTGAGATGTTTAGGTAGTTATTGTAATTAGGGATATCATGGTTGATGTTCACATTATATTATTTTATCTGATATACATATACTATTTACATTTGGATTTATTTTATCCTACTACATGGGTTGATGCACAAAGTTGGGGAACAAAAAGTATGACATTCCCCTAACTTTCAAATTTTTTTACAAAGGGTGTACACCCTTTTTAAAAGTGCATACGCCCTTTTTTTTAAATTTTTGAGCCTCAGGCTTGTGCTTGAGCCTCAAGGGCATACGCCCTTTTTAAATGGTATATGCACTTTTTAAAGGGTGTATGCACTTTCTAAAGGGTGTATGCCCTTTTCAAAAGGCATTTTCCCTTTCTAAAGGGTGTACACCCTTTCTAACAGGTGTACACCCTTTACAAAGGGCATTCACCCTTTTTAAAGGGTGTTTACCTTTTTTGAAAGGTTTACACATTTTACAAATAAAATGGCATAGTCCCTTTGTAGAGCATAAAGGGCATACACCCTATTTCAATTATTAGTTTTTTATTGTAAACAAACCCACAACTTAGTTGCATTTTTTACCTCTCTCATTATTTTCCAATTTTAGATTGACATACATATTTTGGAGTTTCATCCTGCTAATGGGATTTGACATTCAGATTGCTACAGGTGAGGTATGTTGATTTTTGAATTTTATTTTTTTCATTTCTATTTATATTTATTTATTCATTTAGGGTTTTGAATTTATGTTTGCATTAGATTTATTACATTACCTAAAAAAAACCTATATTTCTATTTAAATTTAGATACCCAAGTTTGATGGATCCATTGCATGAATAAAATGTTAGACAAAATCCCAAACAGTTTGATTTTGCACAAGAAGTTCAATTATATGAGAAATGCAATTCCAAATGTTAAAAATTACAAATAATCATCAATGGTTTGCATCACTCTTCAGCTAGTATTTTACACCTTTCATTTACCAATACATTAGAGTCTTTTTTTAATGAAGTGAGAAATGTGACTTCACAACTTGATGAAATGTTGCATCAAACAGAGGCCATGAAACAATTTTATTCTGTAAAATTATCATATGAAGATGTAAATAAAAAAATATCAAAAGAAGTGTTGTGTGCTTTATTTATTTAGCTTATAATTAACCAACACATTAGTATTGATTGGTGTGTTCATGAGGAAATTAAAAATAATTTTTGGGATAGGTGTGGGATGGTGTTTGATGAGCCTCCATGAAAAAATAATGAGGTTCCATTATATTTTTTGAGAAAATTGTATGGTCATTTTGTGTTGCAATAAATTCTAAATTATTTTGACATGAAGGCCTCCCAAGGTATGGGAGGTGGGTCTTCATTTGATAGACCTAGTGCTAGGTAAGACCAAAACCATCATAACCAAGCTCATAGAAATAGAAGGACAATACCACATTCCTCTATTCCTAAAATTTTACATCATAACATATAGATGGACACCCTTGAGGTGATTACTAGTCTAACACAAGTTATGATTAAGCATGGTATGCATACTTTGAAGACTTATACTCAGCCTATAGGTGGTGCTAGTGGTAGTGGTGGTGTTGGTGGTAGTGGTATTGGTGATAGTGGTAGTGATGGTCGTGGTTTAGTGGTGTTGGTATAGGTGCTAGTGTCCCTCCTCCTACTCATGTTATAGTTCCTATGCATCATTTCACATCATGTGGGAAGAAGTGTATAGGACCTCTTATTCAGGTGTGACATACATAGTGTACATTTATGAAAACTAGCATGCCAGAGCATATGCCATCTATATATGCTTCAATAGTGCATAAAACTAGCTTATAAGAGCATATGCCACATGTAGATACTTTAGTAGTACATGACACTAGCATGCCAGACACTATGAGAGATGTACTAGCTTTATCAATTCTTATCAGGATATGTTAGGGTCTTGTTGTAGAGGAGTTATCGACTTCACCATTTGTATTTGATACACAAGTTTAATTTTAATTATATTTTGTTTATGTTTTTAAAAGAATATTAAGTTTATTTTTTAGTATGTGTTTACATAATTAACTAATTTATTTGACTGACTTGTTATTTGTTTCTTGTATATATGATTGGTGATGTTTTGGGTATCTTAGTAGGCCTTTACTCTATTGTAGAGGTCGTAATTGGCATGGGTGTACCTATACATAGGTTTGGAAACTTTTAAATTACATATTTATTCATGTACATGTTTATTGTCTTTTAAATTAAAAAACTATGTTTTAAAATATATATCATAGTCATAGATTTTTATCATGTTCATTGGATTCACACATTATTCATTTATTGGTTTTATAGATGATGAGGGATGTTTTGGGCACCCCTCATGGATGAGAAGAAGGTATAGTTGATGTTTCTACTACATTTAAGAGTCCAGTATCTCTGCAACAAGTCATGATTCAAGGATGGTGACTAGTGAGAACACATAATAAAATTGTTTTTAGCTTTAAGTAATGATATTTTATGTCATACTTACATACTTGTATGCACATCTAGATCTAACTATATATGTATGCTCTATAGGATTCCCCATCATGGGTGCATATGCAATATCGTATCCCTAGACAACTAATTAGATGGAATATGATGAGTGTAGAATCATTTTACAAACTTTTACATTCTTGAAAAAATTATAAAATTTTCAATATACAATTTTAATGCATTAATTTTTATATTTCATATGTTGTGCAGACACAATAATTTTCACCATTTTTTGATGAAATAATGGTTGAATCACATGCTGAGAGGAGAGTATCTCCTCGTGTTGATGCACCCAACACCCCTGAATCTACATCTATGCCAACAAAGCATAATTTATTTGGAGGCAATGAGGAGAAAAAGAGCTATTTTTTGTGCTAGGGCTCTATTTATAGGCACAATCAATTTTGTATGCCGATATGGCCCACATTGTATGCCTATATGGAACATTTTGTCTATGTACATGTTATGGTCTACATTTTTCATTGATATATGTTATATTATTTATGTTAAATTATGACATAGAACTTTGCATGTATCACATATATATTATTCAACAATATGATTCCTTTACCTATGCATATTTTCTATTTTGATCATTTAATATTTACAAAAATTATTGGTTAATGATCATTATTAATTCATATGGGGTTAAAAAATTCAAATTATTCTCTAATTTAGGTGTTTTGAATTATTATGTATATTTTACATTTACATGTGATATTTACTATTTACTTGATTCATTTACATTTAATTACATATCAATTTGCAATTGTGATGTTTAAGTGGACTTGGGATCAATTTCATAGACATGTAAATATTATAAATTATACTTGATCATAAATGTTAGGAGGTTTAGTGATGCACTTTTGTATGTTGGTAAAAAAAAATTTAAATCACAACATATCATGTTATTTACATTGGTATGCCTCATGTGGGCTTTTAAGTCTTTGGCATTATATGATATGTCATCATCATAAGTATTCTTTATTTTTTTCATGAGATCTAGCCTATGCATGGCCTTGGTAAAAGATTCAAGGATTCAAGTATTCTATATTTTTTCAATGAGATCTACCCTATGCAGGGGCTTAGATGATATATCATGTTGTCTGTTAATTAAAAATGTGATGTTTCTTCAATGATTCAACGAATTTTAATCCATCTCATTTTTTTTTAATTACCATGGTGTAGACATTTTCTTGGTATTTTTTCCACTATTATGTACATGATTGACATGCATGTTTTTTCTCCCCCTAATCCATTATTTAGATAAGTCACTACACATTGTTATTTTATATTAAAAAATACAACTCTATTAATCAAATGGTTTATTCATCTCTTAATATAGTTTAATAAATAATACAACTTTATTTGATTGATTTTTCATGTTTATCATTTTATGGTAAATGAATATCAATAAGTTTTTTGATACAATTTCATCAATATCTAATCTAGTTCAAGCACTTGCAAAAAATACTGCATTTAAAAGTTAACTTCATTTTAATTGCTTGATCAGACATTTTTATAGCTTTATAATGTTTAGTACACATCTTACAAAAAAATTGCATAAATTTCTCCTTTCACTTTCATCATCTAGGAGAAGCTTTGGAAGATGATTTGTTTACAAGAACACAATAGATTTTTAACACCATTACAACATCATATTGGTGTGATACCTTTAATTTAACCAATCAATGGATTGGTGTCATTTTATACTAGGGCTAGTGTTCGAGGCTATATGCAATGAGATGTATATTTAAGTTAAAAGTGCATTTTTTAGGTGGTGTTTACTTTGTTGTTGATGTCTAAATCTTAAGGGTAGGAAATAAGATTCTAATCCTATGTTGTAGAAAAGGTAAATCTAGAAAGTTTTACTAACTTAATATCCCCTATGACATTCCTTGTTAAAAATATTCCTTGGTTCACACCATCAACATCCATAACTTAAACATATGGCATTAGACACTATAGTGTCCTCACTTGACTTGCCTGACTAGGTAGGACAACATTGTATTTTAGAATGTGAGAATGTTGATTGAATATTGTCACCTAGACTACTTCTTGATAGATTCTGAATATGGAGATGAGGTTTTTAGTCAAAAAACTTTCCTATTAACTTTACTCTTATTATAATTGAAATATACACTTTGTATAAAATAAATTCACTTGCATTGAATTGAAACAAACTTTGCATTTAATGAAAACACACTTGCATTAAAATAAACAAATTTTGCATTAAAATTACAATCACACTTTTCATTGAAATGGAAATCACACTTTACGTTAAAAGGGAAATCACACTTACAGTAAAATGAAATATATCTATATCAAAAGAAATACACTTTTAAACTATAAACTAGAAATACCAATTGTCCTGATCTTCAGAGAGAAGTAGACCCTTGCTCCTTCCTCAAAATAGGACTAGTTTTAACTCAGTAGTGGAATAAAATGTTGTACTTTATTAATAATTCATTATCAAAAGGAACATATATAGATTCTATGAATTCTACTACAAAATTACACTTGAATGTTTCCTAATTTTCTTTACTCTCTATTATCTTGGAATGAGAAGGAGACATGTACTTAAATCACATCTCAATGACCATTCTTAGAATACAAAATCTTGTGATCTAAACAAAAAAATCCACTTATTCTAAATAAACATATATAAATCAAATCCCACTCTTATAAGAGGTATTATAATTGATTCAACTAACAATAGACCTAGTATAACTAACATATATTTGAAGAGATTGTGTTTTAATTTATAAAATATAGATACATTTATATTTAGATTAGTTTAGACTATTATTATGAATAGTAATGTCTAAAATAAAACATCTAAAGATTAAAAATATATATATGTAAATTAGATATCTTTGGAGTTACTATATTAATCTGTAGAGTATAGCTAGGCATCTTCAGAGCATGGTTGGATAGGTCATTGCAGCTTCATTAGAATGTCTTTAGAGCTTTGTTAGAATGTCTTTAGAGCTGCTTAGGTAGATCTTCAGAGCTTTGATATAATATTTTTGGAGCCACCTGGTAGATCTTTATATATTCAACATAACATCTTCTTATCTTGATAGGGCATCTTCAGAGTTATTTACGTAGATCTTTGAAGCTCGACTAAGGATCTTCATAGGTCAATGTGTTCTATGTCGAGTCTTCAAAACTATTGATGGCTTCTCAAAATAATCCCACCATAGATATGTATCTTTGTATGTAAAACTATACTCATTTCATCCAAGTTAGACACAAATAATAAGATATAGAATCAATAATGTATCACATACAAATAAAAGTCAGTTTCACTCATTTCCTACTTAGATGAGACCTTAACTATTAAATCTATCAAGAGGAAACACTTATGGATAATTTATATGAGATATAATGAGCTATATATAATTATCATCATGTTGAAAGTCATGGCTCAAGCCACTCTTCAAAACAATTTTCCTATATCTATGATTTGAGGGATTGAGAAGTTGCACTTACCAAGAAACTTAATTTCTCCCAACTCTCTAATTTCATAAGTGTTAGAAATTTTTCACATGATGGTGCATACACAACTATGTTTTTAGTGTGTTTTTGGTAATAAATATCCTATCATAGATTCAAGTTATCTATAATACCTATACACCTTACCTTTCATGTTTTAGGTAATTTAAAGCTTTAGATGAGTCATCAAATCCTCCTCCAACTTTGGTCATGCATTGAGACATAACCATGAGGGTTAGAGACAATCCATCAACTCTTATGCATGCATGGATGAGTCCATTAATAAATCTCAAGAGTATTTTATCTGACTAAAGATGAATGAGATGCATTAATGAGGTTTCTCTCACAACCAAATCTCTTAGAATAGGCTAAAAGTTGATTAGTGGGGACGTATATTCTGACTTGCCAGCCCAATCAATGAACCATTTATCCAAACACATCTAGATAGGAATTTTTAGTCTAGAAAAATCTTTGTATGATCTTGATCAGGCCTCAAGAGTGAAATTTGATGTTGTTCGAAGGCATCCCTTAAGAGAATTCACTTGTCCCTGAGTGTGCAAAATGAGCAAACTTTCATCGTGTATTGCAAGACAACCATGAGGGATATAGATGAGACATTAGTTCCTACATGTACATAGATGATTTATATAATATAAATTGGGAGGATTTTATCTAACTCAATATGGACAAGATGCAGTAATGAGGTTTTTCTCTCAGTTAAATCTCTTAGAATAGGCTAAACATTGGTCAATAATTATCATATATTCTGACTCGTCAACCTAATAGACAAACTATCTATGTGGACACATCCAAATAGGCATTTTTAGGCTATAAAAACCTTTTCCCAATCTTGGTCGAGCCCCAAGAGCAAAAGTTGCAATTGGTCAGAGGCATCCCTTAAGAGAATTCACTTGTCCTTGAGTGTGCAAAAAGAGTGAAAATACATCTTGTGTTGTAGGAGAACTATGAGGGATATATATATGAACCATCAAATCCTAAAAATGCATAATAAGTCCTATAATAAATCCCAAGAATATTTTATCTAACTTGAGATAAATGAGATGCAATAATGAGGTTTCTATCATAGCCAAATCTCTCATAATGAGCCAAAAGTTGGTCAGTGAGGGTCATATATTCTGATCATGTTAGCCCAATTGATGAACCATCTATGAGAACACATCAAAATAGGAAATTTTAGGTCATAATGAATTTTTCTAGTATTGGTCAGGGCCCAAGAGAAAAATTTATAGTTGGTCAGAGGCATCCCTTAAGAGAATCCACTTGTCCCCAAGTGTGCAAAATGAGTAAACTTCTATTGCACATTGCAAAAGAACCATGAGGGATAGAGATGAGTAATTTGATCTTACACATGCATGGATAGTTCCTCTAAGATAGATTAAAATTATTTTATCCAACTTGAGATGGATGAGACATGGCAATGAGGTTTCTCTCATAGCCAAATCTCTCTGAATGAACCAAAAGTTGGTTAGAAGGGGTCGTAAATTCTGACTCATCAACCCAATCAATGAACCATCTATTAAAACACATTTGGATAATAAGTTTTAGGTTATAATGACCTTTTTTTAGTCTTGGTTAGGCCTTGGGAGTGAAAGTTATAGTTGTAATAGGTATCCCTTAAGTGAATTCACTCATCCTTGATTATGCAAAATGAGCAAACTTTCATCATGCATTTTAGGAAAAATATGAAGGATAGAGATGAACCATTAACTATTACACATGAATAGATGAGTCATATAAGATATCTCAAGAATATTTTATCTAACTCAAGATAGAGGAGATGCGATAATGAGGTTTATTCACAACCAAATCTTTTAGAATGGGCAAAAATTTGGTTAATGGAAGTCATATATTTTGACTTGATAGTCTAATAAAAAAACCATATACATGTACATATTTAGATAGGAATTTTTAGGCTATAATTACCTTTGTCTATTCATGGTCAGGCCCCAAGAGAAAAATTTACAGTTGGTCAGAGGCATCCCTTAAGAGAATCCACTCATCCCTGAGTGTGAAAATTGAACTTCCATCATTCATTACAGGAGAACCATGAGGGATAGAGATGATCCATCATATCCTACATGTGAATGGATGAGTCCTTTAAGATATCCTGAGAGGATTTTATCTAAATTAATATGGATGAGATATGATAATGAGGTTTTTCTCATGAATAAATCCTCAAAATGAGCCAATAGTTTGTCAATGGGGGTTGTATATTCTAACTCATCATCCCAATCGATAAATTATCTATGTATACACATTGAGATAGGAATTTTTAGGCTATAATGACCCTTTTTTAGTCCCATTCATCCCCTAGGAGAAAAGGTTGTAGTTTATTAGAGACATCCCTTAAGAGAATCCACTTGTCCTCGAGTGTGAAAAATGAGAGAACTTCTTTCATGCATTACAGGAGAACCATGAGGGTTAGATATGAACCATCAACTCCTACACATGAATGGATGAGTCCTATGAAATATATTAATAGGATTATCTCTAACTCAAGATTGAGGAAATGCAACAATGAGATTTTTATCACAGCTAAATCTCTCAAAACATGCCAAGAGTTAGTTAGTGGGGGTTTTTTATTCTTACTCGTCAACCCAATCGATGAGTTGTCTATTCAAACACATATAGATAAACATTTTGAGGATAAAAAAACCTTTTTATATTATTGGTCAGACCTCAAGAGTGAAATTTTTTGTTGATCAAAGGCATCTCTTAAGAGAATCCACTCATCCCCAAGTGTGCAAAATGAGCAAACTTCCATCACACATTGCAGAAAAAATATGAGGGATAAAGATGAACCATCAACTCCTACACATGAATATATTAGTCCTATAAGATATCCCAAGAATATTTTTTCTAAATCAAGATAGAGGAGATACAAAAATGAGGTTTCTCTTCCAGCTAAATCTCTCAAAACATGCTAAAAGTTGATCAGCGAGGGCCATAATTCTGAATCATTAGCCCAATCGATGAACCACCTATGTGGAAACATTAGGATAGGCATTTTAAGATTATAATCACCATTTTCTAGTCTTGGTCAGCACTTAGAAATAAAGGTTACAATTGATTAGAGGAATCCCTTAAGAGAATCCACTTGTCCTTGATTGTGTAAAATAAGAAAAATTCTATCATGCATTTCAGGAGAACCATGAGGGCTAAAGACAAACCATTAACTCCTACACATGTAGGGATGAGCCCTCTAAGATAGTCCAAAAATATTCTCTTTAAATAAAAATTAAGGAGATGCAACAATGAGTTTTCTCTCACATCCATATTTCTCAAAACATGCCAAAAGTTGATTAGTGGGGGTCATATATCTGACTCGTTAACCCAATAAAATAACCATCTACATGAACATTTGGGATAGGAATTTTAAGGTTATAATGACCATTATCCAATCTCAATCATCCCCTGACAATAAAGGTTGTAATTGATTGAAGGCATCCCTTAAGAGAATCCACTCATCCTTGAGTGTGCAAAATGAGCGAACTTCTATCGTGTATTGCAGGAGAACTATGAGGGCTAAAGATGAACCATCAACTCCTACACATGCACAGATGAGTCTTATAAGATAGCATATACAAGACTATTTTTGTGTTTTTTTGAAAGGAAAAATAGAGAGAAGGTGAAAAATGGTTTGCTTAAGGTAGATGAAATTAATATGAATTATTTTTTGGATTTTCTTCATTTCAAGAAGATAATCTTATCTACTCACAAAACCAACCACGTGAAGGTAGAATCCCATCTAGTTTCACTAAACTACATTAAAATTATTAGTAAAAAATTTAAACAAAAATAAACACATAATGATAAAATAGTTGAAAATTAAAATACATTAAATCAAATAAATTTACTATATTAATTTGAAACACTAGATAAACTTACTAATTCAATCTAATGTACCTTTAGGATTAGCTCTATTCACAACTATTTCAAGAATAGATTTGTGGTCATATTCATGTACTTTTCAAAAAATTATATTTTGAAGATTTCCATGGTATTTTATCATTTGAAAATTTTTATAAATAACCAAGTTTGAATAATGAAGCACCACCCTTTATGTTTCAAATTATCCAAATAACAATTGTTTTATATTTTATGATAGTACCTACAAAGTCAGGTTTCAGTAACCACTATAGATCCAGTGGGATAAATTAGATCTTCTCCATCCATAACATTTGTGGTTAATTTTTTTACCTCTACACAATAACACAAGTAGTATTTTGTTCCCTCATCATTTTCCTTAGGTGAAATGATTGCAAAAACATACCCTACATTTAAAGTATAATCAAATTATAAGCACATCTAGGAAAAAATAAAAATATCACTAATATCTAAGGTTGTGTTGTCACTTGGATTTTCACCCCTTGAAGATATTTCTCATCTCTCCTCATCCAAGTGGCATAATGAAAACATCTCACAAGCTGTGGGTAACCAATAGGTGAGATGAATCTCTAGAAGGGCTAGTTCCCTTAATGCAATCTTTGAGCACTTCTTTACTTATCAAATTTGCATGAAAAGGGTTAAGAAAAACAAACTAAAAAAATATAAAAGGTGATTCACCAATAATTATTTTCCTCCTATTGATTGAACTTATACTACTTAGAGAAAACCAAAGCTTCTTTCACGCATAACTCACAACTCAAGACAAATTGTTACATCAATGCTCCATATGCTAGGTTCAAGAGGTATATTGATGCTTAGGAGGTATAATGATGATCCTTTGGAGAATACAATCGTAAACCACTTCTAAAACTCTCATACACTAAGAAAAAACACTAACAAAGACTTGTAACAATTACTTTTCTTCACACTTAGTGGACAATCAAAGACAACATGCTAGAAAAGACTATCATTTACTAGACAAGATCAACAAGATTGCAAAAAAACTCAAATATGCATCATATAAGTAGGAAATATCACTTTATTATTGCTTAAAGAGACATTCAAATACAAAAATGTATAGGATTTAACCATTAACCAATGGAGGCTACCCCAAAAGAGCTCAAAAATTCACTACTTGTAAAATTTTAAGAGAGAGAAGAGAAACAAGAAGTCCAAGGGTCACCAGAATAGGTGTCAAGCTGATAAAAGGAAAAACATGTGCATGAAAAAATAAGAGATAGGCCATGCAAGTTATGATAATACAAATGGCTCTCCAAACTATGCAACTCATGAAATGTGTGAAACTCCTTATTCTACATGTAGTCATATAAAATATAAAAATTGGTAGCTTAAGTGTGGCTTATGACACCCAATCCATAGGTCCCTCTTGCATGCTCTTATGACCCTTCTAGGCATCTTTTCATTGATTCCTAAGCATTTGTAGGCTTTCAAGACCTCATTCCATCTTAGTTAGGACCCTTGTTCCAAGCTTATTCCATCCCCCCAAGTCTTGTACCCTCTGGATAATAGCACCCAACTTGGAATATATTATTGAACCCTAGGGTTTCCCCTTTCTAGTGCTCTTATCCAATCATATTTTGAGCCTAGATGACTATTTTACCCTGATTCCTCTTCTTCATTGTGTCGACCTAGTGCAATTGTATTTAACCCATGACCAATAGATCTCTATAAAATCACATTCAAAGTTAATTTTTAAGGGTTAGAAAATATCCCAAATCAAGCAAGGATAAAATTAATACTACTCAATCATATTTCCCTATTATCTACATATAACCATCCAATGCCATTTCCATCTTATTCAAATCCTTACACCGGTCCCTAGTCACCTCAAAAACACTTAGTTTTAGAATTTTGCATCTTCATACAAATTATTTTATAAAGCACATTAAGTGAGAGAACTACATATGGCTCGATCCATCTTTGGAGTATTAGTATGTATGCAGTGTGCCCACATAAAGGGTGTGGAAATACATTTAGTGAATCTTACACACACTAAACCCCCTCTTTCTCAAAGTTGGTCAAATCATAATGGATTCTAGGTTTTGAAGATAAAATTAGCTCTACAAGGAACTCTACATACTTCTAGATATCAAAACTTCATAGGCATGATCACACAAACTTGGCAATCAAAACCTAAAAAGATCATATCTCTAGGACAAAATTGATAGAGGTGGACTATAGTGCTAGACACTAGGGCATCTTATTTTTGTCACTCTTGTCCTTTCACTGAACAAAGTCTAGATCCTAATTTGTGATAGTGTCTCAATCTTGCATAGTAAATTCCAACCTCTATCTCAGTCGTATCAATCAATTTTCAGCTAAGTCTTGTTTTCTTACCCTTATTACTATTTTTAGAAAAGTTAAAATTATAATCAAATTATACAAATCAATAGCTTAATTATTTCATATTTATTTATTGATTTTACTACTTAGACCCTTTAACTAAATTAAGAATAATATACCATTCTGATATAAATATTAGAGGTTTTGATAAGATTTCATGGAAAGTCATGTGTCAAATAACACTCAATCTTACCTTAGGGCCTAAGAAACTACCAAATACTTTCCAATTCATGCCAAATGACCTCAACTATAATTTATTACTTGGTCATCCCTAGATTCATGATATGCATGTGGTCCCTTCTACACTCCACGCTTGTTTAAAATTTAGTCACAAAGGATACATATACACATGCCCAATAGATAATGAACCTTTTAAATACTACCAAGTTTATAAAACTCCATAGAATTATATTCTACACTTTAATCTTGGCAACATAAGGGTACAACCTATTATTACAGTATACCTTTATACCATGCAACACATCAACAAACTCCAAGTTTCATAAAAGCATCGACACTAAATCACCACTTTACATCTCCTTTCACACTTCAATTTCTTAATAATATGTTATATCATGGAAAAGGTCTTGGATAGTAGGAACAAGGAATCGTTAATCCTATCAAGGCATCTACACAACATGAAACATAAGGGCTAGGATATCAATTTACCTACCTTCATAATAAGCCTTCTTCGACCACTTCAAAGCATATAAGGTTTTTTCTACCCACTACACTAATAGACCAGAATATTAATCATACTTCAACATTATCATTGATCTATCTTGATCTCACTGATGATGTAGTTTCAACAAATAAGTTCACATTACATGATTTCTACAATGATGAATCTCTCTTACAATTTCTTGGATCATATGCGGACCATCCATCTTGATATCATAAAAATATATTTCCTCATTACACAATTGCCCATGCATACTTCATATAAATTATATATTCTCCAAAATACATACTAGTTGATTCAGATGATACTATTCCTACCACTCCCTACACACTTGATCGTTCCACATTGATTAATGAAAAAATATTTAATTTCAATTTTGAAACTAATCAAGATCCCTACATTGTTTTATTAGTTGATACCCTATGAAAGGAATAATATATAGATATTCATCAAACTTTAATACATTTACTAAAACTATTTACTTGGTCTTACTTAGATATGCTAGGAATTGATACATCGATAACAGTCTGTCATATTCCCTTATACCCATATGCCAAACTAGTTAAGTAAAAAAATCACAAAATACATCCTAAGTGTCTCTCTTAGTGAAAGATAAGATCCAACACCTCTTAGATGCTAGATTCATTCAACTAGTAGAACACCCTGAATGGATTTATAACATAGTCCCTGTAGTAAAACCTAACAAGCAAATTCACTAATGTTCTGATTCTTAAGATTTAAATTAAGCATGCCCAAAATATGATTTCCCCTTGCCTAATATCAACATGATCATCGATTCCATAATTGGATATGAAATGTTATCATTTGTAGATGGTTTTGTCAGATATAACCATATCCATATTGCTAAAGAATATCAAGAGAAAACATCCTTTACAACACCTTGGGGTACATTTTGTTACATTCTTGTGCCTTTTAGATTAAAAAAATTTGGATCCACATATCAACATACCATGACACATATCTTTAAAAATTTGATTCACTATACTATCGAGTATTATGTCAATGATATATTATGTAAATCCATATAATGACAACATCATGCTATCAATTTATGAAAGATCTTTCAAAGACTCAGACAATACAATGTCTAATTAAATCCAAAGAAGTGTGTGTTTGGTTTTACATCAGGTAAGCTCCTAGGTTTCATTATTTCTCAATGTGGCATAGAGGTTGAATTTAAGAAATTCAAATCAATTATCGATATACCACCTCCCATCAACTTAAAACAAATTCTATCCCTATAGGGCAAGATCCAAGAAATCCACCATTTTGTAGCTCAACTTGCTGATAAAACTCAGTCATTCACTTGGTTATTAAATAAAGATAAATTTTTTTTTTGGGATTAAGCTTTCAAGAAATCTTTAATACAATCAAGAAATATCTCTTCAATCCACCTGTTTTAGTACCACCTATCTTTGATAAGCCTTTCTTACTGTATATCTTCACAATAGATCATGCATTAGGAGAACTCTTAGCACAACATGATGATCAACACATTGAGTGAGAAGTTTATTACATTAGTCACACAATGGATGATTACAAAAAAAATTACTCTGTAATAGAAAAACTTTGTCTAGCATTAGTTTTTGCCACACAAAAACTTTGACATTACGTGGTCAATAATGAGACTCAAGTCATTACAAAAGTATACCCTTTGAAGTTTATAATGGTAAACTACATATTTTTAGTCACATCACAAAATGGGTTATGTTATTAATAGAATTTGACTTCAAGATAGTCCTCTAAAAATCAATAAAAGGCCAAATCATTACAGACCATTTGGCAACAACACCACTCTTGGATACCAACCCTATTAATGAGACATTCAAAGATTATTTTACTACCTATTCTACTCATTCATACACAAGGACCATGTTCTTTGATGGATCTTGATTCGCATCTAGTGTATGGGTAGGCATTGTCTTTATTGATCATTTCAGTCACACAGTTCCTATAGAATACCGATTAATTTTCTCCTAGACCAATAACACCGTAGATGAAGCACTTATCTTAGGTCTATTTGTCACCTAGTCCCTCCAAATAAAATATATCCAAGTCTTTAGTGATTCCCAACTTGTGGTCAACCAATTCAATGATATCTATTAGACAAAAGAAGAAAATCGTATCCCATATCAAAACATGGTACAATGTTTATCATCATAATTAAATTACTTTTCTATAGAAAGTATACCAAGAAAAGACAACTGACACACTGATGTAATGGTAAGTACCACATCTTTGATTCCTATAGACATCAATGATGATCAATCTATTTTCACAATTAAATTATTACAATCACCATCTATATCCAATGTGGATTTGATTGCACTATCCATCTTAGACACTACACATAGTTTTGTAACTCTAGAATGGTTCTCAAACATCTATAACTTTATAAACAAATCTATTACACTAGACACTTTTTCATGAAATCACAAGCATAAATTATACAAACAAGCACTCTCGTATTTAATCATTGGTGGGGACCTTTTTAAATGATCCTTCAATAGATAATTGCTTAGATGTTTGACTTCAATAGAAGACAAAATTGATCTTATATAGATACACAATAGTGAGTGTGGTGGTCACTTTAGTGGAAAGGCCATGTCACACAAATTTCTTCAACAAGGGTACTACTGGCCCACCATAGAAGATGAATGTTTCCACTATATAAAACTATTCAATAAATGTCAATGACACAGTAACTTATAGCATGCACCATCATAATAATTGCAACCTATTGTCTCTCCATATCCATTTATGTTATGGGGATTTGATCTTATTGGAAAAATTAACCATGACTATGTTGATGGACATAAGTTCATAATCACATCCATAAAATACTTTACCAAATGGGTAGAAGTCATTTCACTTCAATCTACTATAGGTGAGGACATTTACAGCTTTCTTTTGACTCACATTATTTCATGCTTTGACTTGCCTGCAATCATCATTTTTGATAATGTAACATCATTCAAGAACAAAATTTTCAAGAAATTTTGCACTAAATACAAAATATAACATACATTCTCCACTCCATACTACCCACAAGGAAATGTTCAAGAAGAGGCTACCAATAAAACCATCAACAAAATTTTGAGCAAAATAGGGACCAAATTCAAAGATGATTGGCACAATCAACTAGTCTTTACATTATGGGCTTATTGCACAAGTATCTACATGCCCACAGGAGCTACTCCTTATTTTTTTGTTTATGTAACATAATCCATTTTAAAATTGGAATTAGAAATCCCATCTCTTTGTCTCTCCCTTAAAGTTATTCTTAATGATGACCAATATCGTGAAAAATGTCTACACCAACTTGAACAGTTGGATCATACACACATTTAAGTAGAAAAACATCTCAAAATCTACCAAAAATGTATACAATGATCCTATAAAAAATGATTTCACACTATAGAGTTTGAAGTTAATGATCTCATGCTCAAATAAAATCTTCACAATATCAATGTGAAAGAAGAAATCAAAGGCAAATTAAAACCAAATTGGCTAGGTCCATACATCATTACCAAAAATCTGAGCCCTAAAGTGTACCATCTAGCCTCACTTGAAGGAAATAAACTCAAAAATATAATGAATATTATTCATATACATATATTCCATGTCTAGCCTTTCATTTCACACATTGTTTGTATATAGCTTTCTTATATTTACTTGTACATAGTTTCTCAACTTTCCTTGTACATAATCTTCTTATGATTAATTGTATATATCTTCTTTTCAAATTATTTTACATAGTATTCATGTGATTAATTGTAAATAACTCATAACATTTCAAAATATTAAAAAAATACAACATATCAAAATTCCAAAAACATTCAAATATGTCAAAACACCAAAAACATTTTGATTGTATGCATTATCCATGATTTATATTTCTACTGCTATGCTAGACTTATATTTTTTGTTTTATGCTATTGTTGGTCGATTTATCTATATTACCATGCTTCACTTGATCTCTTTTGAGTGTGTGTAGTGGCATATATCTCTTTGATTGAATAATTATACCCATTGAGGGGGCATCCTACTTCTACATTCAAGCCATCAATACATATACCCACTAGGGGCATCTTCTACATGACTACACCATCCAGGTAATGTCATTCCTACACCACACACTCAATTTGTCATGTTGATGTACATTATCTACTAGATTACATAGATTACTCTATCGACATTTCACTAGTATATAGCACTTGTGTATTTTTTTAGCATATACCTAGTCTTGTATTACCATGTCTTGCATACTTTCACATTCTTTCTTTGATTAGTTATATGAGATTGTATTTCCAATTTTTACATGCTTTCCTTTCTTGTTTTGCATAACTAGATTGATTATATTCCTTAGTTCATATTTTGTCTCCTATATGTGCCATAGGACATTTTCCAATGTCTTTTGCTTCTATTCATGTGTGTGCCTTAGGACATTTACCAATGTCCTTTTTCTATAATCTTCTATGTGATTATGGCTTTCATGCCAACCTTGATTGTTTTTAAATGTATGTGTATGTGGCATTGAAACATGCCTTGTATGCTTGCTTTCTAATTTGAGTGACATTGGCCCATGTCCCTTGTTTTCTTGGCCCCTTGGCCACTTTTGTATGCTTCTTTCCTTTTGTGTTTGTTTCTTGTTTGATTCTCATTTTTTGAAATTCCATGATCCACACCATGAATTATCTTGCTATTTAGGATGTTATGATGGACATCATGATCCATCTCTCCTAGCTAATTAATAACTAACAACTAACCAAACTTCCATTTCTAGTTTCAATTCAATACATTGTGTATATTATTACATTATTATATCTATCTAGTCATACCCCTATTGATATAATAATCTCCTTTATAAACTATGCTATATCTTGAGATATCTTGCCAACTATCATTGTTATATCATGAAATTCATAGCATAACACACTTGCATGGCTCTTTCTTCTGAGGGCAGTCATTACAAGGTCTTCATTCCTACCCTCTGAAGAGGGGGCAACAAATAGGGGTTTTTCCACAGAGATAAAAAAATCCCACTGGTCAGAAAACCAATTTTAGAACACTCAAAATAGAAATCAAAGGTCAAAACATGCAGAATAGACTAGAAAAATAGTGATGATTCTAGAAAAATTTTCAATTTCAGCAAAGGAAAATAGTGTCAGACATGAACAATAGTGTTGGACACCAGGGTATCAATATTTTTGGTACTCTTGTCCAAATAATAAAAAAACTAGATTTTCTAGAAGCAAGAATAAAAGTAGGTTCAACTATAATTTTACATATTTAGACCCATTCAAAATCAATAGTTTTCCGTACACTTTTGCTCAAAGAATCTAGTTATAGGGGGCATCATGCATGCCATGATGAATCTCACTTTCAATTTTAGATATAGTAGTTGGTATAACTTCTAGATCAGAATCCATGTTCTAGACACCAATGATTACAGGTAATATGCATGGCACATTTGTTTTCTTTTCTTTCCAAGTTTAACATTACCCAAACATTCTCAATAGTTCTATGCCTTATTCCATCTATAGTTGATTTGCATCATTTAAGAGTGTATTTCATACAATTCTAACTTCAACATTTTTGGAGTGGCTTTCAAATAATTCTAGTGCACTAGTTTCAGAGTGGCTTTCATACAAGCCTAATCTCCATCTTTTAGAGTGGCCAAGAGTAGCCTAGTTTCTAGCATACATTTGGCTATCCATGCCAACATTATTAGATTACAAAGAATTCATGGGATTTAAGAGACATCTTATTCAACACACATTTTATACCAGTATTAGTTTATAGTTTCAATTCACAGGGAAATGATGGAGCCAAAGGACTAGCTAGCCTTTGTATTCTTGAGCCACCTACTCATAGAGATTGGACACATAGTTTAAACATTGATCAACACATGCATGATCACATAGCTTCACTTAATGGGAGATGATGGATCCAAAGGGATAGCCTTTGTATTCTTAATCCACTCTCGAGGAATTGAGAACTCATCTCCATTTTTGATATTACTCTTGGTACAACATCATCCAATATTACTTAGCATCACAATAGGTTTTGTGTTAGTTCACGTACCCAGTGAGGCATATTCATTCCTTTCTCTTCCTATCTCTCTTACCCAAATTTATACATTCTTATTTTAGATATAGAATATCTAGTAATAATTGATCTACTCTTTTTTTTCTCTTATAGATTCACACTTCACATCATGCTCTCTCTATGCACACCCAACATCACAACTTCATGAGCTTCACCCTTGTAGGTAAGTTCAGGTATGCTTTCTATTTTTCCTTTATCCTAGTATTTTCACTTTGTTGCATCACTAAAATAAAGTGAGGGGGAAATTTAGTCATATAAAATTTAAAAAATTGATATTTTGAGTGTGGCTTATGACACCCAATCCATAGGTCCCTCTTGCATGCTCTCATGACCCTTCTAGGCATCTTTTTGTTGATTCCCAGTCATCTATAAGCTTTTAAGACCTCATTATAGCTTATCTAGGACCCTTTTTCCATGCTTATTCTATCCCCCTAGGTCCTTCATCCTCTAGATAATATCACCCATCTTAGATTATAGTGTTGGACCCTAAGGTGTCCCCTTTTTAGTGCTCTTGTCCAATCACATTTTGAGCCCAGGTGACCATTTTTCCCTAATTCCTCTTCTTTATTGTGTCATCCTAGAGTGATTGAATTTAATACATGACCAATAGATATCTATAAAATTCCATTTAAATTTCATTTATAAGGGCTGTCAAATATCACAAAACAAGCAAGAATACAAGCAAGACTACTCAATCATATTTCCCTATTCTCTATATACAACCATCCAATGACATTTTCATCTTATTCAAATCCTTAAACCAGTCCCTAGTCACCTCAAGCATACTCATATTTAACATTTTGAATCTTCATACACACTATTGTATAAATCACATTAAGTGGGAGAACTACATATGGCTTAATCCCTCTTCAGAGTATTGGTATGTAGGCAATGTGCCCACATAAGGGGTGTGGAAATATGTTCAGTGAATCTTACACACACTAATCCCCCCTATTTATAAAATTTGGTTAAATCATAATAGATTCTAGGTCATCTCTACAGTGAGATATATAGACTTCCAACTGTCAAAACTTCATAGACAGATTCACATAGACCTAGTGAATAAAACCCAAAAATCTCAGATCTTCAAGATAATAACAGTAGAGGTGGACTATAACACCAAACACCAGGGTGTCATATTTTTTGTGCTTCTATCCTTTCACTAAATTAAGGCTAGATCTTGATTTATGATAGTGTCTCAGTCCTGCACAATGAATTCCAACCTTTGTCTTAGTCATATCAGTCAGTTTCTAGCTAAATCTTGTTTTCTTACCCTTATTACTATTTTTATAAAATTTCAAATTATAATAAAATTATAAAAATTAGTAGATTAATTATTTTATATTTATATACTAATTTTACTACTTAGACCCTTTAACTAAATTGGGAAAAATACACTAATATTCCCCAAAATTGTTAAATCACTGCACAAGAGAAATTACCTTCATCATTTCGCTCTATTGGAATGTGCCAAAACTAACTAGAGATATTTATAATGATTAAGATAAGAGGGAGGTGTTATTTACATGTTATACCATTCATTGTTTAAATTCCTAATCCCCTGGATTCCTTTTAAAGTGAGCCATCACTGCTTGTAGTAAAAAAAACTCCCTATTTCACACACCTTGCACACTTCGCTTCCAAAAAGGCTTCAATTTCTCATAAAATTAAATTTCTCATAAAAATCCATAAAATTGGGTGGATTAAATATGTCAATTCTATCCATGGAATTATAGGCATCAAGAACACCTTAAAATTAGCTTACTTGAAGTTTTTCACCCCTCTAACTATCAAGTTCACTATGCCAACTCTAATTGGTTGAGATGAGAGCTCTTGTTGAGGCACTTATGAGTTTTTATAAAGCATTAAATGTTAATATTGAGTTATTAAAAGTATATAAATTCCCCCCAAATCTTATTTCATCTCTTGAAAGTTTATAAAACCTGCATAGTGTATAAAATAGTTAGAGAAATAAATTTTGTGCCCTATTCGTATAGGTAAGGTAGCACAAAAGTTGATGAGTAGGAGCCCTGAAGAGTACTCTAAAACCTCCATCCAATTTCATGGTCATTTCATCCCATTTTATATCTCTCAATCCTTATTTTCTCAGTTAGGTCTTTATTCAAGGGTTTGCAAGGGTTTTAGGTCCTTTAAGATCTTAAGCTTTGTTCATAAATCTATGACATTATAACTATCAAGAAATTTAACAAGAGTGATTTTTAAGACACCTGTAAACCCCTCTAAACTTCTTAGATCTCCATGCAAAGTGTGAAAGGATATGTGAGCATCTTAAGTTACCCTATTGAGCTTTAACCTTCGTTTTGTATACCCCTAAGTTATTTCTAAGCTCTAAAATGGATTCCTTATGGTTTCATTACAAGGTGAAATGTTTAACACATTTTAAATCACCCTAAAAGCATGATACAATACATTATAATTCTCTCTTTTAGTTATAATTGAAATTGACCTACCATTTGGATTCTAGGCCTAACCATGCTTAATAGGCCTATTTGCAACCTTGAGGGTTTAGAATTACATGTTAGGATTATCCCTTATATACTTGGTTTTCCATGTTTTGATAGGTTTTTTACAAATTTATACACCTTATGTTAGGATTATCCCTTATATACTTGGTTTTCCATGTTTTTATAGGTTTTTTAACACTTTATACACCTTCTTGCAATGTTCACCTAGCTCCTGGTCCATTCCTTTATCCCCCTTTCTCAAAAATGCAGGGTTTACTCACAAAAGGGAGTGCCCTCTATCTGAGATAAAATAGATGGAAATTCCCCTATTTTTATAGACAAACCAAATGTTTTAGGTAATTCTCCAAGTTATAAATACATTATACACAAAATTTCATTCTTTGTTCATATCATTTGACCTTTTAATTCTTGTAAAAACTAAAATAGGCCCCTAGAAAGGTAGACTATGTACAGTTTAGGATGTAGACTATGTATTATTTGATTGGAGTTATATATTCCCAAATTTACATTATATTTGAGTATCATTTGTATACATTATCATTTTCAAGTGTTTATCATGTTTACCACCCTCTAACTTTCTATGTCTGCATCTTCAACCATTCTTTGGCTCCATTAGGTCTGATTGTGTTCTTGTCATGGAGGGGTATTAGTAGGTGATCACACTTGTTTAAACATTGGGTATAGTGTTTTAATATTTTATAAAGGTGTTTTTGACCACACCAATTCATGTATATACCTGTATTAGTCATGTCCATACCTTCTAACCATTTTGTTCAAGCTCACTATCACCTCTCAGTTAGTTGTAGTTGAGTATTTTGAATGATGGGGCACCTATAGGTGTGTATGGGAAACAAAAAATAGTATATCATTCTCTTTAAGTGTAATTTAGATCATTATTACTTATTTAAACTATTTGGAACCATTCAATCATGGTGGCATGGTCTAGTACTAACTTGGAATACAAGGTCACTCAAAGATTCAAATCATGTAGATGTAAATGCAGGGTTTTAGTGTTCGAATAGGAAACTTTGAACCTTCCAACAACCACCCTATATTATTCAAATGACTCACCCATTTTTTATATATCCTTTCCTATGTAGAGATTGCAAGGTTTTACAATTATTATGCCTCAAAACTATTGATAATCCTGTTATAATAATTTGACAAAATGGCCCAGACCTCTATTTTCACCTTTCAGGGAAAATGTCCCTAAACTTAGTCATCTAACCTCTAAAGGGTTATTCACTCATTAACTACCCACTTAAAATACCAATCATTTATGTTAGTTTCTCATCATCATGCTAGGACTTCAATAAGGGTGCTAATTTGTCTAATCTCCTCCATTAAGAGTTCTCAATCCTCTGTTATTGCCACTTGTAGGTGAACATTATCATGTATAGGTAGTAAGTATGATTTTAGGTAGTGGACATGAGTTTCAGACCTTCCATTGATTCCTAGACCTTTTCATATTTTCAAAACATAATTCCTTCATCATGAAAGACTTTAATCAAGGTCTAAAACTCCATTTTAGTATTTTTGCTCTCTTGTAGGTGTTAATGGAGATGTAGACATGGTAGTGGGTAGAAACATAAATCATACACATGGTGCATGAACCTTCAAAAATAATTGTATCTCTTTCAAATGTTAAAATGGATCCCCTACAACTTTTGAATATTTAGATCAAATCAAGGTAGCTTCATTTCAATATGATACTCTCTCTCCATGGCAGACTGTGTGTATGTTTGAGTTAATTATCATAGTCTCTTTTTCTTGACAAGTTAAGGTTTTTACTTAATATTCCTAATATTAGAGTGTATTACACATATTTATAATTTCATTAAACTTCCATGAATCATGCTAAATAGGCTTCATACATGTGATTCCCTATGACTGCAAGTGAGAATGGGTAAAGAGTTGATTGTGAGTATGGTAAGATTGAATGTTTGATCAAAGCATGGTGTTGTGAGATTAAAGAATGGAGGGAGGTGAGAATTATGGCATTGAAACATGATAAATATCATATCTCATTCACATGAGACCCTTTTAGGGAACCAAGCATTCTATAAACAAGGAAAGTTGATTGAGATCTCACATGGTGGCACCTTCTTGCAACATGAGATTATTTGCCTATAAAAAAATCTTAAAAAATTAAACCAAGAATAAATATAATTTTAATAGATATCCAACATCATCTAGAATCAACATCACCAACTAGATTTTATAGACTTGTCCAAATTAGAGCAAAACCTATAGGGTGCAGAATATTATGAACAAAAAAACATAGTCAACTTATTAGAGATGACTCATAGAGCACAATTGACTAATATTTGAAAAATTATTATGAAAACGGAGATATCTAAGTTTAATATCACCTCCCAAAGGTGTTTTACCTAGAAGTTCCTCAGTTGGCCATACTAAACAAAAGCCTACTAAATGGTTTTATGTGTCTAGAAGGACAAAGAAGGAACAAAATGGTTTTGGACATTTTTAAGCATTTACAAAGCATGTCAAGAATTGATATGAGTCTAAGGAATATTAAGAGACATTACATGATATTCTCCCACATGTCACATTCCCTTATGGATCGTACAAGTGCCAAACTTCTCATTTTTTCATTAGTTTCTTGATTTTCAGTTAGATAACCTACAAATTTTAGATGAGAATGACATTATTGATAGGTAATCTGACTTCTTGAATGTTTTAAGGAAAACTAAGACACTTGGACACCTTGAAAACCATGCCACTTGCATTTATGACCCCTAAATGGCTATAAAGTGACTCAAAATGACATATAAACTAATTAGACCATGACAAAGGCTAAAATAACATTAAATTACATCAAATAGACCATAACACACCCTATAAAAAAATATTAGATCCCTATAAACATCTAAAGATCAATTTTTTACCTATTGGGGTCAAAAGTTGACCTTGGGGTCAAATGTGGTCAACGAGTTGTATATTTAATTAAAGAATAAATTGTACCTAGTTACACAAGATTTGAGATATGGTCAAAGTCAACTAATGATTCCATTTCATGATCTGTCAATTATTGGAGTGAATGTCTACTCTTTACAGGTGATATGTGTCTACAATACCAATCATCAACCCATTATTTTGACTCACATTCATTCCAATTAAATTCCATACATAAACAAAAACATGTCATATCCCAAGTATAAATAGTCCATGAACTTGAATTTGAGCTTTGAATGTAGTGGAAAACACTCAACAATCCAAGTGTTGTAATGCAATCTTAAGACATTGCCTTATGTTTTTCCTCTATTAACCAAAAGAATCTTCATGCATGATAATGCTTATTCTATCCATGATAAATATTTTTATTACACCAAGTCACAATACTTGCAACATCGATCAAATTAACACCATCCTTGTGCTTTGTCTGCTCTCTTTTAAGGGATATTTTTACACATGCGCCTACACCATCATGTTCCCCTTTTCCATTCCTAGACTCAAAGAAGCTCCAAAAATGTTGAAATTCATTCTTCTTATGCATTCTACTTAACTAGTAAAACTTTGAGAATTCTTAAATTGACCTACACAATTATCTGACTAAATGTAGTGTGTATCAAACATGATTTCTCTTGCATTCATAATTATATATAATATCTCAAAATAACCTTAGACAAAATCTAGAGAATGTGATCTATCATTACTCATATAAAATTGGTACTCCCTCAAAATCTTTCTGTTATCATCTATGTTATCAAGTGCATGTTTGAATGTAATATGAATAAAATTTCTAACTTGAATTGAATTATAGTATTGGAATTGAACCTCATTCTATGGTTGTAGTGTGTAGTTCTTAGGAAAGTCCACAACTTAAATAATGGTACCAATTGGGAAGTTGTCCTTGCATACCTTGAATTAATTATCTAACCATTTTTATTTGTGTGTGTGTCTTGCATATTGGTAGATAATATGCTTCTTGAATTCAAACATGAAATCACATATAGAAATTTTGGTCATAATCAATTCACATCTTGATGACTCTTTTCCATATTTTAACACATACTTTACAAATTTGTACTTCTTATTATCAACTAGTTACTTTCCAAATTCATGTGAAATATCTTCATGTATACAATTCATCAAATTTGATAAACCACCATAACTATTACATGTTCCATCTAAAGATTATTTGGCAAAAAAAAATTGTCCCTCAGGTCTTTTACAGAATAGACCTTGGATTAATTCTCTTGTTGTCTTAGGTGGGGAAGACACCATGCATTCCTTCAAAATCTTGTCAATTTGTAAAGTACAATGTATATGATGAAAAACATCAAAATGCATAGAAAATTCAACATGTACCCTACAACATGTGGTGCCTACTTTTTTGATTTCAACATAGAAAGGCTTGCACATCTCAAATGATCTTTGGCTAATTACCAATTGGCCATTAAATTTTTTAATAAACTTTCTATAAATTCTTATTTGGGTCATATCTAAGAAATGTTTTGCATGCAGCTCACAATTTTTTTAGCCTTTTCTTCTTTTAATAACATATTTTACATTAGATAAGACCCTTGTGTTGTCATGCCAAAAAAAATAAATCAAATGTCTTGATCCTTCAACTAATACCTTATCTTTTCATGGGAGTCTAACACTAAATACCCAATAATTTGTGAGTGAAGGGTGATCAAGCCTTGTTATTATTTTTACAAAATTTATCAAAGTTTTTATATTTAAGTTCAAGGATTTACTTGTTTTAGTAAGAATTCGATCTTTAGATGTTGAATTGCTCACTATAGATTCCATTATTACTTGTTTTGCCACATTACTATCTTTATTCTGACTTTTATTGCCTATTGTTTTAAATGCATTAAATAGATTATTTACTATTGTACTATTTCTTCCCTCCATGTTTAATGTTCTTAACCCTAAATTATGCATCACAAGGCCCATTTTTTCATTTTCATTAATTGAACAAATAGTTGATATCATTTTGTATGGTTTTATTCTTAAATGCATAGTCCCATACACATTGAGCATGACATTGAAGTGATATTTTTGACATTTTACCTTCCATAGGTTCTATTATTTTTCATCTATTTCAACTAAATACCTTGGTGTTCATCTTATTATCCTTGGAGGCATGGGTGTAGGAGCTATTTTTTTATTAAATTGGGTGGAACCACTTCAACCATAATAGGGATAGTATAGGGTTGACTATCAACATTAGACCTTATAGGCGAATTAAATTCCTTTTAATTAGGAGGCATATGATTCAGGGTCATTACTTGATGTTGATTATCATCATACTTTAAAATTTCATTAGGAATGGATGTTTCATTATATTGTGTTTGTCCATATGTTTCATCACTCATTACAAATTCATTACTTACATGCTCTAAATTTTGAATTTAATCATGCAATAAATATTGATTGGTTTATCTTATCTCATTTGAATACATATCTAAACTAAATTCTATAGAATTGGGCATGTTATTTTCATTTGAAATATAACCTGGTGTAGAGGAAACACCTTCACTTTGCCTAGAAGCCCTTATAGATGCTCTCCTATCTACTTGTCTTTTTCTTTCTTTTTCTATTTTCTCTTCAATTTTCTCATTTATTAGCTATTTGATTTGTTTTTTGTGATGACTTAATGAAACCATTATTTATCTTTACCAAAATAAGATAATTGTAGATTTAAACTTGAAAATTTTGTATGTATTCAAATAAAGTGAATGAATAATTTACCAAGTTCACATAGTTACAGCAGAAAAACTAGTTTGTAATTTTTAAAGAATAAAACAAATGAGTAATTTTAGTGGGAAAGGGAAGATAAATTCATTAATAAAAAAAGGGCATGCATGCTTTCAAAATCACACACACCCTTTGTGATCCATGAAAAAATGGGCAAAAACATTCATTGAGGAAAAAGTTGGTGTATAAAGGGCATATGCCCTTTTTAAGTTTAGAATTTTTTTTATCACTTTCCCTCTAAATTTGCCTTAGTTTTAAGCCTAGAGGGTGCCGAACCTGGTCCAAACTCTTTCACGGACTAGCCAAGGAGATTTCTAATAAATTTAGGGTTATTTTCATCTTTATCGACACATCTAATCAGGGAGTTTTTATTATTAAAAAAAATCATATGATTTTGAGGGGAAAGCATAGTTTTAGAATATATATATATATATATATATATATATATATATATATATATATATATATATATATATATATATATATATATATATATATAACATTAAAATATTATTTATAATTATTACTTAATTTCTACATGACATACCTCGTTATAGACTATATACATATCATCACAAATTATCTTATATCTTTTTGAATATTAATCAAATGCTTATAAAACATATACCTCAACAATCTACACATTATCAACTATGCTTTTAAAAAAATTGATTTTCATGAAGTTAAGGTTAAAAAGTTGTGTTCGTATACTTGCAGTTTCAATTTTTCAGCTTCTTGCTTTGTAAAATTATTTAAAAATTATGTATATAATAAAAAATATTCTCAATAATCTTTGAGATTTCACATATCCATATATGAAGTTTCATACAAAAATTTATTCATTTACTCAAAAAAATGTGTTTGTACACATGCAATATCCTTATCTTTTCACAAAAAATGACCAACCTATTATCATAAATGCATCTATTTCACACTTTTATCATCTGGGTATTAAAAAAGAATTATATATTTATAAACTAAATTCAAAATGCCATACTTCAGATTTTTATGTCATTGTCAAATTCCTTTTCAATGTATCTCTAACATTCTCTCCAAGTTCATCTATTATTATTTTCAAAAAAAAGTGTTGATTTATACCCCACCTTTTATCCCCCATTATCCTGCATCTACCCACATATATAATTACTCGATCACTATCATTATCACATGTATATCTAAATTTTGCTTTAATTTTTTCTACCTAGATAATTGATGGATTTCAATACATTAACGTATTGATTGTAGGTTTATAGATATGGTATGTTAATTTATTTCACTTGATATATGGGCTACTTGATGTAATTATTGTTCTATTATTTTTCTATATTTATTTATTCATTATCGATTAGGTACTGCTAATGTATAATTAGTGGTTCTAGGTACCTAATATGAGCTAGGCTAGATGATGATGTCAGCACCTGGTATGATGAAGTGGTTTTTGAACAGTTAGATCGGTTCTGACATGTATATTTATTTTTGGTTTGGTCTCTTGCCATTGGATAATTATGTTTCCTTCATTCGTATAGTCAATATTTATTCTTATGCTTAGTCATGTTATTGTTTAGTTATTGTTATATTGATACATTATTCGTCAGGTTTATTTATGCCCACTTATACTTCCCATCTCTCTCTCTCTCTCTCTCTCTCTCTCTCTCTCTCTCTCTCTCTCTCTCTCTCTCTCTCTCTCTCTCTCTCTCTCTCTCTCTCTCTCTCTCTCTCTCTCTCTCTCTCTCTCTCTCTCTCTCTCTCTCTCTCTCTCTCTCACACACACACACACACAAACTCATCACCACATTGGCATCATTTGAGCTAGCCAGTTTATATGGTGACTTGGACATTTAAAATAAACCCACCTAAAACCCCATAACCCAACTTAGACTATTGAGTTCACCACCTTTATATTTATTTGGATGTTTGATCCTCATGATATTTAAAATTTTGATATTTTATTATTTTTTGGATTTTGTTGACTTAGTCTTTTTTGTTGTTACATTTATTATGGTTGGCACATTGGATGATTTGAATGGGTTTCAATGGTTTAGGGGAGGATTTTCTCTCTCATTAGCATTAAATGCCCAAATTTAATGGGTAAGGGGTGTGGTGTTTGGCATGTGGGGAAAGGAGAGAGGGGACATAAGGGTCGTTAGGTGGTCAAATGGCATATGAGAGATGTAGGGGTGAAAAAAAGACAAGGATTGAAGCAAAGGGCATGGGGATTTTTATGGGGTTTAGATCTCTTAATAACTTATGGGAATATGTTTCCCCTTAGAGGGATAACCAAAAGAGGTTGGCTAGAACTTTGGTTGTACCTCATATTTTTGCACTATGGTTTGGGGGTTTAGATCTCTTATTACTTATTGAAGATGGAAGTTAGGTTTTTTTAAAAATGCTATCTTGAAAATTAAATAAATAAAGGAAATATTTTATTTTCCTATAAATATATAATCAATGTTAGAATGCTTTGCATACTCGGGTTAGGAGAGAAATAGTAAATGTATGAAGGAAACTAGGTTTTTCCTCAAGGGAAATGGAAAGTGAAATGAAGTTGGATGAAATGGGTGTGTAGAGAAGAAAGAGACATAGGGGAGGAGAAAAAGACATTGAATGGTAAGGAAAGGAGTAGTGAGGGGTTGGTGCAGGAGAAAATGATGTTGAATGGGAAGGAAAGGAATAGTGAGGGGTTAGCATTTTATCTTTACTGGAATGAATTGGGGGATTCATTGAATGCCTATGCAGGGAAATAATTTAAAAAAAAGGAAATATTGAATTATTTCCTTGATCTTTAGATAATGATGGAATGCTCTGTATACTCAGTTATGGAAAGAAATAGTAAAGAGGTGCAAGGATGTGGGCACCAAAAACCTCATGGTCTAGTCTTTCCTACAAAAAGTTATGCTTTTTCTACCTGGATTCATCCAAGTAAATGAAGTAAACATTGCATTGCTTATGTTGGGTTTTATTGGGACTGTATAAATCATTTTGGAAATAAATATCCCTCTTTATTACATTATAAATTTGACATATAAACTATTGCATTTTTATTATGGACGGATAATATAGATTTTATTGGCTAATCAAGTTGTCATACCTTGTTTCTTCTATATGGAATAATTATTTGGAATTTATGCTTGTAATGAGGATTTATGTGGAGTGATTTGGGGAGTCTTTGATTATAATCCTATGAACCATCCTCTTATTACCTTCAGCCTAAAAATTCACAAGTGAGGGAGTTATTGTCATTGTTATGATTGGGTTATTTTTGTTGAATTAAAATGACCCTGGGGATGATTTTCCTTTTTCTAGGTGTATGACTATTACATAACCTATTATACCTAAGCTAAAGTTTAAATGAATCCGGTTCACTATACCTTTCTTTTAGAAAATAAAAATATGGGTATTTGATTTGGGTGAATAAAATAAACTGGTGGATTGTTCTTCCTTTACCATGAATTAAACTAGAATTCTTACCCTATTGCTCATGCTAAAAAATATGACATGGAGCTTGGATTACACATGGGTGTTGTAAAATAATAATATGGGTATTTATTATTTAAATTAGAATGGGTTTTTAATTATAACTAGTTCTACTTTCTTGGTTTATTAGCTATGTTTATTACAGGAGTGGGTTATATATATTTAAATGATATGATTTTCCCTCTTATGGCAAAATTATATTTTCATTGGGAGATTCCCTCTATGTGATTTTTAAACTCATCATAGTTATGTGTGGGTTTTGGGGGAGAATCCCTAGTTGATTAGGTTAACTTGTATCTCAACTTGACTTTTAATTAATCACTCTCTGATAATCATTTATTTTTATTAAATCGATAAACTTGATTTTTGACTTAGATAAATTAGATATGATGTTGTTTATAGTGGATTATCGATAAGTTATTTTTGTCTAATCTTGGGATGAAGTCTTTGATTAGTCACTTATTTTTATTACCTTTTGTTATTATTTTGAGTCATCCAATGGCTTGGGAACCCCAATTTTCTTAGAATCCCTTCCTAACCCTAGTTGTCAAAACTGCCATCTAGCTAATAGATGGGGTGGTAAGGGCCAAATATAGTTGAGCTCATAGGCCTGGTGACAAGGGTTTGTTTCATATCTATTCATGTGTCTTATTCCTTTTGGACACTCATGATGATGATCTATCAACTAATGATAACCATTTATATATATTTTATTGTTGGGTGTTCTTCTTGACATTAATTGCAACAATGTATTATGTTGATTTATATTCTACTTTTGGATGCCTCACTTGTAAATAGTTATAGTAGTTGTTTTATGCAAATGAATTCTTGGATAGACATGTTAATATATTACATATATTTTAATATGTGCAAGACTAATTTATGTCATTTACCCTGTTGACATTATGGGTATGTTAGGAAATAAATTGAATTGAAGTAGAAATTTTAAATTTTTACTATTATTTATGAAGTTGTATTGTCAAATTTATGATGATGGTTTGATGTTAGATATTAATGTTGTGAAAGTTAATTTTAAATCCTTTGTTTTGTTTGATTAACCCAATATTTATCTATGAATTCTAGACCTTGATACTACATAACAATGGTAATGGAAGTTCAATAAATGGCTGTAAGACCTTACATATATACATTGTGAAATGAAGAAATTATAAACATCCAAGATAACTATTGTTCAAATTCTTGTTATTCTCATGCTTATCATCAAAATGTTCTTATTATGTTATGATTGGTCATGATATTGTAATCATGATTATTCTTTGGATGATGAGTTCTAATTAATAATTTATCTCTAGTCTTTAATAACATTACTTAAGAAATCCATTTAGTAAATTGATTGATATATTTCAACTTGTTAAAATATAAGTTGTACCTATTATACACCTAATAGTGATTATCAATATTCATATTTATTGATGAGGAAAGATTAGTATGTGTTGTTTCCCTCACATTGGTAAATATGTTGTAGATAATATTTGGTTTTAACATCTTTCCATTGGCACTTACCCTTTTTGTAGTGGCTTTTGTAAATACTTTAAATTCAGAATTGATGATCATGCAGTATTCTCAATTGTTACTTAGTTGTTTTATAATTGTTAAGCACTTCATCCATTTGAGGGATGATAAAATATGGTTACCATTATGTATTTACAAGTAACATTAGATCCAACATTACTCTTATTGTGGATTGTTTCTAGCCATTATGTATGCAACCCATATATGTATTATTACATGAAGCAATGACAAGAAAATAGTCAAATTCTTGAAGTGATGGGTTCTTTGGTTAAATTTCCAAGATAGAGGAACCTAATGAATTTAGATCTATTTAAAATTAATTATGGAAACTGTTGGTATTGGTTTTTACCACTTCCATAGTAAGGCTTATTATGTAGAACTGGTCTTAACCGTATATGCACTCTTCATATGAGAAATTTGCAAGGAACAATATTTTCATAATGAGTTACTAGTTACATTTTGTCTCGTAAGAAGCTGAAAATGTTAATATGGTTCATATATTTTATGGTCAAACTATTGCTACATCTGTACAAGGTTGTGTGATCATTCTTGTGGGATAATAAGTGTAAGCTTGAGCTATTCACTACATTAAAAAGAATTTTAGTGTCTTGTGTTAATAACGTATGTAATAGCTTAGATATTTAATGATGGCATGTTAACATTTGTTGGATTATTGTGACTCTTTAGTCTCTTTTAATCATTGAAGGTTTAGTAGTTAGGATATAAGTTAGATGATCATGCATTGGGCTCTATTTTAGAGATTCTCTTGACTTGATTTTCTATTGACTAAACACTAGATGGAAAATATTGGAACTCTACATGATATTCATATTGATATAATAGATGGATGAAAATTATCATTGAACCCATATTTGATCATATAAAATTATTATGGTGGTCCTTATGATATTGTGACCATTGTCAATTAATTATTGTCGTGCATAATAGATATGATTTTAAGTATTGGGTATCGAATGATGTTTTGATGAATGTGTAATTTGTGTCTTGATTTTATTTTTTTATGTGCATAACCAAGTGATTTGATTTTACATTACAAGTGGTGTGGTGAACCCACACATAATGTTATTTACATTCTAATAAGGTAATTCCAAAGAAAATTTTTAGGGGTTTTTTTAGTTTATTTATAGATCTGTTAGATCTAATAATATTTATTGAAACATGTGTAAATACCATACACTATACTAGTAACAAATAGGCTAGGATTAACCCTATGTCCTTTCTAAAAAAGAAAAGACAATCTAATTAACCTTATGTCATGAGGTTTCTTACCAAATTTTGGATTCTCCCCCTTTGACCCCTACATAAGGATCCCCTCTCCCCTGATTCACTTGCTCCCCCTTTGTAGCTTGAACCTCCTCCTTCATCGGCTCCCCTCTCGTCTACTCTTACTTTGATTATTGTCTCCCTTCATTTTCAACCAAGAAAACTCAAAGTTAATGTCAGCACCAATGCTAATAAGAAATTAAAATGTTTTGAGGTAAAATTAATGATCATGGATGTGGAAGACTTAGTGTAAAACAACTCAAAATGGATGATGAAAGACCTCTCAAGGCATGAGAGAAGACAAGCCCTAGCTTGAAGTTGAGGACTTTGCCCTTAGTTGAGCATCTTCCATTTAATTTCTATTTTTGATTGTTATTTGTTTTTGGTGATGCATCTATCATGATCTAGGAGGAGATATGTATAAATGAATTGGTTCTCATATTTGAATCTGCAACTGATATTTGACAGAAGTTGTGTTTCTCATTTTTGATGTTTTGTCAGCCTCAATACTTTGTTATTGTTTAGTGTCCTTTTGTGTTTTGGTTGTTGTGGGGATTGGGCCCTATGTTGTGTCCCAAATACATTTCACAACTCTAATAAAAATCATTTACCCTATCAAATGAATAAAAATATAAAATATAATAGATCTGTGTAAGTTATCAATAGCTTGAAAAATGTGGCATTTCCTTTACACTGTGCTTGTAGGTAGGGCATGCTATGTTAATATAAACCATTTTTTATTGGATTCATGAATGGTATTCTAATAAATATTAAAATTTAATGGATCTCATTTTGGTTAAGCATACCAAGGGATACTTTGTCACCTATTCATGGCTTATATCTATATGGTGGGTTGGGCATGCCTAACACAATGTTAATGGACTTATGTTATGAGTTATTGTAAGAAGATCATTTTGTTACTGTTTATGTTCGTGTATGTTTTGATGAATTTGTTTATTTATATGTTAAAATAAATGATTTTATTATTATGTTAGATGTTCATCTATTTTTTGATGAATATGTTTTGTTTGTTTTTAAAATAAATGAGTTTCATATTACGTAAAATAAAAGTGTCTTACACAAAATAGAACCATAATAAATTAATAAGGCTAAAAAAGGTATCAATTACAATATATTTTATTTTTATTTCCCAAATTATGGGCATGCCCAATATTATTTAGCATCTATACAATGTTAGACTTAACATGTATTTTAGATAAGATCTTTGATGTTTCCATAGTCCATAAGAATGAGTAGCAAAAAATTGGCACATAGTTTTACTCAAAAATCTATAGCTACTCAATTTATTTTAAATATTTGTTTTGACTAATGTACCTAAGATTTTTATTTTCCTACATTGAATTAAAATGAGTAATTCCAAATTTTTTAATTAACTAAATCATGTCTATTTATATTGTATAGGGTAGATGTGTCGAACATTTCCACCTTTCTCTAGGTTATTATTGATAAAATTTTATTTCAATGACATTTGAAACTAAAATTTATTTCTTTGATTGTTTGGGGATAATTAGCATAAATATATTCTTTATAAAAACATTATATCAATCAACAGAGTCCAATAAATTTTTATTTTGGACATAAGAGCAATGATTAACTTAAAAAATATGTAAATATCATGCTAATACTAACCCCAAGTTAATATCCATTATTTGTTTTTGGTTTTGGTTTATATATAAGAGCATTGTTAGACATAAACAAATGGGTTTGAAAATGAATAAAATGTAGTGATCCTTTACTAATATAATGATTTGGTGAAAAAATCAATGCCCAATTTAATAATTGGATGAATTGAAAGGTGTCATGCCTATGATTTCTAATTTCCATATTAACCAGCATCTTGATTTTTTGAATGTACCATGCATGTTTTTATCAATAGTAAATCAACACTAAGAATAATTACTAAGATGCCATTGTGACCCTATAAAAGGAGGTTAAATCTATTTAAAAATTTAATCCTACCTAAATTAATTTCATAATTGTGTATAGGGTTTCACTTACAACTTATCATGCTATGGTTCTCTCAAATTATAATTATATTTAATAAAATTATTGAATTTATTATTTTATTTAATGGTTATTTTAATTTAAAAATGAAAACACTATAACCACTCATTATTGAAATATTGATTTATATTACATAATATAAATAAAATAAATGTAAAATATAGTAAAATGAAAATTTTGAACTGAACCATAAATAGTAATAAACAATGAAATATGAAAACCTAGTTTGGATTTGATTTATATTAATTGTGCAAGCATATTTATGATGTAAAATTAGTTGGAAAGATCTATGAATTATGTCACAACTAAAAATATGATTATGTGGTGTACCAAGATAGGGCCACACTAGGGTAGACAATAGAGAACTATGGCCTTATCTATTTATTGTGGTCACATCCTAATTGATTGTGCGAATGATTTTATTATATGAGCACCTGTAGATGCTAATGTGGCCCATGGAAGTACCTATAATAGTAAACCCTAGTTCTTGTGCATAAACAAAATAGAGATAAAATACCACAAGGGGGAATTGGACAAGGGGAATAACCAAGCTATCATAAAAAAAAGCCTCACATAATCTTAGTGTTGCCTACATAACCCAAAATGGTCTTAGGCTGATGTAGTTATCCCTCCTAAAGTGAGTGTGTGAATCTTGATAGATTTTATACAGATGCAACTAGTAAATTAGATTGAATGTTTGATAATTAATACCATTGACCTAAAATAAAATAAATTAAAACTTGAATTGAAAATATCAGTGCTCTTTTACTCAGTGTAATAAAATTTCCAAGTGATTGTTAGATAGATTAAGTGCTGTATTGAGTGACCTTGATGTACTTATATAAATGAATATTTAGAATATTTTCATTAATTTACATTACTAAAAGTATGTGAGGGCTGATATTAAATGTATTAAATTTTAAAATTTATTGTTGGAGTGCAAAAACAAGGCCAGGTTGTGACCATGTCCAATTTAATGTGGTCCTATCTTAGAAGGTTAGAGACTATTAGAACTTCACTGACAAGAATCAGTGAGCAAAATAGGGATATCTAAATGATGTTTTCAATAATTAAAATAGAGTCAGTAGATTAGTGAAGGCTCTAATAGAGATTACAAGTCAACAAAATGTGAATAGACTAAACAAAGTAAGGATGGCAATATTAAATATTGTCAAGTACATAATAATTAAATATGAGTGTCTACATTTATTCTATTTAATCTAGTGATGTATTGAAGTGAAATTACAAGAGTAAAATAGATGTGGACTTAAATGTGTATGCACACTTTTTATTTTGATATGAATCTTGATTTTGTAAGATGCCTCAATGCAAAACCTTCAACAATGCCACTGAAATTAGTTACTATTCATATTTAAAAATTGAAAATCTAAAACTTCAAATTTTAAAATATAATAAGGAAATAATACTCCTAAAAAATTATATCATCTAGTTTCCTTATAACTTTAAAATGGATTATGTTCCCCCTTATTCAAATATTTGGATAAATATTGAACTATGTAAAATCAAGAGTGATCAAGTCTCAATTTAAAAACTAATGAAATCCCTTGAGTTGGAATATTTTATGCTCCAACTCTCATTTGAATATGTAGAGTACTCTATAAAATAATTGAAGGAGTGTAACTCCCATATGTGGCTTGCTACAATGCAACCATAGAATTTAAGTGTCACTAGACTCAAATGTGATAGGTGAAGAGGTAGAATCACTAACTATGGATCACTAAAGTGCAACCATAGACATTGAGTGTCACTAAACTCTAATGTGACCCACGTGAAAAATAAGATGAATCACATCACTATAGATAGATATAAATTTTATAGAAACTTTCAAATTTTTAAGATGATATATTTAAAATTTTCAAATTAGTAACATGAACATGATTGAATATCATGCATCCTTTACTAAGTTGTATTGATATAGAATTCCAATTAAATTTGTAATTGTTTGAAACATGTAACTGGTAACTATAAAAATGAGTGCATATGCATGTCATATCTCTCCATAATCTAAAAATTCTAAGCCATACTATAATATTAAAAATTGTATAATTTCATGCATCTAAAATTTGTTGCTCATGGCAAACCCATTGTGATGCCCCCTTTTGAGGCGAGGGACGTAGCCTGAAAGTTACTTGTCTCAAAAGAGAACTTGTAAAATATGTGAAAGATATAATCATGTAGTAACATATGAACATTCGAATTTCATTTCATCATAGTATTGAATATAGCATTGAGTTACATATGAAACATATGTTAGATAGATATAGCATTGAATCACATAAAAAACATATGCATGATATGTATCATGGTGTAATAAGTAGAAAATATAAGTAATGCATGATACGAATAATGACACCATAGAAACAAGAAATGAACATTAAATTAATGTCACACAAAGTCATGTAATTTTCATAATACATCACACATAAGGCCACATACAAGGGACATATGAATGTCACACAAACAAAAAAGGCCAAGGGCGATTCTCAAATGGCATGATGATGCCATACAAGTAAAAAGTTGTAAATTTTGTACACACAAGGCCAAGGGCCACTCATAATAATCATTAAAGTATTAATTTATAATGTAGTAAGGTAAGAATTTTAAAAATAAATATAAAGAAAATGAGACTAGTCAACATCAACCATATGTATGAATGTTTTGGTTAGCAAATAACATATCCATGTAACATAATGTAGAGTATGAGTGATTAAAAAAAAATGTATGATATATTTTTTAACATGGTAGAGATATTTTGGATAGATACAACATGTTAAAGTGTTCATGGAGAATGAAGAGATGCCCCCATCTTAACAAGGACATTGGGTAAAAAGGCAAGCTTGACATCGAAGAACCATGTAATAGTATGTCTTGTATCGCATTCGCATACCTTTTGAAAATTAGTATGTATTGAAAAACTAAAATATGTTATCTATTTAACATAAAATAAATAATATATGTAAGCTAACAAAATTTGAAAATGCTTGAAAGGTCCTGATTTTAAATTTATGAAAGTATTTCAGATATTTTGAATTTTTAGCATATATGATTTTTTTTTAATTTTGAAACATATATTAAATTAAAATATTTTAAAGTTCTAAGAAGTAAGGCTTTAAAAATATAAGTGTGAAGGGTTCAAACAATCTGCAACAAGATGTTAAAGCATAGTATGGCAAGAAGGAAGGCAAATAATATGCCCCCAATATATGTAAAAAATAGTCATAGAAATGTAACACAAATAATTGATATGTAGATAATAATGTAAATGCCCTCAATGGGCAAGACAATATTATTTTCTCACAAAGTGTGTAATGGTAGATAGATGTGATCATGTAAGTGCAAAGGAAATTATAACATGATATATATGTCATATTAATCGAGTGGATTTACATAAATAATGGGCATTAAAATCATTATAAAATGGTTTTTTTTAATTGTTTGAATTAGTTTGTAAATTAGGGCTAGTGTCCAAAGTGAAGATAAATACAAGAGCTAGAAGAATGCTTGGAATAAGGGAAAGACAAAGTAGCAAAGAAGCTAAAAGTAAAGAATCTATGTAAAAAGTAAAGATATGCCACTATAAGCCCAAGATGCTCATTTATAGATTAGTTTTAGCCTAATATTTCATATCACTAACCACATATGCTAAATTGTGCCTATAACCCACTATCATGTCTCCCAGGGTACAGTGAGAGTAAATTTTATAGGTGATGTGCTCCTCTCAGGTGCATCACAAATTAAATGATTAAAATGGATTTTTATGATGTAAACAAGGGACCATATGTGTTTTTAATAGACCATGAGGTATGAAGAAAATAAATTGTTTATATTTTTGTCTAGGACCTAAGTATTGGGAGTATATCTCTCACTTCATGATACCAGTAAAATAGTTTATCACTTAGTCAAAAATAACATCTCTTTATGTAGTTTTACATTTTTTAGAACACAGTTACCAAAAAAAATTTAAAAAAAATTAAAAAAAATTAAAATTTGAAATATTTTTTTTGTAGAGAAATCAACAAATTTCAACTTGAGTTCTAAATAAAATGCTTTGGTGTCATATTTTATCAAAGGTGACAAGATAATTTATTCACTGTCAGATTAAGATTCAAGGTTGAAGAATATTGACTCGTGATGTGGAATTAATATTAAATGTTTAATACTATTTTATTCTAGTGTTAGGAATTTACATAAATTTGAATGAAATCTTAGGATAAAAATCAAGTAAACAAGTAGTGTTCTAAAAAACTTATAAGTTCACAAGAATATTTATGGTTATTTTAATTTAACAGTGAAATGTTATAAACCATTAAACTATTGAAATATTATTTTATATTACAAACTATATAAAACCTAAATATAAATATACTAAAATTAAAAAAATAAATGAGCTATAATTATTAATAAACAATGAAATATACAAACCTTGATTGGATCTGATTTATGCTAACTGTATAGGTAGATCTCTGATGTAAAATTTGCTAGAAAGATATGTGAATTATGTCACAACTAAAAATAGAACTATATAATTTACTAGTACACGTCCATACAAGGATGGACATAACACACAAAAACCTTGTCTATTGAGTGTGACTGTATCCTCATTGACTATGAAATAACCTATATAGGCACATACAACCTTCTTAGAGGGTTTATTTATAATTTATGGGTACTAATGTGACATGCATAAGTACCTATAATAATAAACCTTAGTTTATGCACATAAAATAAATAGGTATCAACTTATTAAATTGGAAATTGGACAAGGGAAATAATTGAACTATTATTTGAAAACCTTACATGATCTAAGTACTGCTTACATAGCCTAAAAGGACCTCAAGCTGGTGTAGTTCTCCCTCCTAGAGTGAGTGTGTGAATCTTGATATTTTCTATATGGATGCAACTAGTAAATTGACTTGAATTTTATTGGCCTCCAATAAAATAAATTCAAATTTAGCCTATTACTATTAGAATAAATAATTAGAAATATTCATGATTTTTTTCTCAATGTGCATTAGACTTTTCAAATGATTGCTAGATAGATCGAGTGATGTATTGAGTGACCTTGATGTGTTTATATAAAAGATTATTTGAAATATTTTGATTAACTGACCTTACTAAAATTTTATGAGGTCCAATATGAAATGTAACAAATTTTAAAATTTACCATTGGAGCATGAGTAACAAAGATGCATTGGTGGACAAGATTAGGTTACAACATTATCCAACATAGTGTGGTCCTATCCTAAAAGGTTAGAGACTACAGGAAATTTTCTAACATGAATTTTTAAGAAGAATATGGATGACTGAATGATTTTTTAAATAATTTTAAGACAATGAGCAGAATAGTGAAGTATCTAATAGATATTTCAAATTAATAGAATGGTGAATAGGCCAAACAAGGTAAGGATGTCAAGATTAAATATTGTCAAACACTTAATGATTAAATTTGATTGTATAAAAGTTATTATATATGATTGGATGGATATGTTATATACTTTTCAATCGATTTTTAATGCTTAAATTTAAATCTAAAAAAACTATTTTGATTGTGGTTTTTTGTCCATCATAAACGGCTTAAGAAATTATCATGTTCTTTATATCTTTCTCTCTATGATATTTTCCTACTTTATAATTTAATACTAGTCTTATGAAACTAACAACTTATTTTCTAAAACCATCTTGGAGCTCATTCTAACACCCATGGAATTTGTTTCCCTTCATCTTATTATTTCTATTTTCCTCATGTGTTTACTTTATAACACCATCTTAAACATATCCAAAAACTTCAAGGTTACTCTATGAATTTATTTTCATTTAAATGGATGGAATACAATATACAAATAAGTTATAAAAAATAGAATTTGTCTAAAATTATTAAAAAAACTTATTAGTTTAGTGGTCATTGTTAACACTATATAGAATAAAGCACACAATTTGAAATGAGTTATAAATAATAATAAAAAATTAAATATGTAAACCTATCTTAGATATGATTTATGTTAATTATACAAGTAGATCTCTAGTGTGAAACTCATTAGAAATATTTGTGAACTATGTTGTAACTAAAAATAGAATTCTATGATGTAGTGGTATAGGGCCACACCAGGGTGGACATGACACATTGTGGCCTTGTTTATTGACTGTGTTCACATCTTGGTTGATTGTGTAAATTATTTTCCTACATGGGTACTTATGGCTATATTAGAGGGTCCATTGATATTTATGGGTAATAATGTGATGGGAAGAAGTACCTTCAATAATAAACCCTAGTTACTTCACATAAATCAAATAGAGGTCAAATGTCAAAAGGGAGGAATTGGGCAAGGGGAATAGTCTAGATATTCTCTAAAAACCCCTTGTAATCTAAGTGTTTCCTACATAGCCCAAAAAAAACTCAGGTCAATGTCGTTCTCCCTCCTAGAGTGAGTGTGTGAATATTGATATTTAATATATGGATATAACTATTAAATTGCCTTGAATGCTTAACAATGAATTCGTTTGACTTGTAATAAAATAACTTCAAACTTGGCCTATGACTGTTAGAATAAATCAGAACTTGAATTGGAAATATTAGTGTTCTTTTACTCAATGTGAAATATAATTACCAAGTGATTATAAGATAAATAAAGTGATATATTAGTGGCATTGATGTAATTATATAAAGGAATATTTAAAATATTCCCATTGACCAACCTTGCTAAAAGTGTAGGAGGGCCAAAATGTGTAAGAAATTAAAATGTCTACTGACTATGCAATGTACAGGATATATATAGATATGAAATTAATGACAAAAGAACACACATTTAACACAAATAATTTAACATAAAAAAATTCATAGAGGTAAAAAAAACCACAAGTTGATATATTCATATAAATGAGAAACTTTTGATACCCAATACAATTTTTATCTTCTTACCTCTCCTCTAATCAATCTTCACTGAATACTTCATAGTGATATTTCACATGCAAATATTAAAATGACATAATAATCAATTATCTCATACATGTGTAAATTACTAAAGGGGTAAAAACATTTTTATATTGAGGTGTGGAAGTGGAGAATTGTAACCAATGGGTCCAAACATCTTCACAAAAAACATAAAACCAATGATAATAATTAATATGTTTTATTATTATATTTACACTATGATTTATCTCATATTAAATTATACTAATAAATCATTTATTATTTACCTATGTAAATGTGTTAATGGTCCAATAAAGACACCACTTAATGTTAAATGGGGATATATGCCATAGTCATCTTAATAAATGAATTATACTCCATGAATCAACTATAATGATTTTAGGAGGCATGTGAAGTTTGAAAGATTTAAAAACCTTCATCATTCCAAAATCAACTTTTGAAACAAAATGAATTATAATTCATAAATTACTTATATTAATTTTATGTTAGCATGATTTTGAGACTACGTATCATAGTTTCTCATGAATAATCAAACAAGCATTTTTTGAACTTTTTATAACATAAAGACTTCTATACTTATAAGTATTGTTTACAATGTGAAACTTCCACATGAAGTTTACTAAAATCACATAAAGTGATATATTAAAATGTTTTACAATGAGAAGTATATAAAAGAAGAAGGAAACACATGGTCATTAAGAAGCGATAGTGTCATGCACATTTCCCCTCAATGTTAACTCTAAGAGTCTCAATATTGTATGAAACTTTAAAAAATTGGTAGCATCAAGTGGTTTTTTGAATATGTCTACCATTTTTTCATCTATAGGATAAAATTACAGATCACCATTGAGTATTTTTTTTCAAATAAAATGTACATAAACTTCAATATGCTTAGTTCATTGGTGCTACATACGATTTTTCACCATATCTATACAATGGTGATTATCTCATAAAAGGATGGTACTATGAGAAACATCTAAATGGATTCCTCATGAAAACCTTCATATCCACATGAATTCTTTAGTAGCTTTCATATAAGAGAGAAACAATAAGTTTCTTTTTGATTATGTAATTGATAACATCTACACCAAAATTAAACAAATATCTAGAAGTCTATTTAAGATATCATAATATGGTTAGCATCACAATAAAAAAATATATAAATATTAAATATGACATATGTTTATTTATGGTAAAACATATTTTAAACAATAAGTCATGTTATTAAGCTAGCCAGTTCACTAATTTGGTTATTAAGTTATTGATGTACATAAATCATGTATGCAATTCATTATTAAATATCTCTAATATTGACAAGATGAGTATCCCCACCTCTCATGTGATTCACATACAATAATTTTACTAATAACCTGATACTAAATTTAGCTAAACATTAGATATCTTATTAAAAATAAATCATTTTGATAATTTAAATTTTAAAAAACTTTGTAAACATAATATGTTTTTTATCTTTTCCAATTATTTAGAAATGAATCTAACATAAAAATGGTGTTTTTAACCTTTCATACATAAAATATGGAAAATTTTAACATGATATACAATCATCCAATCAAAAAGATGTGAGAATTAAACAAATAAATTCAAACATGCATGAACATAATGCTTGGTAAAGTAAATGCTGAGTTAATTAATAATACAAACTCCATTTAAACTTTGCATTTCATAACATATCTTATTATCAAATGAAACATCTAAGTATGTTAGAATGAACTTACCCCACTTATCAAATGAAATCATCTTTAACAATTGAAACACAAAATATCCTTTCTTACTGAGCATGATCTTCTTACCCAATGCAATAACTAAACATGATCATCTTGTCAAATGAAGCACAATGGTATGTATATAACGTATTTCAATGCTAACTTATATGAGTTAAAAATAATCATAAATGTAATGATTTTTTTAAATATAATGATTATATATTTTCTTATCTAAGAGCAATATATCTATTACAATATAATAGTAATTAGCATTTTACAAGAATCACACTAAATAGTAATATTAATAAATACCATTGAAGTTGAGATGCTATTAATTTAGTTAGTATATTTAAATTAATAACATATAAATAATCTTTAAGAGATGAAACTTCTAGTGTTCCTGTAACATCACTATGAATAAACTCTTTAAAGATGAGATAAGTTAGCATAATGATTATTATGAAAGCACTTAGTATGTTGCTTACCATATAAGTAGCCCTCACAAGTTTCATGTTGAGAAGAAATAGCAGGAAGACTAATGACAATATCATGCTGAGACATATCATATAAAATTATAAAATTAATATGACCTAATCTTTCATGTCATAATTGAGATTCATTTCTATTATGTGATGAAAGATAACATGTAGATAAAAATTTAGAAAATATGTATAAACTATTATATTGAATTCTTTCAGTAATCAAAGAACCATATTGATTCTTAATAGACCATTTATTATTAAGAAAATTTACTATGAAATTATAATTTGTAAGTTGAGAACATGATAACAAAAATTTCTTAAGTTTAGGAACATAGAACACATCATTTATAATAAGATTTATAAATTTTTCTTTTCCTTACTTAGTAACTTATAAAAATGAATTATCTCAAAAATAATTTTTTTCAAATATATTTATAGTGTTAGATAAAATAATTGATAAACAAATCATAAGATGTGATGCATCATAATCTAAACACCATTCATTTTCATTAGAAGAAACAAGGTAGCTTATGAAGCAATTATGTCAGTATTATAACCCTGATTATTATCTTGATTCTGATTTTGATTTTTTTTTAAATTTTGATTACAATATTTCTTCCATTTATTATTTTTATAAGTTTTGTTTTTATAATAGTCTTCCCTTCTATGTCCAAATTTACCACATAGATTGTGATTTCTGTTAAATTTAACTTCATGATTCTTATTACTAAATTTTTTGTTCCCATTTTTGTAATTAGTATAATTAGAGTTAGACTTTTGGTTTCTACTATTTTTAGAATTAATATTGAGGGTGAGAAGTGCTTTAGTGGCATTCTATTTTAAATCAAAATTTGACATCACTTGCTCTTCTTAAATTAGAAGAGCATATAGACTAGTGAGATAAGGGATATCTTCTCTGTTTTATATTTTGAATTAAGAATTGGAATTAAATTATGATTTTTTTAATAAATATTTAACTGAATAATGAAATACAACAATTGATATTCAATAATATGGAAATCACAACAATCTATCTAAGATTTAATATTTTTTATTTTTGTAAGAAAATGAATTACTTTTACATTACCTTTCATAAGTGTAGTTAACAATTTAAGAACAAGCTTAATTATCTTAGAGATATGAGTGCCTTCATGCATAAATTTAAAGAATTTTTAAGAATTCCTAGGATACTCTTGATTACTAATATGGAGTATGAAATCATCCTTAACACTCCTTATAATAATCAACATAGCTTCTTGTGATTTATGTTGAAATATATATGAAATCTCAGGTGCAAAATGTCATCTTGACGGGGTTTTTCCATCCTAATAAATATGTTCCATAGATTTTAGGCCATAAATTCTTCTTTAATTTGAAATTTATAGATATTATAGTTATATCCATTAAGCATTTGAGATTTATCTAACATAAAATTAGGAGAAACTATAATTTCCCTTTAAAATAGATATTATGACACTAGAAAAGCTTTAAAAATATTATTTTAATGTGAATTTATAATTTATTTTAAAATAAAAATATATATTCTAGGGTTAAAACAATAATATCCACTTATTTGATTGTAAAACAATTTGCAAAAAAAATAAAGTAATAAAAAATGACAATCATACATGTCGTAAAAAAGTCGTGTCATAAAACAACTTTTACACAAAAAAGTGGTAAAAAAATATAAATAAAATTTAAATCAATAAATGGACCATATAAATGCATCCAAAATCCAAAAAATACATAAATTGACTGCTCACATGACCATGGTTGACAAGGAATAGACTAGGTCAAGAGTCAAAAGTGTCAAAAAATGACAAGGGTTTTGAATGCGAGATAAGGCATGTAAACCAAAAATTATTTTTAACTAATTAATTTTTAAAAATAAATTAGTTTTTACAATTTTTGACTAAAAATAAATAGTGTTGGAGTTTTGAATGCTAGACATCCCTTTTTCAAGTTTTTACCAAAATGAATACTACCAACTCTCTTACTACACTAGTTGGAAATATATGCACAATATTATATTTAATAATTATTTAACTATATTTTTTAAAATAAAAATAATAATAAATTTATGCATGTAAAAAAAAAATGATTTTTTTATTATTTGTAATATCCAATTAGGAAGGTGGTGTCAAGATTTACTTTTTATATGAAATATGAAGTTTAATAAAGAAAGTATTTATTATTAATATTTTTCAAATATAGACTAACTTGAATAATGCATTGAAAGCAAAGGAAAGGCATAGAGGAGAAATAGAGGTGTTTTTGTAAGTTGGAGGAGGCCAACTTAGGGCCTGAAACATTCCATCAAGCCTTCAAACCTTCCCACAAAGCATTCACACCCCCAAAATGAGATTTTTATTCCCAAAAACTCATATATGATTTTTTATTTGTTGTTGTAACCATATTTAGATGTCATTTGAGAGAGAAAGATTGACTAGAAGCTTTAGGTATCCTCTTCTATTTTCTGCAAGTGATTTGATTCACCAAAAATAATGTTTTGATAACTAGAAATTGAAAGCTTGAAAGTTGAAGCAAAGATGATTATCTTTTTTGTTTTTTTTTTCATCTTAAAAATTCCATAAAGGGTCATACCATCATGCCTAGGATGTTTGTTTTGATGTCTAGTTGCTTCAAACAAAATTTAGTTTGCTTGAAACTATCCTAAAACTTTCCACATCAATCAGGATGCCAAACATTTTTTTTTGAAAGTGATAAAAAAATTCAAAGGCCTTCAATGTCATACCATAGGATGTATAAGCTAAGAATGGAATGAGGAATTGCACATAGTGATCTCAAAAATTCTTGACACCAATTCACCACATCATGTAGCTCTATTATCATGGAATAATTTGAAATGTATACCGAATATGCAGTGTACAAGATAGATCTAGATGTGTAATTAATCACAAAATCACACACATTTAACACAGATAAGTTAACATGGAAAACCTTAGATAGGTAAAAAACCACAAGTTGATATTTTCATATAAATTATAAACTTTCATTACCCAATACAATCATTCTCTTCTCACTTCTCCTCTTATCAATATTTAACAAACCACTTCATAATGATATTTACCACACGTAAATATTACAATGACATAATAATCAATTATCTCATATGGGTGTAAATTACCAAAGGGGTAAAATCCTTTTTATATTGAGGTGTGGAGGTGGACTATTGTAACCAATGGGTCCAAACTTCTCCTCAAGAAACATGAATCCAATGATAATAATTAATATTTTTTATTATTGTATTTACATGATGATTTATCCCATGTTAAATAATAATAATAATAATAATAATAAATTTATTATTTACTTATGTAAATGTGTTAAGGGTACAATAAAGGCATAACTAAAGCATTATATGTTCCAATAATATGAAATGTTTAAAATTTTGAAATTTACCATTGGATCACAAGAGATAAGGTTGTACTAGTGGACAAGGCCGAGTTACAGCCCTGTCTGACCTAGTGTGGTCATGTCTTATAAGGTTAGATATTATTGGAACATGGCTAACATGAATCTGTAAGTAGTTAATGGTGTTTTAATGATGTTTTCAATTATTTCAAGATAATAATAGAATATTTAAGGTTCTCATAGATATTATAAGTTAAGAAAATGATGAATAGGCCAAGCATGGTAAGGATATCAAGATTAAACATTGTCAAGCACTTAATGATTAAATTTGAGTGTCTACAAGTTATTATGTATAGTTTCATGGATGTATTATGTACTTGTTGATTAATGGTTAATTCCTAAATTTTAAATAAATAAGACTATTTTGATTGTGGTTTTATGTCTATCATAAATGGTGTAAGGAATTCTCATATTACTTATATCATTTTTTCCATTATATTTTTTGACTTTCTAAGCTCATACTAGTCTTATTCTACCATCAAATTATTTTCTAAAACCATCTTGGAACTCATTCTAACACCCATGGATTTTTTTCCCTTCATCTTTTTATTTCTATTTTCCTCATGTGTTTACTAAATAATACCATCTTGAACATCTACAAAAACATCAAGATTAATTTACGACTGTATTTCAGCGTAAATGGATGAAATGCAATATATAAATAAGTTTAAAAAAATATGAAATTTGTCTAAAATCATAAATAATTATTCCCTTTAGTGGTCATTGTTAGCATCATATACTTTATTAGAGTTAATGTATAAGAGTATTTATTTCACATTCCTAACATTTTTTTTTCTTGATGCTTATACTAATTTTTTCCCTCAAAACTAATGCTTATTGTTAATGATGTTAAAATGAAGGATTTAATTTTTTATAAAATCTAGTATAGAATTTTACTTATTTTGAGCCTTCATAAAATAACTAAAATTAACAATAACAATGTTTATGACCATCAATACTATTACAAATTCTAAGTGGAACATAAAAATAATTAGATTTATGATTTTAAATTAGTCATTTAAACATTGATGAGTGTAAAACTTTAAAACATTTAAATAAATAATATAGATATAAGATGATCCTTGCACAAAACCTATAAATTTCTTAGGTAGTTTAGTGAGGGTAAAAATTACATCCTTGCATGACAAAGAGAGCATTGTTACACAATATTACATGACATAGAGAGTATTATTACACATTGTATTTTGGTTTATAGATGATGTTAGCAATGAAAATGGCATTTGTGTTTTGAATCAATTTAACATGTGAGAAACCAAATTACCATGAGACATTCTACTGCATTAGTGTAGATATTAAAATATGGTATTAAGAACTTGACAATGACAAGCTTGACATACATTTACCACACATGACTTATTCACACAAACATAGTCCTAATCCACCATTCTGTCACACCTACTCTCTACCTTATTAGTTTAATATTTTTGTTCTAATTTACACACCTATGGGAACCTCATTGTCTATTTAAAACCTGCTAACTATATTACATAGACATGTATAGATCTTGAGTTTAGTCTACCTATGCACAGGTCACTACCATTAGGTTGGGTTAGTATATCTAGTCAATAATGACCCAGGCTTGTCAGCATTGACCCTCTCTTAATAACCACTAATTTTTAAAATCATTTCTTTCCTTAGGGTCAGCCCATTACCTAGTGTGTTGGTGGCATGCGAAATTACTCAATTGGGCTCATATATATACAAATAAAGTCCTCATTTGATAAGGGACTTGGCACTTATCTGGGACACATTTTTACACTATTTCACATTGAAAACATATACCATATCCTTCCCAAATTGAAATATATCACTAAGAGAAAACACAAGCTAATTCTAAAGCATACCAAATCTAAGTCAAATCAAACATTTTCAAGTATCAAATCCAAATCATTAGCTACATAAATATAGAAAAGGAGCACAATTTCATAATCACACTGAGTAGAAGAATTATGCATGGATTAATTTCCCTCCTCTAAGTATTGGATATGTAAGCAACAATCAATCATCAAATGAGGGTTATTGGGGTTAGATCAACCCATTACAGTTTCCTAATTTTTTTAGGTTTCTAACCCTCAAAAGCACACCTAGGGTTTCAAGGTGAAATAAGTTGATTTATTAATTTGAACACATCATCAAAGTTGGGCATTACACACATAAAAAAATTAGAGACATGCAAAGGTGACCATATAATCACATGCCCTATTTTATGCACAAGTTAGTACTAACCACTACAAGTCAATATTGATAGTCAATACTAACCTAGATTCGATGGAAGCAAACCTATGTAAACAAAACCACAACTCCTAAACTAGATTAATCACATGCCTACTTTAGTCTATTTTTTACCATCAGAGTATAGGACCTCTATAGTTAGATAGTGACTTAAAAAAGCTAAGTACTCAACCCTTTATTGTACTTATTATATTTATCATATGCCACTTATCAAATCATTGTAATCACTTTCAAATTTTTACATTCAAATGTATGCTTTAAATACATATCTATTGATCTAAATTATTATTCTAGGTTTTATCTTATTAGATTTTCTTAGACCAAATTAGGATAAAATGTATTGGTGAACCTATACACTAATCGAACCATGTCAAACCCTATACTCCATTAGGTTTTCATCCTTATATGATTTCATATTACATCTTTAAAGTTTCCATTTCCAAAACCCTAGTACCCCTAGGTTTATTTACTTATTCATATTAGGCCTTGCCTATATCTCAATAGATTTTTTAAGGACTAATAAATCTAAAATGGACAATCATTTAAAAAAACTTAACTAGTTTTCTCCTATGGATTCTTTTATTTTTCCTTCCATCTTTCCTTAAGTGGTGATAGCTACTTTCCATATAAGGAGGTCTATGTTTTCATTATCCCAAGAGTTAGGATGAACCCTCATATAATATAAAATAGGGATCACTTTAATGTTCCTCCTCATCCCCATCCACCTCCCACAAACCCTCATGATGTTATTGGTATTCATATTTAATCATAAGTACCTAGAGATTTTACTTGTGAATCCCTTCAATATCAAATAGTCACTATGATACCACCATAGAGGAGTTATAAAATCAAAAGCAATATCTCAATTTAAAGATCACATCACTTGAAAATAAGGTCACACATACAAAGAATCTAGAGCATACAAGTGTCAACCATATATCTACATCTCAATCCAAATACTTTGTTCCTAAAAAGACTTCATATCAATATTGAAATCCAAAATAGGATACATATATAACTAGTGATTCATAAAGTGTACATAAGGCTAATAATGTTTCCAGTGAGATTATAAGGGAAATTATTTGAAACAAGTTAATCATATTACCTCATATGCATCCTCTAAGAAAATCTAAATGTTATTATGCCTATCCTAGAATACATGGACATCATATGGACAATTCTTACACTTTGAAGAGAAAAATACAAAACATTGATGGTGATGATCTTATACTAGAAAAATCCATCAATCCACCACTTGATTCAAGAACAACTTATACAATCAAGCAAGCTACTCAAACCATGATTGCATCTTTTAAGGAACATGTACAAATGGAATAGTTAAAAATGAGAAAATCATAAAAATAAAGGTTGCATACAGAAAAACTATAAAAAGAACAATTAAAACAAGAATTATTATAAAAGGAACAATTTGAAAAGGTAAAATTACAGAATATATAGTTAGACAAGCAAAGTTTAAAAAGGGAACAAATTGAAAAGGCTAAATTACAAAAAGAACAATTAGAAAAGTAAAGGTTACAAAGTGAACAAATTGAAAATGAAAGGTCACAAAAGGAACAATTAGATAAACAAAGGTTATAAAGGGAAAAAATTGAAAAATAAAGGTTATAAAATAAAAATTTAGATTAGGATAAGTTCAAAAAAAAAAAAGCATAAGCTAAGAAATAAAGTGTACTTAAGAGAGTTTCTCAATAAGGAATCAAAAGCAAGCTATACCTAAAAATATCAATGTTTCAAGCATGTTTTCTAAGGAGACAACTAAAAAACCTTCCTCCTATCAAGAAACTTTCACTATCACTGCTCACATAGAAGGAAATCAATGTACCAATGTTATGTTTATGGACTACCAGGAAAATAACTTATGATCCATACCCTTTATTGCTTCTCTTGGATATCACATTGAACACATAGAACTGACAACTACCTTTATGATGTTTGGTATAAATCAAGTTGACATTAATGTTTACTTGAACATTGTGTCATATTACATTCAACATCCATCCTAATATAGGGGCATACAATGTTTTTCGAGAAGATCATGGTTAAAGGCAATAGGGGAAATGATTGATAAAAATAGAGTTCTATTACATCTGATCATGAAGGGTAAGGATAATTCCATTTCAAGCCAAGGAAAATCTTTAGCCTAAGAAAATTAGGTTGAATCTATTTATTTGATTACTAAACATGGTATAAAGGATAATACAATTGATAAACAAACTCCAATACATGATATAGTTACTTATACATGTTATGTGAAGGATACCAAATGTAGTGTAAATCATGCCAGCACAAGGGTTCCTAACAGTACAATATCACAATTGAAACATTAGAATTAAGTTACTCATGAGGACCTATATTTTTCACATTTCTTAATTCCAAGAGGTTGGAGTGATTCATGGATTAGTTCACCACATATAATCTATTGTACATATATTCTTCATGACTTCTTGATTAATTAGCTTCTTTTTTGTTATATTTTGGCATACATTTGTACATATGGTCTTACATTGATCATACTTATATCCCTTGGATTTATTTTCACTTGGCCCTCCCCTCTTGATTGTTATCCTAATCTATACATCTAGGATGCTTATCCTATGATGATTATAGTGCACATTCATTGGGGTATTATACTTGATCACTTTACATATTGACTAATTATACTTGGTATAGCTTCCATTGAGCTTATATGATCACATACACTTATATTTACATGTTAGATGAACACAAATTGATTCTTTCCCACTAGGGGAATGATGAGCCTTATCTCCATATATGTTATTGAGCTAAATTACTACGATTCACATATATAATGGGGGAATATTTCTTACTTTGACTTCATCCACATTGTCATACTATCACATATAATGCACATTGTGTCTTGATACATCATGTGGATTGCTCAGATACCTCCTAATTCTTCTATTTTCAAAACCATCATCACTTGGCCTCACTTGACTATTTAAAAAAATATATAAAAATTAATCAAAAATTAATTTTTGAGCATGACATGATTACTATATCATGTTATTTACCATGTAATTGGTAGAAGGTAATTTTTTCATACACATGCATTTCATGATAAATGAGTATGATGTAGGACATACATATTACACATGGACATATAGATGTTAGAATTTCCTCTACCCAGTGGCCATTTCAATATTGGGTACATCTTATTCCATAGGTTATATCTTTATATGACCCCTCTACCATGTTGAGTTATCCATATTTCTTACACATATTTTGATAGTTACTCATTTCTTACATAATTATATATGGATATGATATTATATTGTGATGTGACATTGATGCGTATGGATGGTGTAAAATTTTATCTACTTGTGTTATATTTCATTGATGTTGTTACTCTCTTACATGATAGGCTAATTTATGTTTGTTTATTATGTGCAACCCTTAGCCTTGTTTGATGCAACATATGTACATCTCTTATTTGCAACAACTTTATGTCCCTTGCATGTGGCATTTGGCCTTGTTTGATGAGACATATTTATGTTCTTTGTTCATAACATATTTATGTCCCTACATTTCACCCTTGGCCTTATTTGATGAGACATATTTATGTCCCTTGTATGTGGCCCTTGGCATTGTTTGATGTGACATATTTATGTCCATTGCATGTGGCCCTTGGTCTTATTTGATGTGTCATTTTTATGTCCCTTTCATGTAGCACTTGGCCTTATTTGATGTGACATTTTTATGTCCCTTGCATGTAGCACTTGGCCTTATTTGATATGACATATTCATATCCCTTGTTTGTGATATATGTCTATCCATTATGTGTGGCCCTTGGCCTTGTTTGATATAACATATTTATGTCCCTTACATTTATAACCTCATCCTTATTTTATGTGACATCTTAATGTTATTTTTTTGTGACATATTATGTCTCTTTCATGTGACCCTTGGCCTTTTTTTACATCTTCATTTCCTTTATAAGTAGCCCTTAGCCTTATGTGTGACACTAACTCTTGATCTTGTTGAGCTCAATGAGCTTCTTTAGATTGAGTAGTGTCATGATTCATATCATGCACTTTTATTACATAGTATTATTCAATTATATTTTAGTGATGGTTATTATTATGTGTCTCATTAAAATATCTATCTAAACATGAAACTTATATGAATTGCATTAAAAAATTTGTATACATGTATTGATTGACACATACATTACTATGATGACATACTCTCTACATGGTCACATGATTTTATCGTTATACATGACATGATACAATTAACTCTTCTTATAGATGAGTAACTTATATAATACATCCTTCATCTCAAAAATAGGGTAGTATAGTGGTTTGTCTTAGAGATATAAGATTCTATGAACATAAATCATAATAGAGTATAAATTTTAGATAAAAATGGTTCACATATCAAATGGTTTAGTCACATGACATATATTCACACACACACACACACACACACACACACACACACACACACACACACACACACACACACACACATATAATGGGGGCATATGCCATGCATACATGCACTCACTTTATAGAGACATTTATATAGATTCATACACACTTAGGTGAATATGCATGATCATATGCATTTAGTTTATTGGAATAAAAATTACAAGTTTCCACATTTAAATACATTTGAGATATAGGTTCTCATATGTAACATATAGATGCATAGTATTCTATATCAATTAGTACAGATTTAGGGGGCATGATGCTGGTTCATGCACATATACACACTTTCATTATAATGAGGCATGATATTGGTTCATGCACATACAAAATAACACATTTTATAGTTGAATAATAAATGGTTGTATTTCCCCTTCACACCAGGGTAAATTTTAGTGGTGAATATTTGTTAATTCATGAATATTTTATTTTGGGAAATTTAAATTTGATAATTTTTTTGAGACCTACATAAGGCCCATTTGCCTAAAATTTTGGGATGTTATTTTTTTAGGGGTCATCTCACCCTTCAATTGTGTGTGTGTGTGTGTGTGTGTGTGTGTGTGTGTGTGTGTGTGTGTGTGTGTGTGTGTGTGTGTGTGTGTGTGTGTGTGTGTGTGTGTGTGTGTTCTCAAATGTCACCAACTTAACACTAAACTGTGTTTCTTTATTGTATTGCAAAGATCTTGAGACTTGAGGTTGAACTACACTGCTCAACTACTTTCAACAAAAATTGAACCACTTGGAACCAATACACCACCCAACATCAACCTAATTCCTAGTAACACTATGTCATGTGGTAGAAATATGATGCTTGACAACACTATTTTTCATGATGGTAATATGATGTCTAACCATATTATTTTACACGATGACAACCTGATACTCAACAACATTGTGTCACATGATTGTGACCTAAATCCTGGTAGCACTATTCTGTGTGATGTCAATATGATTCCCAACAACATGGTTCCATGCAACCACAAATTTTCACCTGACAACACTATGTTGCATGAAAACAACTTGTTGTATAGCAACACTATGTCATGCAACAATAACCTGGCCTCTAGCAGCTCTATGTCATGTGACAATAGCATGACACTTGATAGAAAACTAAAACCTAGTAACACTAAACTACCTAATAACAAAACATTTGACAAAACCATTGTGATCACTCGACAACATTACATCACTTAGCAACAACCTACCTTAGATACTATGGCATCACGAGGTAATGACAAGGGAAAAGTAACACAATAAATACTAAAAAAATAGAACATACTATCTTATTTTAGAAACCTAGGAAATAATACTATACAAATAGCATGCACAGTAAATACATATAATTTTGCAACCTTTTTAAAATATCTTAAATATTTTTTTTTGAATGTAGAATAATTACAAAACTATTTCAATGCAAAAATTGACATGGATAATGGTACTATTTCATTAGAAAGAATTAATCCTAATAACTTATCACCACTTGAATATTTTATTAATGACATGCCACCCCCAGAAGACACTTCCCTAGGCACTTCACTAGAAGACACTCCTCTAGGTACTCCACAAGAGAATTGTAGTTCTCTTCAAACACCAAATTTTGTTAAAAATTCCACTCACAAAAGTCGACAGAGGAAGAGAAGTACATGGACAATAGGAAGGTATTTTCAAGTTGACTTGACTACAAAATATCTATTTATAGAACTTGTAGAACCAAAAAATGGTAATGAGCCTCCAACAAAATACAAATATACAATTTCTAGTTAGAAACTTGGAAAAGAATATAAAATGCAACTTAAATTAGACACAATTGAGAAACATTGTAGGAAATATGTGTGTGTGTGTGTGTGTGTGTGTGTGTGTGTGTGTGTGTGTGTGTGTGTGTGTGTGTGTGTGAAGCATCGAGATGGACAAATAACAAGAACACATAGATGAAAAAATGGAGAAGAATACATAAATGTAAGATATGCACTTGAATACAAAAATGAATAAAAATGATAAAAACATCTTGCTAAGAAAGGGGGAACCATCAAAGCGTAATTTGGAAAAGTTATGCAGTCCAATCTTAAGGCAAAATATGTATAGTTTTCTACTATTTTTCACATTTTAAAAAAGGGTAGACCTATTTCTAATTTTTTAGATTACAAAATTTTGTTTCAACATAATGGGTTTTTGGATATTCCATAGTCACATTGGTCAGATAACAGTTCTTAGGAAATGACAAAATATCTAGCCATTATTGAGAAGAAAGATTTGAAATAAAGTGTTAAGAGATCATTGTTTATCTCACTTTCCATCAATGAGGTCATTGTATTTGATAATATAGCATGAGTTTGCATGCATATGTATACTTTTGAAAACTATTCAAGGCAATCTCATCTTTTAGCTGTCCATAAAATGGTAGAAAATTGCAATGCATAAAACCTTCATAAATTGGTTGTATCCAATTTAAGAGAGAGTTAGGATGGATGATTATTCCATAGCTATGAAATTGGTCTATATTAGCACTGATGGTGCATCAGTGATGCCGGGGCATAGAAGCAATATTTGTGTTCACCTTCAAATAATAGTTTCTCTATTTTCAATTCAAATTCATTGTATGGTTCATAGGATGAATCTTGTGTACAAAATTGTTAGCACATTCATTAATATCTTAAAATTTGAAGAGATTATTCATAACTTTCATGCTTACATTTCAATTAGCCCAAAAAGATTTATGGGGTTCCATAGATTTACAATTAGGGTGATAGATGGCAAAAAACTACTAAAAGATGTTGAAACCAGATGGATTTATATGTATGAACCTACATACAAAGTTTTTGAGGAATATCCATCTTTTCCAAGTTTTATGTATAAATATCATAGGGAAGTTGACAAAGCAAAATATTTATTGTGTCATTTAACAGATCTCAACTTTACTCACATTATGTAGTATTTTGCCAATGCTAAAGGAAATAAATTGTTTAATGAAACATGCCCAAGAGAGATCTATCTATATTGTTAACTTCATACGCTTGAGAAAATATCTATGTCAATGTTTAGATATATTATATACATCAAATGAAAGATTTCACTTACCTATTTTTAGAACCTAGAAAATTTTAACAGATTTTTAGAATCTAGAGAGTTATTTGAAATTCAATATACATTATCATCTTTGTCTCATGGTAAATGGCATTGAGATCCCAATGTACACATGCTCTAGAAGACTTGAAGTTGTGGGAGCTAAACCTAAAGATGTACCTATGACACATGTACTATATGATATTGTTTTTATCTAGAACATGAATTAAATTAAGCTAAATCTCACAAAGTTTATTTGTTGAAATCAGATAACATTTTCAAAGGGATGATTTTCTGGAGGGCATGGGAGTTATGAATCCCATTTTTTGAATAGTGTTAATAATCAAGAACAGATCAACAGATTATTTCACAAATGCATGGGTACAATTGTTATGCATTTCTATAAATTTGTAGATGTGAATGGAGTTCAGATTAATGGTATTTTAAATAAACAATCACTGACTTCTCAATCAACATAGTTTGAGACTACAATGATGGATCAATTTTAGTGTTTAAGTGATCCAACATAAAATGGTGTCATTACACGTCTATAAAAAAAAACTTTATCCAAGCAACATCTTACAAGAAGTATTAGTGAATATTTCAGATTATATGAACTTGTTCAAACAATGATTTTGGGTTATGTGGAATATGAGTGAGTGTTTAGCACATTATCCTTCATGAAGTCAAATTTATAAATATATTGGATAAAAATCTATAGACTTGCTTGAGATTATATGTATCACGTTATTCTATGGACAAGTTTCCATATGACAGAGCAGTGGTAACATGGAGTTCTTTAGTTGAAAGAAGAGGTGTGACTAATACAGCTACCAATACAGAGGATGTGAATACTGAGACTAAATACAACACTAGCATGGTAGATGCAAATCACACTTATGATGAGCAAGTTTCTCAAGGATTATTTCAACTACCCAAATTTTAGTTTGATAAGTATAGAAATTATTGTTTTCTGAATTATTTCAATTTTTTTCATCATCAAATAGATTAAATTGTATAATCTATTTCCTGCATGTAAACTTGTAAACCTACCATAATTTTATAATCTATTTCTAAAATATTTCATATTCTTCAATTATGAATCGTATTCAATACACTAGAATTAAGCACTTTATTTGTCCTATTATGATTCTGTGTATTTGAAATAGTACTTATATAACTTTTCAATGTAAGTCATTTATTAAGAAGCAATCATAATTCTAATTAACAATCTACATTGCATTTCATTATAGCATACAAGTGTTATGTGTAGACATGAATGGTTCACCATAGGGTACCAATTTTCATGCCATTAAAACTCTAATTATTAAGATTTGTTGATTTCATTATCTAAATCTCCTATAATAGTAATTTGGAGAGCCTATACACAGATTTAATACATGCATAAGTGTTGAACCAAAATATAGATAAATATTTTAATCGTACAAATATGATTCTATTGCACATTTACATTAGAACCATTACAATCTCCACATATCCTATATATGTTATATTGTTATTACATAACATTATAACTATAAATAATATCAATAGTTAAATTTCCTAACATTGCCTTCACTATAGTTTAGATTGATATTTACTACTAGAATATTATAACTCTATAGAATATTTACTTTGTTTCATCTCCATATAATATATAAACATGACCAAAATACATTTAAAATATTTAAATTGTATACCCATAGTATTTGGAACAACTGTAAACTATATTAATTTGGAGAGCCTATACACAAATTTAATACATGCATAAGTATTGAACCAAAATATTGACAAATATTTTAATCACACCAATATTATTCTATTGCACATTTACATTAGAACCATTACACAAATGTATAGGAAATATTTTTCATATAGTTGGGGATCACATATTTCCGAATTCCATCACAATCTCCACATATCCTATATACGTTATATTGTTATCACATAACATTATAAATATAAATAATATCAATAGTTAAATTTCCTAACATTGCCTCCACTATAGTTTAAATTGATGAATATTTAAACAATGCATTCAACCAACACTTTTTCAAATATAACTACTAGAATAGTATAATTCCATAGAATATTTACTTTGCTTTATCTCCATAGAATATATAAACTTGAGCACAATACATTTAAAATATTAAAATTATATACCCAAAGAATTTGGAATAACTGTAAAATAGCATTCACATTATAACCTCTATTGAATAAAATAAGTGTTTTTGAAAAAAACATGATATAAAATGTTTGAAATATTATAAACTATCATTTTGAACATTATAAAGTGTTTGAAATAAATTAACATTTTTTTGGAACAGATTCTCCACCCACTTGTTGCTTTTCATCACCCTTCATGGAAACCCCACTATCTTGACTTGCCTGTGTATCCTCCATTGTCACTCCTTCCTTCTCAAGATCCTCTATAGCAGAATTAATATTTGTAAGATTTGCCCTCTCCTCATTCGCTACATCTCCATCTAAAATAATAGTTGGATTTGCATTTGTTTTTTTCTTCAATAAAATTCTTGGACCCATCCCATGCTCTTTAATTATTTTCTTCAAACTGTTGTTCTATTTATTTAACATAACAAGCAATTCCTTTAATTGAATTGTTGAGCTAATACTTTCATGGGTATTTTTCAAATGTGCATTTAGAATAGTGCTTATTTCTTTAAATTTTCATATTTTTCCTACAATTACCAAATAATATATAAGATTCAAGCACATACAAACTTTAATAACTAAAATACATGTTATAGATAATGAAAACTTACCTCAGCTTTTTCCTTCTCTACTTGTGCAATGGTAATAAGGTTTATATCTCTAACCCATTTATTGAAATAGGTCAGGGCTTCTCCATTTAAATTTTTCACCCTATTTATCATAATACCTAAAACCCTATCATTGTAAACATCATTAACAAAACTTAATCTAGATTGAGCTTGCTAGAATAAAGCATCAATTTATGAAGGTTCATTTTTAAAAAAGCAAAAACAAATTAACTCTTTGGGAGTGGTTGTGATAATGGTCATTGATTTATTTGATAAGTGATTTTGCCCTTATCTCCCATTGTTTTAAATCATTAAATTCATCAATAAAACTCTCCCTGAGATTAGAAAGCAAATTTTTTGCAACTAGATTTTCCAATAAAAAATTAGTGATTGAATCATCAGAGACATTTAAATTATCATTGTTGGGTGGGGTAGCTAGGGAAGAGGTAGTTGTAAAAGGCACTTCTATAGGTACATTAACAACTTGAACAAAATCATGTGGATTTAATCCACCATCATTCGGGGCCCCACTTTTGATCCCAAGAAACTCTTCATCAAGATCAATTTGCTGCAAACATGTAAGACCTTGTGCACTAGAAATGCTACCAACAGATAAATTTGGAAAATCAAAAATTTACAGGGTTCCTCTGCTCTATACAGGGAGGGAGATGTTATTTCCTATTCTCTAAGTTTGGATGGGTGGTGGGGGTGGTGTCATACTTCTTGGTCTCCTCATAGATGTTGGGTGGACTGTAAAACAAAAAAATATTTAAAACTAGTAAATTTAAAAACATATAAATAATGCAAATTCAAATCGAATATGTTATTACCTATTGGGGTGACTGATCTTCCATTATGATTGTCCTTGATGAAGTTGCCTCTTCCCCTCCTATTATCCTTGTGGGAGTTATCACTTCCTATCTTATTATCCTTGTGGGAGTGACATTGGTGGTTTCACCTGTAAAATGAGTAAATTATCCAGCTAATAAACTACCCAATTCTAAGAAACTTCAATTCAAAAAGAAAATTATAAGGTGCAAAAAATTGATCATGTTATCAGGAAGAATCTTTAGTGGCAGCACTTCAAGATTCAATTGAAAAAAAAATTAAAAACTAATATGAAAAATATTTTTTTTCATTAAATAAAACAAGAAATAAACATGAAAGGAAATTTGGGGGAACCTAGAAGCAGAGACGAAACATAATCACTTCTTGGGAGTTTAGAAATTCAAAATGAATTGAATGAAGATGCCATGGAATGGGTATCGCTAGAGCCCAATGGAGCACACCGACCTTTGGATGCCACCTATTTTATTATGGCATATGCGCACACTCTTACTTGTAACAACTATCAGGCTAAAAAATGTTAAAATTTGAAATATGTTTAAAGCAACTACAAGAGAGGAGACTATTAGAAAAACTAAACTTACCTCCAGTTCCTCGATAGATAAATTATTATCTTTCATTTTTTGATGGAGGGTAGTGGGAATTACAGTATTCTATATATCATATAAGGCCTCAAAATGCCATAATATAGTTGGAAGATGAAATGATGTAAGTGTCCTTCAAAAATGCAAAATTCAACTCAACCCTAATCTTGTTGAATATAATTGTGCACTAGTCACATAAAACACCCAATAGAGAATGAAGAATTTAGTAAACAACCTAGAAGAGAATGTTTAATGGTCTTTCTTGCAAAAAAATTCTAGCTTAGAAGAAATGCACAATAGATTTGAGAAATGGATTAGCAATTTTTTTAACTGGGATTCCCTTCAATTCTGACTATTTGTAATGAGAATAGAAAACATGCAATTTTAATTAGGACATCAAACTAATTATAATAAATGTTTAAGGAATAATTAAAAAAATGTTAATATCCTTAATAAATCTAATACTTACCAACTGGGTATATGGCCACTTTGTAGACTGACTCCAAGTAATTTTTGTCAACATCAGATAAGATAACCTTGGTGCTAACAGGGCTTGCATTGTAATGTGGAAGCCCTATTAAATTTTGTATATCTAATGGAGAGGTTCCAAAGGATATTGATTTATTGTTAAACTAGACATAAAAATGGGTCTCATTATGGTTATATCAGGTAACTAGAGATCATAGCAGGTTATTATTGATTATCATGTCATATTGAGGTATCTATACAAGTCCTTTAAGTTCACATTGATCTATCCAATCCACATAGGATTCTGGCCACTCCACCATTCTCAAGAAGTCCAAACACAATAGATTCTTGAAAATCAAGTTTTGGATCACCCCTGTTTCAGTTTCCATGGGTCTGGAAGCCATTGAAACTTCTATGTATAATTTGAAGATGTAGTAGGTAAACACTGAAAAGAGAAGGGAGGGTGAGAAAAACCTTAGAATAAAGTGTAAAAATGAGGGCATTATAGGGGTATTTATAAGCCATGAGGGGAACCAAAGCAATCAATTGGTATGACCAATGAGAGATAGGGGGTATATTATCACTCAATAAAAACAAGCTACATGATGTCATAGTGTCATCTAGTAGAAAGATGTTCCTCGACACCATGTTATCACCTAGCATTATATTGTTGTGGGTAGGGTGCTACCACCTAACACCATGCTATCACCCGACACAATGCTATCATGGGATAGGGTGTCGCCACCTAGCACCATGTTACCACTCGATAACAAGGTGTTGTCTGACACCATGATATGGTTCAACACCCAACTATCACTTGGCACTATGCTACTTCTTGACACCATGTTATCACTTGATAACATGGTACTACATAGTAGCATGATGTCAAGCACCATCATAGCACTGAGTGGACATAGTATTGCCTAATAACATGGTGCCAAGTGATAGCATGGTTTCAGGGAATAACATGGTACCGAGTGACAGCATGGCATCAAATGACAAGATGATTTTGAGTAGTACCATGCTCCCATCTGACACCATAATACCACCTAACACCATGTTGCCTCTCAGTGCCATGTTATCACCTGATAACATAGTGTTACCTAGTAGCATATCATCGCTTGATAAAAAACAAACATGGTAATTTTCCTCCTCATCTTTGATTCACCAAGGATATGAATCTAATTTGCCTAAACAAATCTAGGGGGTTTCTATCATGGAATCTTCAAGTGAACCCTACTTCACACTTATTAAATATGAGGTCATGAAAAGGGTGTTAACATTTTTTATTCTTTTTTGTTCATGCATTAATTCTACATTGATTGAACTTGAGTGAAACTACACAATAAAACCTGCAGTCATGATGGGGTCATGAACACTGTTCATTCTCTTTATGTCATGCCTTTTTTTTACATGGAGTGAATTTGAGCATACCTGAGTGAAACTATACAATTGAATTTATAATCCATCTCTAATGGTTGATTCATATTTTAATTTTGACAAACCCATCATCTAGTTCTCCTTTATTTTCTAAGTAGTTATTTGGTTGGTACATCACATAATTGTTTAAGGGTTAGGGCATGTTGTCTTCCCAAGACAAGGGCCTACATAGTTACATAAATTTGGGGCACAATCACCCTAACTCTTCATGTGCTTCAGCAAGGATGCACAAATTATCCAATGCTTCAACAAGGGAACATTGTCTCCAACAAGTTACAAGGGCAACATAGTTTTCATTAACACATGAGTGTACTCCTTCCTTGCTCTTTAATTTTCAAAATTAAAATTCAATATTCAAATATCAATCCATAGACATTGAATACTACATGTTTGTTGTAGGGTTTTCTATTGAGTGACCTGCACAATCAAAGCTTCCTACCAAAGATAAAGTGTGTTGTACACACTCAAATATATTTTTTACTTTTACTTTGGCAAGTTCATTACTAGAGTAAAATGGGGCATTTGTAGATGCTAACATATGGTGTTGAGTAATTAGCAGTGATAAACTTGACATATATTTACCATGCATGACTTGTGCACATAAATATGGTCTTAATTTGCCATTATTTCACACCTACATGCTACCTTATGATTTTGATACTTTCATTCTACTATTACACACCTACGTAACCCTCACTATCTTTTTAAAACATGATTAATATCATGCACATACATCTTCAGATCATTGTTTAGTCCCCATGTGCATGGGTTGTTATAGTGAGGTTAGTTCAATATCTCTAGTCAATAATGACCCAAGCCCATCAGTACTAACCCTCTCCCTACAATGGATATTCTTTAAAATCAAAATTTTCCTTAGTGTCGACCCATCTACCTAGCATGTCGGTGGCATGATAAATTACTCAATTGGACTTATATATATATATATATATATATATATATATATATATATATATATATATATATATATATATATATATATATATATATATAAAGTACTCATTTCATAGGAGACTTGGCACTTATCTGGTACACATCTATATACTATTGCACATTAAGCAAATATGTCATATTCTTTCTAAATTATGAATCTATCACTAGGAGTAGTCACAAGCCAAGACTGAAGCATACCAAATCCAAGTCAAGGCAAGCATTATCAAGTATGAAATCCAAATCATTAGCTGCATACATATATTGAAAAAACACAAATGCACAATCACTCTATGTGGGAGAACCATGTGTGGTTGTATTTCCCTTCTCAGAGTATTGGATACGTAGCCAATGATCAATCATTAAATGAGGGTGATTGGGATTAGCTCGGCCCATTACACTTCCCAGTTTCTATAGGTTTCTAGTCCTCACAATTATATGTAAGGTTTCAAGGTGAAGGAGGTTGATTTTTGGGGTTGTTTACATCATCAAAGTTTGACATCAAACATAGATCTTTCAAAGACATATGAAGATGACCATATGATCATAAACCCTTTTTTTTCATAGGTTAATATTGACAGTTGATACTGACCCAAATTTGATAAAGCTAACCCTATGCAAATAAAAACACTATTCTTGAACCAAATGAATCACATGACTAATTTAGTTTGTTTTCCACCATCAAAATATAATCACAATTAGAGAGTCAGTAAGAAAAGCTAAGTACTCATCCCTTTGTTGTGCTTAGTATATTTAACATATGCCACTTGTCAAATCATTGCTATCAGTTTTAGTATTTTACATTCAAATATATACTTGAATGTCATATATATCAATATGAATTATTCTATAAGTTTATATCATATTAAGGTTTGTAAAACCAGATGAAGGAAAAACAATTAGCAAAGTAATGATGGTGCACCTTCATTCTAACAATTAACATGTCATCAACATTGATGATGTATCCCATCTCAATCTCAATCTCATGCACCTCAATCACCCCTCTTTTGACATTGCATATGCTTTAGCTTCGCTAATGGATAAAAAAGGAAAACAATCAGTGACTAGTTCTATGGTCTTCAACACAACCCTCGAGTCCACTCCACCTGTAAATGGAGCTTGCACTTTGATGATGGTCTTGGATTCTATCAATAGTCTAACATGCATAGATGACATATCAAAAGTCTACTCTATTATATTAAATTTTAAAAATTCCATGTTTATTTTAATGTGTGGCATCTTTATAGTGAAGATCCTCATGGTTATGTCATTTATATGGCAGGTACTTTATTAACATGTATAAATTACATTCAAAAAATATATATATCACATTCCTCTCGACGTAATTTACACCTTTAGAAACAATTACTTTAATATAAATATCGTGAACTTCGATGAGAAAAATCATGTAAATACTTAGAGTAAGCTCAAGCTCCTATGAATATTATAAAAAAACTTGTTCTCTACATGAGGGGCCACTTTCACAATGATGAGGGTGGACATGGGGCATCCTAATAAACATTGGACATCAAACCAAAGCATTTTTTAAAAGTTTCAAAAAACTCGGACCTAAATCTTATTGCCAACGGGGAACTCCCTTACGAGCAAAGACAACTTATAATCATTTTTTTTTAAACCTTCGATATAAAAATCAATTATCATTGGTATAAATGATATAAACACTAAAACAGGATGACACTCGTCAAAGATGGAATACTCATAAATTGATTTTATAAAAATAAGATATATAAAAAAACTAATTATAAATTCAATTTTTTAAAAAATAAGATATATTTATCTCATATTTAGAATTCAATCATCTATGTACTTCTAATACCTTATACTTACCATTATAAGTACAACATTTTATTTTTATAAACAATTATTTATGTATATAAAAGATTTGTTTACAATTTATATATGATCTCACATGGAACGAATTCATAACCTAATTATTATACTCTTTATTGGATACTCTTTGAACGAATGATTAGGCATGTAAATATGAGGGGGGATCTTTAAAATTCCTCAAAAAATAATGTCCAAATATTACTGCCTTAGCGGGGCCCCTCCAATTTAAATTTGACCCCAAGGAATTTTTTTTTAAAGGACAGGTATCCATTCAACGTTGCCTTTTAAAAGATCATACAATCCATTTTTACAAAAGAAATTATATAATATTATAATCCTTATAGATATTTTTCACAGTCCACTCTTCCATACGGTCTGTGGGAGCGGGGGGGAGGAGAACGAACAAACAAACAAAACAAACATGTTACGGTTTAAAAAATAAAAAACGTTCATACGACCGTTAAATTTAAAGCCCTCAAAAAACCAAATACATAACAGTTTGATCCCGGGCACAACTTTTGATAGCGTACCTCATATTTGAGGAGCCCACAACTTTATGATCAATTCTGGTGATCATTTATTCTCTTAATCAACCGTTTTACTCTTAGGAATGCCAAAAAGACACTTTGCTATGCATCCTTAATTCAATATTTGAAATGGACACATCGATAGGAATGGGCACCAAAAAAAAAAAGGGTGTGTAATATAAATGTAAGTAAAATAGAGTACATTATTAAGAAGATATTAATAGGGCGTTGTTATCATAAATTTAATTTTTTAATATTGGATGAAGTAAATCAGAAATATATATAAAGTATAGTTATAAGAATAGTTACAACAAAAATAAAGCAAAGCAACAACATATCTTTCAATAGTAGGTCTAGAAGAACAATTAGCTCAATGTTACCTTATGTTGTAACAAATTGTACTACGCAGCGATATGAAACCCCAACAATGAACAACAAATTGTCTAAAGATGAAGCATTAACACAACATAACACAACTCAACAGAAAGGAGGTTGTCCAACAACCACAATATTTAGTATGATGTCAATGACATTAATATATATAATTATTCATAATCGAAAATATATTTTAAAAATTTCATCTATCATATTTTTCTCTTGAGAGTTCATTAATATGATGTAACATTAAATTTGACTTTTCCAAATTCATTAAATTACCGATAAACAATCATGTACATAATTTTGTTACATATATTATTAAACTATGTCATAATATTAATACAAAATAGATTATTATATGACTATGCAATTTTAAAATATTCATTCAAAGTTAACATATATTCTTTCAACTATATTTCTATGTCTATTTATGAATGATTGTCATTAAAAAAAATTACATGAATTAATGTTGACCATCTCAATTATTATTCTAAACCTTACATTCCTCTCATTTTAAAATTCAAATAAGTTTGATTAACTATTTTATATTTAATTTAGATGTAATTAAGGCATTATTAAATGTATATAAATATGTATATTGATTTAGTTGAAATCCATTTATATGTTTTATAAAGTGTCGTTCACTATTGTGGGCTTCAATGCAATCAATGTGGGACAAATTCTTTTTGTTTTCAATTAACTTTCATATCTTACTTCATTCATTATCAATTTGTTGTTTACATAAAGCACCCATTCTCTAATTGACAAATTTATGAAATGTTACCACATGCCGGAACATCGCCAATTCACTATTTTGTTGTAAACCTATTTTACTAGACGAAGAATTAACAACAATCAGGTATACCTAAATATTTATTACCATTTCCCTAGCAAGCAAAATATCACTATGCATGCAATATGTTGAAACATAACTCCAACTTTTTATTTTGAGAAGAATTATCATTACAAAAATATTGTTCATTATTCCATTTTCTTCTTCTAGTGTGAATGATTTTAATTCCTCTTAGTTCCCTAACAAATGTTGTAATGCAATAAATTTTCATAATGCTTCCATCGCCACTTGTAGCCCACACTCGGACATACCTTGGTCTACACATTCTCCCGTTTAATAGAAGATACCATAAAAAATTTCGTCATCTCATGTCATGCAATACATAAGATCCCCACAACATAGCCCTGCTTCCTTCTTGCTACTCTCATTCTGAATAGTTGGACAATATAACAGATCTTTATCTTCTTCCCATTATTTAGCCCTATAAAAAAGTCACTATGAATCTTATAAAGTTCCAAGTCTAAGCGTACCATACAGAGGGGTTTTATCGAATATGGGATTAATGTTGTTTAAATCTAATCAAATAAAATAATTTAGTAAAGTAAAATGGATAATTAAATGAATAATTAACCATATTTAACTATGCATTTATTTGTAAAATAAATGATATTGAGTAATTAGAGTTTTGACCAAAAATATGAAAAGATATGAATAATTTATCTATTTGGGGTAGATAAATTTGTGTAAAGTTATATTTGACCTTAAGTTTGATTGTTGTATTGTTTGATTTGATTGTATGACTATCATGTTTGCCAAGGATAAGAGCGGAGGATTTGAACAAGAGTGCAGTGCATTGTTGTTCAAATGGGTGCTATTGTCCAAACTCCTTCTATGACAAAAGTATAAAATGAGATTATGTGCAGATCCACCTATAGATGTCTTCCAGCCTGGCATGGACCTAATATCATGAGATTTAACCCATGTTTTTGCCTTTTCTTCTTCAAAACCCTAGTGGAATCCTGTAGACAAAAACAAATGGAGATCAAATGCAAAAAGGGGGAAAATGGGAAAGTGGAAATGGCCAAACTAGACTCAAAACCCTTGTGAACTGAAAACTACCTACATAACCCCAAAATAGGGACCTCAAACAAATGTATTTCTCCCTCTAATGTGTGTGTGTGTGACTGGATCATGCACGATGTGTATTTAAATGCTCTTCACCTAGACCCTCTTCTTAGTCAAGCATGCAATCTAGATGTGATATGTATTAACTTAAAAAATGCAGATGTTGAGCTTATTGTAGCATTGATTTTATTTATTATATTACTACCAAAATAATAAGTACTAGATGTGAAATGCCTTAGGGAACTCTTTAAATAGAAGACTCCCAATTTTGAATTTTAAAACTCAATTCGCTTCCCAGTCGACTCAAACAAGGGTAAAATAGTCATAAAATGAGACCCAAAAGAAACTTACATCAAAAAGAGTTTTAAAACATGTGGTGGACAAGAAAGGTACTTTTAAAGTAATGTGTTATTGTCCAGACAAGGTGATTTTGTCGAGAGATAAGAAAACAATGGAATAAGAGTAAAGTAAGACCAAGGATCCCTATAATTCAGACAAGGATTAACATAGAAGACTAAAATTTTAGTGAAAAAATGAAATTGGTGTGAAAGAGTGATATAAAATACGTGAGAATATGATAACATGCACCAATGGGATCTTAATTCAACATTAAGAACTCCTAAATACAAAAGCCACAAAAGGCATAATGCTTGTGTTTGCTTGACAAATTTTGGGTGTATACATTTTCCCCACCTTTTATTCTGGTAATGCAATAAAAATGAAAGTACTAGAGTAAAAGGAATAAATTTATACCTATACTTACCTGTGTAGCATGTGCTTGCTTGAAAATGGAGGTGTCAAGGGTTTGATGTGATCCACCCACATAGAGAGAAGATGGGCTCTAATCTTGTACTCTTCTTAGCCAGAGAAGTACACGAGACTTTGAGTGATGCTTGTGAAGATGAACACATAATGTGGAGTCCATGTATTGAATCTGAGTAAATAATTATGCTATGAGGAACCAAGCTATGATTTCCCCTACTCTTTTCTGGATAAATATGTGCCTAGAAGTGAAACTCTATTTAACTTCAGCCCCACACAACTCAAATATATAGGGTATTGATATAAAATATCTAAATCAACCATCGCAGACAGTTATATGATTCATTCTAGTGCAAGTATAAGGATAGTCCTGAACTAAGTATAGTGTAAACAATATAGATGATGCCATGATTTTCCATTCTTTTTGTATAATCTAGTGCGAAAAAACAAGGAGATGAGAACATGTGCCATGCAACATGCCCCCAATTTGATAACTAAGAAAATTGAGTCATATAATTTGAGTAAAAAAATTGAATTATGGGTAACAATGTTTTATTTATGTAGACCTACATTGTGTGCATGCCCCCATCATCATAATTTGTGTAAAAAACTAAGCCAAACTACATAATATGTGTGTGCATATATTATGTCTATACCCTATTTATGTCAATCCTCTATCAAAAATTATGTAAACTTGATAAAATACTATAGTAAACTATGATAACCCATGGTCCATTCTTTTTGTACAATCTGGTGCAAAAAAACTAGGAGATGAGAACATGTGCCATGCAACATGCTCCCAATTTGATAACTAAGAAAATTGAGTCATATAATTTGAGTAAAAAAATTGAATTATGATTAACAATGTTTTATTTATGTAGACCTACATTGTGTGCATGCCCCCATCATCATAATTTGTGTAAAAAACTAAGCCAAACTACATAAACTGTGTGTGCATATATTATGTCTATACCCTATTTATGTCAATCATCTGTCAAAAATTATGTAAACCTGATAAAATACTATAGTAAACTATGATAACCCATGGTAATCTTAAACCATTGTCCTATGTAAATTTAGAAACATGAGTCAATTCTGAGATGAATTAAGCTTTTATGAGTAACTGTGTCAAAAACTAAAAAAAAATTGTGTCATATTATGCATAGTCCATGTAAACTACAATATTTTAAATAATTTTTTTATACTGAAGCATTATGAGCCATAAATGATGGTGTATTGAGTAAATATGAATCAAAATCTGGGTTATAGTAAGTGTGCACTGAGTCAACTATCCTATGTATAACAGAATTAGTATGAATAATGCTTATGCATGCCCCCCCTTTGGTGAGAGGGATGAAATTGGGGTAATGAATTCAAACCAAAAGTGATATTGGACATAACGATAGGTAAGAGTCGCATTTTTATTACAATATTTTGAGGATTGAGTGTTTAGCATTTGTGATAGATTGAACCTGGATCAATACTCATATGGGTCCCCATAGCAATAGAAAAATCACTAAGAAAAAATGAAGTACATGTCATTAGGGTGACAAAAAGATCAGTATAAGAGTGAGCCCTATATGATATAAAAGGTGTCATGATTATATTTCATGTGAAATAAATAGTTCTAGAATCAAAGCTATAGTTTGTAAGATATCAAGCTTTTTAATTTTTAGGTAATCTAGATTTGATAGTGTTGAGCCAATACCTTAGGAGTATGGAATATGTAAAATTCCTATATGATTTTAGAAATTGAAAACTTTAGATTCATTTTGTGAATTGAAAGTGGTAAACTAAAGCTTTGTGAATTGTAAACATGCCTCAAAAGAGAGCAATTTTGTGTAGTTGGTTTGAGGAGGTCGAAGCCCTAATTTAGGGTGAGAAAGAGGTTAGAATGGTAAGTAATTGAAACACTTTTCATGTTCATTTTTAAAATGCATTTAGGTCAATTGTGTGTAATTTCATTGATTGCAAAGGGTCTGTTTGACCTTTTCATGGACCTATCCTGTTACATCTCAACTTTTCCTTAGCAAATAACATCTATTTTAAATTAGATATTAGAACTATTGATTTGGTTAATTTGTGAGATCAAATTTATGTTATTTAGTAAACTAATGCATTTTCTAGTTTACATGTTTATTTTTAGTATCATTGTTTTAGCTGATAACATATGATTATGATTTATTTTGATGCATTCTAATACTGATGATACTAAGGTAATTATATTAATTATTGTTGATTGTTTCTTATTATTTTATCAATAATAATAAACTAACTATTGTCTACTTAGCTAAGGTGGATGTAGGATCAGTTCACCTTCACTAATTACTATAGAGGGAGAGCATCATAAGGGATATGATGATAAATAGAAGCTATAGGCATAAAAACAAAAGACTAGAAAAATACACACACACACACACACTAGATTACCTAATTTTCATGATTATCATGCTTTAGATAGTCATTGTGTTTATATAATTATATTAGTGTTTGCTTGTTAAGTTGTATACTTCTTTAAATTATTGATACTTGCTAGATTGCATGTTTATGTGCATTATTGGATGCTTGTTGATTATTATGTCTTCACTAATTATTTCTTAAATAATGGATTATGATGTCTGATTTGGGTGTGGTGACAATTATCTATCCTTTGGTAATTGTCTAGATTTCTTATGGTTTAGAAAATTTGTACCTTACTTTTCTCTTTGATTCATATTTATGCTTTTGTGAATGAACTTATTTTAATATTTTGGGCTTAGTTGTAATTGAAGTGGTATTTGAATTCATTTTCATATAAGCAATTAAATAGGGAAAATGGCAACCTTCCTTTTGTGGGATATTAGATCCCTTAGGGGAATTTAGCCACATTGCATAATTTTTTATACATTGCCTAACTTGGTGTACTTTATAAAACCACCAACATAGGAATGGAATTGGAATTTTAAAGGCATATTTTGAAATGATTAATTAACTTTTGTTTTAAATTGTTCAAATAACCTACACATTAGGGTTTCTTGTGCATAGTGATAAAACATGGGTTTCATGGATAATTTTATGGGCCTTTTGACTTATTATTTAGAAAATTAGTGGAGAGGTGTGTGTGGTGGTTTTTGGGTGAAAACCTTTGTATCCCATTATAATAATTTTTAGCTAAAAACTAGGAGTAAAGTTGAATAAAAAGTAATGCATTCATTCGGGTCTATTTTTCACCTTTTTGAGTAGAGAGTACTTCTATAGAATTGATAAAATGTGGCAATTACATGGAATGATAAAGGAATGAATAAGAAAAATGAGAAAAGTGTGTGTTGATAGTGAGGAAAAATAAGAACAAAGAGGAGTAGTTTTTGGGTGAGGCAAGAAAAGAGGAAAACCAACTATCACTATTCAAAGTCTAGGCAAGTAATAGTCATTTTGTGAAAAATGTGCATGACTTTATATGGATTTTTCTTGTTATATCAAGCCGTAGTTGAATCTTTTACCTGTATTTTATGATGTTTGAGATGGGAAAATAAAACCTTGCTTATTTAAAGTTATGCTTTTATGGGACTTGGGTTTTGATAGTAAGGTTTCCTATTGTATGCCTTAGAGTTTTAGGTGACTATGTTTTTCAGTTTAAAAGTAAACCTTGTCTAGTGTATTCAGCAGTTGTTTGGTTTGGTATCTTGTTGAGTAGGTATTTTTAGTGGAAATAATTTCCCCATGGAATTAGGGGTCAAAGCATGATTTTACCCATAATCCCATCATGGAAACCCCCATGGACCATTGAATATGGCAAATTTGTATTTCTTCACTCTATATACACACACACTATTTTTATTAACTTTACCACCTACTAACACTTTCTTGAAATAATCTATTGAGTTTCAATCTCTCTAAGTGCATGACCTAAAGGGTATATTGGGAAAGGCGTGGGCAGACCATTGGTGCTTCACAAGATTGTTGTGGCTTTGTATCATTCCTACCATTTTCCCAACTTCCTTACAAAGTATATCCATTTGCCTCTTATGATGCCTCCCTAAAATCTTGAAATATTGAAAGATAGCTAAGCATGAAATCCTAAAACCCTAAAATAGGGCTAAGTCTAAAATCCAATAGTACCCTCCAAAATCTATAATTTACATTATAGCTCCTAGAGGTCCAAAACCACTCTCAAACATCTTGAAAGTATAAATATAAAATATAGTTTCTTATACTTAAATGTTTATTTTATATTTATATCACCTATTTTTAGCCCCTGCCTAAGCTAAAACCTTTTTTTACCATTTATAAGACTAACTCAGCCTAGGCTGATGCTATTATGATATTTGAGCATGTTACAGGACTAATTCAGCCTAGGCTGACTCTGTCCTGAGAGTTGAGCATGTTATATGACTAAGTCAACCTAGGCTAACTTAGTCTAGACCTAACTATTTTTCTTTATAATAGGGTTGATTGGGTCAAAATTTTTGGCTAAAATTTCAATAGGGTTTAGGGTTAGATCTAGCTATATATACACATTTATTTCTACTAGTTCATAGGGAGAGAAGAAGAAGAATATCATATATTGTGCATTTAATTATCCACCATTCTAGTTGAGGAACATTGCTTAGGGTTTCAATAATACACTTGGAGATATAGATCTTGTCTTTTGGAGAAATATTTTGGATGCATAGTGAAGTTTTGTAGCCTAGAGATAACTTATCCTTGTTATACTTACATACCACAACATCTTACAAATCAACTTGTCCAAGGAAGATATTGAGGCTCGGTGGGTTCTCTTCAAAGGTAATGATACAGAAAAAATAGGTCAATCTTTTGGAGGCCATAATTTTGACCCATAGCTCTGTTTGATGCTGTGTTAAGCCGCTCTATCTACTTAGAGTTGATTTTGATATTTTTAGAGGCCTTATGTGATCATCTGAGGGTCTAAAATTAATATTTAATGATTTTTTTGAGAATTTTCTATTTTTAGAAATTGTATATTTTTAGAATTGGATATCAACTTTAGTTTAATTTCATGACATAGGCTAATTATAGTGTTTAGATTATTTAGGGAGATTTTT
>JARHVA010004348.1:927500-1072500 GCA_037957365.1 Torreya grandis | reverse complement strand
AAGGAGATCTATAAGTTATAGAGTATTGGGAACAATTTACCAAAATTCTAAATTTATGTTTCTTAGTAACAAAAAGATGAATGGTTGAAAATGAAAAAGTTTGTCATGGTTCTAAGGCCATAGATTGGATTTGAAGTGGGTTTACATGGATCTAGATCCACATATTAGGTTTTTCATAAGGTTGTTAAGTAGAAATAGAAGGTCAAATCTATTTTTAAAGTTATAGAAAAGTATTAGAAGAATTTTGGTGGGCCAAAAAATTATTTCAAGAATAAGAATTGGAAGCATAATGGGAATTCCAAAAATATATTTAATAATCAAAATTCCAAGTTTAATATTGCTTCAGGGAGTATGAAACCAGGTAATAGTTTCAAGGAAGGGAACAAAGGAGGTAACCAACCTAGAAAAAAAGGACCACGTAGTGGATGTTTCACTTGTGGAGGTGATCATTATCCAAATTGCCATCCTTAGTGGAAGACAAGGAGTAAATTCAATAATCCTTCAACATCAACCTCACAATAGGGAACCTTCAAAAAATAAATTCATGCAACTATTGACAATCATCACATTGAGTTTTAGGCTCTCTAATTGAGGTGCTAGGTACTTTATTTGGGCATTGTGTTTCAATTTTGATAGATACTGGAGCCACTAAATTTTTTATTTCTCTTATTATGATAAATAAACTACCTATGAAATCTAGATATATGGAAAATACATGGACAATGTAATATGGAATCAGTTTAAGGTTAGAGTAGATAAATGCCTGGTAGAAATAAAGGTGTAATTACCTAATTTCACCATTATGGTATAATTATTTTATGCTCCACTAGGGTCATATGATGTGATATTATGATTGAATTAGCTATAGAAGCACAAGGCAAAGGTCGATTGCTTCATAAAAAAGGTCAAAAGCTTGAATGATTTGGGAAAGCAAACCCAGATCCAAGGTGAGAAAGAGTTAAGGTTAAGACAAATTTGAGTCATTCAGTCAAATAAGGCTCAAAGAGAAAAGGATGTCATGTTCATGTTCAAAATATATGAGATTGAAGAACCTAAAGAGCCTAACCTTGAGGATTATTCATTTTTTCAAGAATTTTAGGATGTATTTCCAAAAGATCTACCTAGACTACCTCCAAAAATGAAATTTAAATTTATAATTGATACAATGCCAAGATCTAAGCCTAAATGTAAGGCTACCTATAGAATGAAAACAATAGAGTTAGGAAAATTAAAATCCCAACTTCATGAGATGTTATCCAAAGGGTTAATTCAACCAAGTGTTTCATCATGGGGTATACCAGTGGTGTTTTTGAAGAAGAATGATGAGAATCTTTGTATGTGCATAGACTATAGGATGTTAAACAAGGCAACCATCAAGAACATGTATCTTTTACCTCACATTGATGATATTTTTGATCAAATGTAAGGTGAATTAATTTTTATAAGATTGACCTTAGGGCAAGGTACCATCAATTGATGATCAAGGATGAAGATATTCCTAATAGTACTTTTAGGATGAGGTATGGGCACTACGAATTCATAGTTATTCTTTTCAAGATAATGAATGAACTTGTAATATTCATGAATCTCATGAATAATGTGTTCAAATATTACCTAGATTAATTTTTTCTCATCTTCCTTGATGATATTCTAATTTATTCCAAGAGAGAGGAAGAGCATGTTGAGCACTTGCATCTAGTTTTTCAATGCCTACAAAAACATAAGCTATACCAAAAGATGTCTAAGTGTGTCTTATTTAAAAAAAGGTGCAATACTTAGGACACATCATTTTAGCCTAAGAAATATCAGTGGATCCTACAAAGATTAGAGCCATCATGGAATGGCCATCACCTAAAAATGTTCATGAGATGCATATTTATATGGGTTTAGTAGGTTATTATAAGAAATTTTCACCTAGTTTTTCCAAGGTGGCTAACCCAATAACCTCTTTACAATAAAAAGAGTGGAAATTTATGTGGAGTGACAAGTGTGGAGAATCCTTTAAAACCTTGAAATATTAATTCAACACTTATGTTATGGGTTATATATCCTAATGGACATTTTCCCATGATAAAAAATGCTTATAAGGATGACCTAGGTGGAGTATTGATGTTTGAAGGCTCATCAAGATCATATGAGTCTATGAAATTGAAGCCTTATGAGAATAATTATGCTATGTATGATTGAAATTATATACAATAGTGCATGCCTTATAGGTTTGAAGGCATTATTTTTTGGGTAAAACTTTTGAGCCCAATATATATACCCTAAGGCTCAAGTATATCTTCACACAACCAAATTTGAATGCACAACAAAGATGTTGGTTATGAATTTTTTTTATGACTTTGATTTTGATATTAACTACATAAAGGGCAAAGAGGATTGGGTTGTAGATTCTCTTAGCTACAAAAGGTACATAACAATAATGGATACAATCATAAGTACCTTATGAGATCATGTTTTGAGATTCTCACCAAGAGATGATATTTATGAACAAGTCAAAAAAGCTCTAGTATAAATCCTCAAGACCATAGGTATGAAGGATTTCATTGTGAAAATGATAGGATCCTGAAGTTTAATAAATGGATGTATGGGATACATAGAGAAAATATAAGAGTTGTCATGATTAAGGAGTTGCATAATGCTCCTTATTCTGGTCATCTAAGAGTGACCAAGCTAATGGTATAATTAAAACCATTGTATTTATAGAAGGGAATCAATGAGGATGTATTTGATTTTGTGTCTAGATGTTTTTAATGCCAGTGAGTAAAAGTAAAACATGTTCATCATGTTGGGTTGTTGTATCTACATGGAATTCCAAAATATAAGTGGAAATTCATTAGTATGGACTTTGTTTAATGGATTCCCATGTCAAGGAATAAACATGATATGATTTTGTGGAAGTTTATAAACTCACCAAGATGGCACATTTTATTCTAGGTAATTTAACTATTGATACACTAGTGTTAGCAAAAAGGTTTGTGCATGATATTTACAAGTTACATGATTTTCATGAGAATTTCATTTGATAGAGACCCTCACATGGATTCTAGGTTTTGTAAAACCTTAAACACAACTTTGGGGACTCAACTTAACTTTAGTATAACCTATCATCTTGAAACAAATAAGTAAACTAAAAGGGTAAATCAAGTTTTAGATTACCTTTTGAGAATGAATTACATGGATCAACAATACAAATGGGAATAATACCCTTATTTACTTGAATTTTATTATAATAATTATTTTCATTAAACTTTAAAAATGACACATTTTCAGCCTTTGCATGGTAGAAAATGTAGAACACATATTAACTGGGATAGATAAGAAGATATAGTGGTTTTTGGACATTATATGCTTGTTGAAATAGAATAACATGTGAAACTAATTAGACAAAGGTTTAGTGAAGCTAATGATAAATAAAAAATAAAAAATAAAAAAATTAAATTAAATTTTAAAAAAAAAAAAAAATTGATATGAAAATAAAAATAAGACAATTCTCATTTGGAGATAAGGTTCTTTTGTGTGTTAAATCTTAAAAGAGCTCTAGCAAATTAGGTAAATTAGCAAAATTAACACCTAGATATGTAGAACCTTTTGAGGTTATGGAAGTGATTAACCTTGTAGCTTAAATTTTTTATTTTCAACCAGCATTACCTCATATTCATAATGTTTTTTATGTATCTCATTTTAATAAATATGCCATTGATCATTCACTTGTACTTGACTAGAATGTATTATAGGTTTTAGATTTAGGAGTGGTAACAATATAATAAATCACAATTATTGAAACATGTAATCTCAACTTGCATAACAAAGAAGTATCTCAAGGAAAGATCCAATGTGACCAATATTATGAAGATAGTGCCACTTGGGATGACTATGAGGAACTGTATATGTTATTTTCTCAGTTATTTGATTGAAACATTTTGCTGAAATCATTTACAGACATGTTTATTATAATAAAGTCATTGGGATGATGACCTATTTAAGGGGAAAAGATGTTACATCTTAAATTTTCTTAGAAAATATATTTTTTTAAATCACATATTAGAACTACTGGTGTGGTTAATTTTATGATTTGTGAAATCATATATATGTTGTTAAGTAAACTGCTACATTTTCTAGTTTACATATTTTTTTTAGTATCATTATTTTAGATAAAAACATATGACTATGATTTATTTTGATTCATTATTATATGGATGATACTATCGTAATTGACTAACTATTGTCTACTCATTTGAGGTGGATGTAGGACCGGTTCACCCTCACTGTGTACTACATAGGGATAACATCATAGGGGAGAGAGATAAAGATTATGGAAGCTATGGGAAAAAAGAGAAAAAGACCAGTATAAAGGCATGCATGAAATAGAATGCCTAATTTTCATGATTATCATGTTGTGTGTTTTTGTCTAGATAGTCATTGTGTTTACAAAAGTATATTCATGTTCATTTGTTGATTTGTATGATTCCTTAAATTATTGATTCTTGTTATACTATATGTTTACATGCAATACTGGATGTTTATTGAGTATTATGCCTTCACTTGTTATTTCTTAAATAATGGATTATAATGTCTAGTTTGGGTGTGGTGATAGTCATATATCTTCAATAATTATCTATATTTCTTATGGTTTGGAAAATATGTACCTTCTATCTTAAATTCATATTTATGCTTGTGTGAATGAGCTTATTTTTAAAATTTTGGCTTGTATTAATTGAGGTGGTATTTGAATTAATTTTTGTATAAGCAATTAAAAAGGGAGAATTACAAGCTTCCTTTTATGGGACATTGGATCCCTTGGGGAGATTTAGCCGCATTGCATAATTTTTTATACATTTCCTAGCTTAGTGTACTTGGGAAAACCACTAACATAAGAATGGAATTAGAATTTTAAAGGCATATGGTGAAATGATTAATCAACATTTATTTTAAATTGGTCAAACAACTTAAAAATTAGGGTTTCTTGTTCATGGTGATAAAACATCAGTTTCATGGATAATTTTAGTGGCCCTTTGAATTTTTGTTTCATAGAGTTGTGGAGAGGTGTGTGTGTGGTGTTATACCCTTGAATGACATGATAACAATTTTAATTTGAAGACTGAGAGTAAATTTGAATATAAAGTAACACATTCATTCACATCTAGTTGTTGCTTGTTTGAGTGGAGGGTATTTTTGCAAAAATGGCAATATGTGATAGTTAGATGGAACAATAAAATAATGAGCAATAAAAAGAAAAATGGTGTATTTTTATAGAGAGGGAAAATAAAAATTAAGAGGATTAGTTTTTGGGTGAGGTAAAATAAGAGGAAAACTAGTTATCACTATTTGGAGTCTAACAAGTAACAATCATTTTGTGAAAACTACTCATGAATTTATATGGGTTTTTCCTATTATAGCAGGCCATAGTTGAATCTCTTACCTATATTTTTTGACATTTGATATGGGAAAATAAACCCTTGATTATTTAAATGTATGCCTTTATGGGACTTGGGTTTTGATAGTAGGGTTTCCTATTGTATGCCTTAGAGTTTTGGGTGACTATGTTTTTCAATTTAAAAGTAAACCTTGTCTAGTATATTCAATAGTTGAGGAGGTTTTTGTAGTGTAAATAATTTACCTATGGACTTCAGGGTGAGATCATGATGTTACCCAAGATCATGATGTTACCCAAAATCCCATGAGTGAAACCCCCATGAATCATTGAATATGACAAATTTTCATTTCTTCACTCAGTTGTAGTTGAATGTGCAACTACAAGTTTAGAAAAGCGTATCATTAAAAGGGATTTGTTTTAACAAACTATTATAACATGTGTCTATAATATTCATAAATTAAATTTTTGGTAATGGGTAAAGGAATTTTTTTAATAGTAACTAAATTTTTTTATAATAATTATGTGGATCAAAATATGGCCTAAATCCAACATAAATATGTGATTTTTTGCATAATTGTAGTTTAAGATTAATGGAACAACCTAGCATGTTATTGAGAGGAGATTTATTGTCTTAATATTTGTTAACACATATTTACATGAATTAACTATAGGAAGGTAGATATTTTTGTATTGAACCTTGTTTAGTTATGTTTTTTTAGGAATCCTTAAACTATCTTGTAAATGTTTTATTGAATTCTAAAATTGTTGTAAGTAAATATGTTATTGATAGGTGTTGTAATGTGGTTGAAGGGTTATAATGTTAATTTGGAATGGATGTTGATGTTAGTATAAAATTTAGGGATATTAATCGATGGATATATGTTGCAATATGGAATATTGAAAGTTTATTATGACTTAATATCTATATATATGCATAAATAAATGAGATCTAAACATTGTTGATTTGGTTATATGTTTATAGATGATAGTATTTAAGAAAATAAAAATAAAGAATGATTTATAAAGTTAATTTGGTTTATTTGTTAACAAATATTTAATTCAAAGAGGATATAAGTTTGTTTTTTATGGAAACAAGGTCTCGAGAAATGAGTATATAATACTTGTTGAGAAATGTATAAACCTATGCATTTAATTAAAGATTGTACTCTCTTAAAAATGGGAGAAACTTTGTCTTATGGACATAAAAATGAATTTTGGATAAGTAGAGGGTAAAATAGGGAATGAATTATATGGATATGAATATTTAATCAACTCTCATTATAGTTTAATTATGATTGAAATATAATCAACTAGTCTTGTTTGATCATTTAATTAAGGTCTTGTATGTTTAATGAATGAATTATAAGGAAACATATATTTTTTTATTATAAATGTTATGAAATAGATATAAATAAGAAGACATATTTTATCTTAGTGTGTACATAATTATACATATGCCTTCTAGATGAAATTATGAATTGATTGATGTTTTTATTACTTGTATGTTCTTGACTCTATAAGATTGTGTCCAAACTTTAATCAGTTAGTATATTCTTAAAATACCTATGTGATTTTATTCTAAATGTTTTACTTTGGGTTATCTAAAACATAATCATCCCTCATGCTAACAAATGATGAGTGAAAGATAGGATGCCTCTTGATATATCATTCATCATCGGTTATCATGAATGATAATGATTTGTATGTATTCTAGTAGAGAGTATGGTCATAGCAAATTGAGACCCAACTTCATTTGAATTTTTAAACAACTAAAATCTTTGGCCAAATTAATGTTATATCTATAGACATTGTCTTTCCATTGTACTATCTAGTTCACATGTATGTGTGACGTCATATTAGATAGAGGATGTATTCCATGGTCTCTATAACCATTGCATGTGATAGTGATGGTACTACACACTATTATGGATGAATTATTAATGTTTGTATCATCATTATCTTTCACGTCATGAAGGGAACTGACACTCTTAGTATGAAGGTGTGTATGAGACACCAGTATGTGGTTGAAAGTAAAGCATTCATATGATGTTCTCCCTCTCTACAACTGGATCAAAACCTTCTAAAGATATACTCATGCCTATTATGTGAATTTGAAGAGTTGTTTTAGGAAAGCTCTATTGTATTTATTTTTAAATTTATAATTTTAAACTATTATTGTTATTATTTTGAATGGTATCGGCTATGGGTTATTCTGTATAAACACTTTTTATTATATTATTTTGTATTAGAGGTTGTACATTGGATGTATGATTGAAAATGCTTATTTTGACTTCCATTATTGATAAGCAATAATTTAATTACTGAATTGTAAACTATTATATTCTATTACTATTTTGCACTATTATAATCTCATTTGGGAGTTAAAATGAAAGTTGATTTCATGATTGATTTAGTGAATAAGTTGGTATCTCTATTTTTTATATTTAACCTGATTTCAGTTGTTAATGGGAAAAATATAATGTGAAAATTGTATAAGCATGTTATTTGACAACTCAATAATAAATGTGTATAATTAATCCTTATTAAGTAAAAATTATACATTTTAGTTATTTTTGAGCCTAGATGGATTCTAACATATGGTGTCAAATCATAGGTTTAAATGCTTAGACCTAATGAGTCTACTAATGTGACCTAATATTCCCCTTTTTAGTAGTATAAAATGGTGCATAGAAAGGTAAACATTAAGATAGTTTCCAATCAAGATCAATAACTTGATCCCATATATATAGTAATAGATCAAGTTGCTAAGCTTGACCAAATCCTCACAGTCTGGAATGAAACTTGGGACAAAATTACAACCCTAGAATAATATGTATACGAGCATGGAGAAGAAGAAGAGAAAGAAGAACCTAAGGAACAACACACTAATTAGGAAGAACACTAAAATTAGGAACATGCTAAAGATAAAAAAGCTATAAGAGTATAATTAGCTATAAAGCTTGCATGTGATATTAAAAAGGTGAATCCACCTAATTTTAAAAAAATAATGTTAGGGGATGGAGTTGAAGACCATTATTAGTTTGTTTTGGTTTTGAGAGTAAGGTTGATACTATAGTTTTTTTATAATTAAAATTAACAAATTTATAGAATCTAAATCAAGGAGATCTATTAGTGATAGAGTAATAGGAATAGTTTACCAAATTACTAGAGTATGTTCTTTAGTACCAAAAATATGAACAATACTTAACTAAAATTTTCATTATGGGTCTAAGGCCATAAATTGGATGTGCATTGACCTATTTCCATGGATCAAGTTTTTGAGAAGGCTATTAAGTAAGAGCAAAAGCTTAAATCTTTTGTTGAAGTCAAATACAAGTATAAGAAGTTTAGTGGGATAAAAATTTCTTTCAACAATCATAATTGGAAGCTTAATGTGAATTATAAAAATAAATTCAATAATTAGAATTACAAGTTTAACAATGCTCTAAGGAGTAAGAAAATAGGTAATGGTTTTAAGGAAGGGAACATAGGAGATAACCAACCTAAAAGAAAAGGACCACCTAGTGGATGTTTCACTTGTAGAGGTGATCATTACACAAAGGACTATCCTCAGTGGAATACATGAAGTAAATTAAATAATCCTTCAACATCAACATCATAACAAGGAATCTTCCAATAGCATATTCATGCAACTTTTGACAATCATCAAGCTAATTTTTAGGAATCTCTAATTGAGGTGTCTAGTAATTCATTTGGGCATTTTATTTTAGTTTTAACAGATACTGGAGCCATTGATTATTTTATTTTTCCTAGTATGCTAAATAAACTACATAGGAAACTTGTATATATGGTAAGTACATGGAATATATAGTATGGGAATCAATTGAGGGTCAAATTAAATAAATGCCTAATAGAATCAAAGGTGTAATTCCCTGATTTCACCATCATGGTAGACTTATTTACCTCTCCCTAGAGTCATATGATGTGATATTAAGAATTAATTGGATTTGTAAACACAAGACAAAGGTTGATTGATTTGAAAAAAAGGTTCAATGCTCGAATGATTTGGGAAATTAAGCCCAAATCCAAGGTGAGAAGGAGTTAAGGTTAAGAAAAAATTCAGCCATTTAGTTAAAGAAGGATCAAAGGAAAGGATGTCAAGTGTTCATGGTCAAAATAAATGAGGTTGAAGAACCTAAAGATAATACCCTTGAGGATTATCCATTTTTATAAGAATTTTGATTTTAAGAAGATTGTCAGGGAAACCCCCAGAACAACAAACATGCTCCTATCCCCCCTTAGTCAGGATCTTGCTCTACCAATTAGAACACATGTGATTACTTCTTGTATTAGCAACTAAACACGGAATTATACTAGAATCAATAAGTAACTAAAAATATGAAACAACACAGGAATTAAGAGACAATACACAATTGTATTATATACATAGAAGAATATACAATAAGGAAGATGCCACTTCTTCCTCCACCTCAAAGGTTTGCCACACCTCAAGACCTTCTTCCCTCTCTCTCTTGGTCCCAACAATCAACTCCAATACAGAATTGATGTTCACCTCTCCAACCAGTCAGTAACACGCTGCCAGTTCACCAAGTACACACAACCGTACTCCAAGTAGATCTCCTGCTCTCTGCTGCTACCTGCAAATCACTAGACCTTACTCACCATGTAGATATCTCTACACCCCTGAAGAACCCTTGTCCTTGCCTCACCAAGTCCTTATGATTCTTCAACCAGTACTCCAGTGGATCAGCTCCTTGACCTTGCAGACCTTGCAACTCTCCCTGATCATACACACTCAGCACCCTTTGGAACTAGGAGGAGCTACACTAGCTCTCTCTAAAAGCTCTCTGGCTTTCTAGCACACTTTTACAATACAATCATGAGTCCATATATAGATCTCATCCAAACAATAATTAGACAATAATACAATAATTAAATCCGCAGCTCTCAGTCTAAGAATAGCTCTAAACATGCAAACACTTGGTTCGTCAACCAACTGCCTGTAACAAACTCGCAGCTCGAACCACAGGTGACCGACGTTGGTCCCTGGCTACCTGGGGGTGCCGACACTGGCCGATATATGACCGACGTCGGTTGCCTTCCTGTCTCCCTCCTGCCATCGTCGATTGTCCTGACCGATGCCGGTGTCTATGACACTTCGCAACACTTCTTGCAACCTCCATAACTTCCCCTGTTTGCATCCTGGTGAAGCTTTTAGCTCCACAACCTAACAATCTCCCACTTGGAGATAAATAGCTGCACCTGTACCTATATCTGTAGCCCATCTAATTTGTTTCCTGGTTTGTATCCCTCTTCAAGATGAATCCTGAAGACCACCCACCACTCAACCTGTGATGCTATACCTGTCATTCAAGTAACCTGCCACATCCGAACCTACACATCGATGTAGTAAAGAACTTGACTCAGCATAACAAGAATCCCTGCTGCTAGTCCCACTGAACTGCCCTCTAGTACTCCTTCCCCGAATTGGCTCCATACTTTTCGACAACCCCCACTGAATTGGGAAAACTCATATCTACAATAGATCTCATGTGATTTCGAACCCTGTTTCAAGCTAAGCTTGAACTGTCCAGCCATTGGTGTGCTTACCGATTCTGCATCCTGCGTAATAAACCTCGCCAACATCATCTTCACATCAACTCCCACTGGAGATAAAATCTCCATGTCTCTTATGCCAAATAATTTTGCTGCTCCAAATTCTTCATGACACACCTCTGAACTAACCTTACCTTTTAGCTCAGCAAATCCCTGTATGTACAAAATCTGCTAGCAAACCATCCACATACAGTAACTGGATAATGTCGCAACTCATCATCCACCTGGTAAAAATAAAAAACAACACAATAGTTACACTGACATTGACTGAAGCCATGCTTAGTCATCCACCTGTCAAAACCTGTACTACTGTCCTGCAACTTCTTCAAGACCATATGCCTTGGCCTTCTGTCTCATGTATCCATCCACTCTCTTCTTTAAAATGAGAATCCATCTCTCTCAGTGCTTCCTTCCAGCTGACAACTCTACCAATAAATACCTGTTTGGTTCTTCTCCAAGGACTCACTCCTCATCCATGCCAAGCTCCCACTGTATCTGGACTCTACCTGCATTGCTTCTTCACATCCTCCTGGTTCTTGACCATCAGTAAGCAATATAAAGAAGGTGAAAAACGAATATGAGGTTCACTTACCCTTCTGACCTCCACATGAGCGTTTGAGACTTACTGTCCGCCCAATATCCATTCCAGTGACCGATCTCGGCCATCTCCCAGTCTGCTCCCGACTGATGTTGGTTCCCTGCACTGACCCTGACTACCGACATCGTCTCCCTGGCTGACGCCGGTGTCCTTTCTACCGATGTCGGTCTTCCTGTTGCCAACATCGGTTACTGTGTGACCGACGCCGGTACCTGTGTCCGTCTGTAAGTGACAACTTTTTACCCACAAGCTCTCCATGGATCAAAGTCCTAATCAAATCAACCTTGCTCTGCTCAGAATAAATCAATTCTCTCACCTGATCTCTGTCCGTCATCTCCTCCATGAACACCAAGGCTTTCCAGTTCTTTAGCTTGTCAAAAACCTCTGTCTTCCACTTCAGAACCTGCATTCTCCTTCTACATATGTAACCAAGCCTACAAAGCCACATCTCTGTAACAAAAGGTGAATCAGTAATATAAGTAGATAGATAAAGGATACCTACTTTCTTACCACCATCTAATTTAAGTGTATCCGCTGTGAGAGTTACAATATATCTCCCATCACCCAAATTTTTTGAAGAAATTAGACTCATCTTCAAGACTGGTACCTGCATGACTTCCTTCAACCACTGTGTGTCGTCCATCTGCAATTTCAGCTTCACTTCCCCTTTGTCAATAATCTGACAAGGCTCTCCAGCTCCTAAACCTGGGGCTGCATGGAAAGAGGCAACATAATCTGTTATCCAAAATTCAACTTCATCCAAGAAACCTTCCAAAGCATCCTGTGCAACAACCCCTGCAACATCTGCATCTTCAGTTCCTTCATGCTGATCTGCTACCAACCAACAATATCTTTTTCTCTGCTCTTTCTTTCCATCAATCAGACCATTCATGCTATTCAGTTTCTCATTCGTAGCTTACTTCCTTCTGCCATTGCTATACTCCCACTCAATCAGAAACCCCTGTGAGCAACCTGTAATCAACAAACACTACCAGATCTGAAACCACCTGTTAGTAACCCAACCTGATGCTCTGATACCACGTGTCAGGGAAACCCCCAGAACAACAAACATGCTCATATCCCCCCTTAGTCAGGATCTTGCTCTACCAATTAGAACACATGTGATTACTTCTTGTATTAGCAACTAAACACGGAATTATACCAGAATCAATAAGTAACTAGAAATATGAAACAACACAGGAATTAAGAGACAATACACAATTGTATTATATACATAGAAGAATATACAATAAGGAAGATGCCACTTCTTCCTCCACCTCAAAGGTTCGCCACACCTCAAGACCTTCTTCCCTCTCTCTCTCAGTCCCAAAAATCAACTCCAATACAGAATTGATGTTCACCTCTCCAACCAGTCAGTAACACGCTGCCAGTTCACCAAGTACACACAACCGTACTCCAAGTAGATCTCCTGCTCTCTGCTGCTACCTGCAAATCACTAGACCTTACTCACCATGTAGATATCTCTACACCCTTGAAGAACCCTTGTCCTTGCCTCATCAAGTCCTTATGATTCTTCAACCAGTACTCCAGTGGATCAGCTCCTTGACCTTGCAGACCTTGCAACTCTCCCTGATCATACACACTCAGCACCCTTTGGAACTAGGAGGAGCTACACTAGCTCTCTCTAAAAGCTCTCTGGCTTTCTAGCACACTTTTACAATACAATCATGAGTCCATATATAGATCTCATCCAAACAATAATTAGACAATAATACAATAATTAAATCCGCAGCTCTCAGTCTAAGAATAGCTCTAAACATGCAAACACTTGGTTCGTCAACCAACTGCCCGTAACAAACTCGCAGCTCGAACCACAGGTGACCGACGTCGGTCCCTGGCTGCCTGGGGGTACCGACGCCGGCCGATATATGACCGACGTCGGTTGCCTTCCTGTCTCCCTCCTGCCATCGTCGGTTGTCCTGACCGACGCCGGTGTCTGTGACAATTCGCAACACTTCCTGCAACCTCCATAACTTCCCCTGTTTGCATCCTGGTGAAGCTTTTAGCTCCACAACCTAACAAAGATCTACTTGGGCCACCTCCCAAAATGGAATTTGACTTCACAATTGATATCATTTTGGGATCTAAGCTTCAATCTAAGGTTTCCTATAAAATGAAAAAAATAGAGTCAATCAAATCAAAAGGCCAACTCCATGATATGTTATTTAAAGGTCTAATTCAGCCAAGCATTTCACCATAGGATGCACTCATGGTGTTTGTGAAGAAGGATGGGAGTCTTTGCTTGTGCATAGACTATAAGATGTTGAATAAGACAACCATTAATAATGTGTAACCTTTACCCTACATTAATGATATTTTTTATAAAATGCGAGGTGCAATGATATTTTATAAGATTGACCTTAGGGTAGGGTACCATAAATTAAGGATCAAGGAGGAATATATTCCTAAAAATTATTTCAAGATGAGGTATGGGCATTATGAATTCACAATTATTCCTATCAATCTAAAGAATACACCTAAAACATTCATGAATCTTATGAACAATGTGTTCAAATATTACCTAGATTATTTTTTGATCATCTTCCTTGATGATATTATGATTTACTACATGATAAAATAAGATCATGTTGAGCACTTATGTCCAGTTTTGTAATGTCTACAAAAACATAAGCTATATAGAAAGTTATCTAAGTGTGCCTTATTTCAGTGGATCATGTAAATATTAGATCCATCATAGAATGTCCATCACCCAAAAATGTTCATGAGGTGTGAAATTTTATGGGTTTAAAAAGGTATTATAGGAAATTTTTACCTAATTTTTCTAAAATAGCTAACCCAATCACCTATTTTTAATGGAAATATAATTAATTTATGTGGAGTGACTAGTGTGAAGAAGCCTTTCAAACCCTAAAAAAGAGGTTTACTTCAACACCTATGTTTCAGGTTCCATATGCTAATGCCCATTTTATTAAGATATCAAATTCTTTTGGGGATAGCCTAGGTAGATTATTGATGCAAGAAGGCTCAGTAGTAGCATATGAGTCTAGGAAAGTGAAACCTTTTGAGGTTAATTATGTTTTTCATGATTTGTAATTGGACACAATAGTACATGCCTTATAGGTTTGGAGGAATTATTTTTTGGGTTAACCTTTTGAGCTCAAGATAAATAACATAGGGCTGAAATATATCTTCATGTAACCAAATATGAATGCTCAACAAAGACCTTGGTTAGAGTTTTTGTTTGATTATGAGTTTGATATCAATTATATAAATGGTAAAGAGAACATGGTTGCATATGCTCTTAGCTGCATAAGGTACATAACAACAATGGATATAATCAAAAAGTACCTTCCTAGATCAAGTTTTGAGATTATCACTAGGAGATGAATTTTATGAGGAAGTCAAGCAAGCTCTAGTAAAAAATCCTTAAGACCATAAGTATGAAGGATTTCATTTCGAGAATGATGGGATTTTGAGGCTCAATAGAAGAATATATATGCCAGATAGATAAAATATGAGAGTTGTTATTCTTAAAGAGTTGTATAATTCTCCTTGATCTTATCATTTAGGAGTGACTAAGATAATGGAATAAATAAAACCATTGTATTATGGAATGGAATCAAGAAGGATGCAACTGATTTTATGTCTAGATGTTTAGAATGCCAATGAGTAAAAATAAAACATATTCATCTCACTAGGTTGTTGTAGCCAAATGACATTCTAGAATGGAAGTGGTAATTCATCAATATGGACTTTATCTAAGGGATGTCCATGTCAAGGAATACACACGATATGATTTTGGTGGTAATTAATAAACTCACCAAGGTGGCACATTTTATCCTAGGTAATTTAATTGATGATGCACTAGTGTTAGAAAAAACCTTTGTGTAGGAGATTTACAGGTTGCATGATTTTATCAAGAAATAGCTAATGCCTAATTTATGCTCAATAATTTCTAGATGGAGGAATGGAGATGATAATGGTGTGTTGGGCCATAAGCATGTTAGGGTAGTTAGAAGTGTGAAACATTTTTAATTTATACATCCACAGTTTTCAATTTTTTCATTGGGAAATAACTAATGGTTGTTTTTTATATGTCCAAGAAGGTGATGAGGGTTATTGGTTGATGAATAAAGTCTATAATTTTAAAGTTAGCATGGCATGATCTAGACAATGTCATGTATGGTGGTCTTATTGAGCGGGCTAAGATAGTTTCTAGTGTTCACATGCCTCTATTTTACTGAGTGATGATTGTTACTTTGGGGTACATGTGTGTTGTGATAAAGCAGGATGACCTAAGAGATGAGGTGACTATATATGCCCGCACTAGATTTTATGGCTAGTCTAGGTCCTAGGTTATTATATGAGTATGTACAATTATAATGAGATCATGTTGATCTCAAGGCATGGATAGTTATTTATGAGGATCGAGAAAGGAGAGAGAGGTCATGCTCCAAGATATGGGTGATCATGGGGCTTCTTATTCTAGGTCTCCTATGTTAGCTAATATAGATGATGTAGATATATATGAATAGATTCCTATGGACCACTCTCCTATCATAGAGTGATATACTTATTATTTCATTGTATAAATATTTAATATATGTGGATATGGGCCATTTTGGTATATGGTATTGTGTTATGGTTGTATTGATTTAGCATGTTAGATTTTAAGTGATACATTTGGAAATTTAATTGCATATGTTGAAATGTTAGTATTCTAGCTTTGTGATGATATCTGATAATAAGTAACTATCTATATCCTGCATGATCATCTGACCAACTATAAGGGAATAATAATTTTGAACCATATTTATTATGTTATATAAATGAATTACTGCATTTTGGTTGTAGTACTACTCTATGCTTATGAATTAGTGTAGTATCTATTGAAAATATATTTATTGGTTGTCTTGTTATGATTATTGACTAATTTTTTTGTCATTGTATCAAAATACTACTATAATTTGGCCTATATTTATATATTAGCTACTATTTTTGTTGAAATTATGGTGCAAAAAATGTATCATGATATTGTTCTCTAGATGAAATTAGAACAACATAATGAGTAACAATTTATTCCTTAATAGGAACATCCTGAGATAACTCAGTCATGAAAGAATGTGATATAGGATAATGAGGAGAAAGAGATATGGATCCATTCCAATTAAATTCAATAATACCTATGTCGACATATTTCTCAATCTTATCTCTAAGTGTGCATCAATCATTATCTCAATAACCATTAACATGATGATAGTTACAATAAGGCCTATTTCATATTTTTTCCAATCAATGGCATGGATCCTAATGATCAGGAGGAATATTAATCATCCTCCTTTCTATAAATATTTTTATAATATTATGAGGCCTATCTTTGAATGTATCAAAGTGTATTGGTTTTTTCCTAGTGTAGTGTGTTTTTGTTATTATAGGAGTTGATTTGTAAACTAGATCTTTACCTTTATGAAATACTTTAATCTATGGTTTTTTTGTAAGTTTAGGATAAGGTGGATCATATTATTAAACAAAATTCTATGATTTAAGTTATAACAACTCAAGATCAAAATCTACATTTAGATTTGGCTACATGTGTCCCAATTCCTTTTCTAATCTGATAGTTGCATAATAGAGATGTTGAAATGACTTAGATGTGTGATATAAAAATAGTTCATTAAGAGGAAAAATGATACCTCTACCAAAAATTTACTATGTCTCCAAATTTATTGGTTGACAAATTAATTCTTTCATACATGCCTTAAACCATAAGATATAATCACAAATTGGCTCTGACTTTCCATGATGTAATGATGGTAATTGCTCATATATAATTATGGGTCCTTTATTCTAAATGAAATTACATAATGAATAATTCTTATAATTAAACATATGTATGTAACAAACCAATAGGGAGTGAATGATGAAACCAATTTACTACCTCATCCTCTAGGCTCCCAAGAAATAACTATAATAATATCAAACTGCCATTGCACCCATTCATAAATTTTATATCAGATTTGAGATGAAATAAAGATCCTCATTTCCATTGAGCTTATAAAATTGTGGGTATTTTAAAATCACATGGTAATAGTGCATTAAATATTTTATGTGGTATAGGGTTACCATGGATAGCATTGGAATAAAACCAAGTATGATAAAGCCTTACTTGCCAATGTGACTTGATGTACTTTATGTTGTAAAGCACCCATAACATACATTAAAGAGATAATTTGTTGTGAAGGTGTGTTAGAATATTTGAATGGTTCATTTAATAATTGATTTTTAATTTTGATTTAGGTCATTGGTACACTATTTCACATAGGAGGAAGAACTTTAGGAATAGATTCTACCTTAAGAGTGGTAGATTGCGATGTTCATTGATATTTAATATATCGTTGGTTTGTAAAGTCATAGAACATTCTATTGAAATTTAAGAAATAACATTATTATTTTCATCACTAGATTTCATATTCTCCCTAATTTATCTATAGAAATAAAACTAGGAACATCATTATGATTTATAATAACATTGTCATTACGCACACTATCATTTGATTTGTCATGTAACATACAATCATTATCAACATGAAGGGTGAGTAAAAAAGAAATAATACTAGATGCATTATAAATGTTTTCCTCATCACTATATGCATAATAATCATCATCATTCTAATTTTCATCATGATCATAATATTTTTCACTTGTAGAATCAACAATTAAAATAATCACACTTTCATGTTGATTAGAATAGGGTGTAAGAGATGTAATTTATATTTGGAATTTCATTCAATGCCTCATCACATGTAATAGGAATGCAATGTTTACTTTGATTATCAACCTTTGAAATTTTAACATCTTTTGTGTACAAAAGGTGAAATAAAGAGGAATAATTACATTTTTTACCTTGTTCAAAGCATCAATACTTTCATTTTTATTTTCAAAATAGAAGGGAATAAGAGATGCATTGTCACTTTTTAATTTAGATACATCATTATCATATGAGAAAGGAACATTTTTGTAACTAGGATGTTGAGATGCATAAATGTAATTTTATTTATGCAATGGATATTTAACCTTCTTAGCTTTATATTTTGCAATTTTAAAAAATTATGTAGCAAATTTTTTTGACAACCTTTATCAAATAAAACATCACCAACAAGAGGCTCACTTGGAATTATATTAATAATTTATTTCACTTGGTTTGATAAAGATATAATGGAAGGGTAGGAGAAGAGCTTGAATCTACACTAACTTTATTAACATTTTGATCATCAATTACAAGATATTCATCATAACCATCATGACAATAATAATCACCATCATCATTAAACACAAAATCATGTTCATCATTTAGATCTAGTACACAGTAAAGGTAATTTATCCATTCTTTATTGTAATTATAAGGAATGCCTATGGGTGAGGTTTCTTCTTATTCATTTTAATTTTTTCTAAAACTAAAATGAGAAGAGAAGAAATGAGAATTGATGTTACCACATAGTCTAACATAAGAGGGAAATCAATATTTAATTTAAAACCCTATGACGACAATTTTTTTAAGGAAATCCTTAGGGTTAAAAGTTAGGGTTTGGGTATGTTTGATAAATAAAATGGGTCACTAATATGTTTTATCAAATTTATGATTAATGGTGTTTTAATCTAATCAAATAAAATGATGGAGTAGAGTAAAATGGATAATTAAATGAACATTCAACCATGCATTTTACTTGCAAAAAAAATGATATTAAACAAAGGGTTTTGCATAAAAACATGAAAAAAGTTGATAAAATTATTTTTTGGGGGTACACAGAGCTATGTATGATTTAATTTCACCCTGAGTTTGAATTTGGAACTATTTGATTTGACTATATATTTTTCATGTTTTCCTAGGATAAGAGCACGAGATTTAGACAGGAGAGCATTGCATTGTTTTCCAAATGGGGCATAGTTATCCAAGCTCCTCCTATAACAAATGTGTAAACTAAGAATCTATGTGGATCCACTTATATATGTCATTTATCCTGGCATGGAATTGAGAATATGAGATTCAACCTATGTTTTTTCCTTGTATTCCTCATAACCCTAATGTAATCATACACACAAAAACAAATATTAAATGTAAAAGGGGGTGAAATGGGGAAGTGGGAATGGTTGTGTTAACCTCAAAAACCATGTGAGCTAAGTGTTGCCTACATAACCCAAAAATAGGGACCTCAGGTTGATGTAGTTCTCCCTCTAATGTGTATGTGTGTGAATGGATCATCCATGATGTGTATCTAAATTGTCTTATCCTAGGCCCTTCTCTTGTCTTATGATGTGTTAGCAATCTAGAAGTTATAAGTATGAAATTTAGATAAAATAAGATGGTGAACTTGTTGTAGTAATGATTTTATGTAGTATGCTAGTGTCGAATTGATAAGTGATAAATGTAGAATGACTTAGGGAACCCTTTAAATATAATAATTCCAATTTTTAATTTAAAAAACCAATCACATGCCAACCGATTCAAACAAGGGTAAAATAATAAAAAAAAGAGACCTAAAAGAAACTTGCATTGAAAAGAGTTTTGAAACATGTGGTGGATAAGAGCGGTGATTTTAGACAAGAGAGCGGTGTTTTATTTTCTAGACATGGTGCTTATGTGTAGATAAGAGAAAACAATATAATAAGAGTAAATTAAGACTAGGGATTCTTGTGATTCAAATAAGGACTAACATAGAAAAATAAAAATCAATAAAATAATGAAATCAGTGTCAAATATTGAGAGAAAAGACATGAAACTATGACAACACATGCCATTGGGATCATAATTCAACATAAATATCTCCTAACTATTAAATCCATAAAAGACACAATAATTGTGTTTGATTGACCAAATTTGGGTGTATACATTAGGTATAATCACTCCAACAATTTTAAATCTGGGCACCTATTATATGTATGGTTAATTCACATTATTATATAAGCACAAATACCATGATGATGTTACCATACTAGCTTGCTAAGATAATTTCCATGATCATAATACCATTCTTTTGCTTCCAAGTCTCAACCCATACAATGTTCATCAATTCAAAAATATACATCACCTTTAACAAAGCCTATGCTTATAAATATGGAATGATAACACAATTTTGAGAGGAAATATTTGTTTTTCCAAAGGAGTTATTTGGTGAGGTGAACACGATAGATACTAAATAGAAAAGATTAAATACTACTAATGTATAAACATTTCTAGAAAGATTGGAGGTGCATTGGGAGAGTGGTTGAGAAGGGGCACACATATTATATGAAATAAAGGGAATATAGTACATCCTTGACTATGTTTACTAGGGCTACCCATGTGCACATTTTGGACTCCTAAAAAGGACTTCAGTTTCTTAACCTTTGTACTACTCGGCTAGTGTTGTCTATACTTATTTTATTGGGAGATATCTTGAAGAGCAGTTCTAAAGAGTTACCTCAACTATGTATATGAAACCCCTTATTGATATAAAATAATTATTATTTTAACTATGCAATTGTTCAAGTAATGAGTAAAATCTTGTTATTTTATTTATAATTTATTACATTATAATAATTTGAATATGTAATATTTTAAAAATGCATTAATTACTATGAAAGTTTAAATATGGTAAAATAAGACTTTAAATTTAAATTTGTGTGAATTTCATGTGTATTTTGACATTATCACACTAGGTCCATTTTACATATCCATGAGTGTCTCCCCCATTATGAGAAGATGAAAAAAATCATCACTCTATATCTCTTACCCTGAGATTATTCTCAACTATTTGTTGTTGACATGCATGTCATTTACAAATGTACTCTTTGATGTGCCCTTTATTTTATCCACAAAGACCTATAACAAAGTCAACTTGCCTACACCATTGAGCCAAGGAGGATACCATCATCACCCTATTCCCATACAATAGCATAGTGGACCCCTTTTAATGCATCCTTCATTACACAAGTTATCATGGCCCAAAAAATTGAATGACCAATCACTACTACATTCCTAGATTAAATTCTGGCACAACTAGAGAAATCTCTAGCATACACACATCTAAACCAGCCTTGTATAGAGCCCACAATAGAGGAAAAACTAGTCATGGAGACTAGAAATACATGATTCAAAGAGGATAAATAGGTGGAGGATAAGGCTTCCCAAGAGAAAGAGCAAATGGATAAATAAAAAAAGAAAGCAAAAAGGGTTGGTGAAGAAAATATTTTATAGGATTTGTGCAATAAAAAATAAGACCAATAAAAGTTTGAATAATAAAAAGTAGTAGTATAGAAAGTAGCTCAAGATAAATTTTTGAGGGCTAAGGAAGAGGAAGAGAAAAATATTAAATAAAAATAGGAAGAGAAAAATAATAAATAAGAAGAGGTGGAAAAGATAAAATGGGAGGAGGAACAACAAATTCAAGATACAAAATCAAAGTGGATTTAGCCCTAGATACAAAAACACCCATGGGCTTAACACAGGTTAATTTAGGCTAATCTATAGGAGAGACAATACAACATGACTAAGGCTCTGACACCAAACAAGCCAAACTAGTTGATGCCCAACCATAACTTACCATAATTTTCTTGATCTTTGGTTCAACTAAAGAAATCTCTCATGGGGAAGGTTCCAAAGGGGTTGATGACATATCAGGATCTTGGTGGATGTATGAATTTATGCATTTAGCCATGTCCCTCCCCCCAAAAAATAACCTTCTTCATTCCCATGTTGTAGTTATGCCAAATGCAATCAACACAACCAAATCCAACAACGTAACTTTCCATAACAACAACACCAAAGCATGTTGGCAAATAAATTACACAATTTCCACTAGATAAACAATTTAAAGGTGCCAAAACTTTCCATTTATCCATCACAAAAATATCCATGTATTGGTGAAATTAATTATTTATGCACCATTAGTTAAGTTTGCTTAGGTAACATTATTTACTTAGGAAACTAAATTTACTATTTTCTATTTTAAGTGTGCACATGTTTATCACACTCACTTGTGTCATAACTCTAGAATATTCTCATTCTTATAATAATCTAAGTGATAATGTTTATCACTTGTATGTTCAAGATTTGGAATCCTCTAAGTGTGACACTTGTAACAAGTTCTTATAGAGATAGAGCCTTCTATATTATTCTCTCTCCAATTTAAGGAGCATGAATGTACTTTTATAGTATAAGATTAGAGAGAGATATTGTATATCTACAATCATAGAGATAACTTGTAATTATATTATTCTTGAAATATATTGCATATTTCTATTATGTTGTGTGTATGGCTTCAATTTTGTTGATTATCTAAGAGGATATCATGGATTATGAGTCTTCATCACTCTTACATGGTATCAGATATGACATTCTATAATCTTTGCTCAATTTTTGGTATCTTTCTTTGAATATACCATTATTTGTAAATTAATCCACTCTATAACCATTTTCATACCCTAATTTCAACCCACTTTACTCCCAGTAGTGGAATACTTCCTTAAGGCATTAGGAATATCCATGAAGTCCATGTAAAATTCACATCTAGTAACTGCTAAACAATTTTTTGTAGTATTTTGAGACTTATAATGGTCAGTGATAAATAAATAATTTTTGTTTGCCCTATTATATATCTTAGCTTTTAATGGTAACATTTTGTTAAGTGATAACAATTTGTTAAGTGGTTATAGTATAAGGAATCATTATTGTGTTAGAGGGTTCTACAAGCTTTCTAGTAGATGTGGTGTTGAGTTTGAGGGAGCTATCATTGCAATGTTTCACCTTTTGATAACCTAAATAGACAAGTTTTTAAATTAAGTATAAATTACACTTAGCTAGTAGAGGTGCATGGTGAGGTGGAGGTCAGTTTTTCTTGGCGTTTGGCATGTTTCAAAGAAAACTCCAACTTTAAGGAAAATAACATAATATCTAATTTCTATTTTTTCTATAAGCTGTTGTAGAAAAATCAGATTTCTAAATTCTCTCAAAGCCTTCTAAAGGCCTTTATGTGGAGCTATTTACATTGTTGGTGGAAATGTTTGAAAAGAGGGAAATTTTAATATTTTGAGAAGGGAATCAAATTAAATTTTAATGATGGCACTTCTAATATTGATGTTTATTTTTAAAGGAGGTGGTAATTATTTTATAAGAATGAGATTTAATATGCAGGGCTGATTTTTTAAAATGGAGGTATTCTAAAGCAGTAATATGAAAAAAAGGAGGTGTAATTTTTTTTTATCAAACTATTGCAAAGTGAGCACTGACTTTACCTAAAAATAGGCACCACTTTCTTATTTCACCTTTCTTTATCTCTCCTTTTCACCATTTTTTCCATTTTAATTGTAAACTACATATGCATTATCAATGGTGCATGACATTTGTATCTTGGGGTGTCACATTAAATTCAAAAAATGATAAATTTTTCTTGAGATTTATTCAAAAGAACATAAAACTTAAAACATAAAATTATCTTCTCTGCACCCTAATTTATGATAAAGACACCCTCATGCATTCACTACAACTCCAAATTATATATTTTTAACATCAAATTGATCTATTAGACCTAGAATACCCTACATATGGTCCACTCAAAAACATTTATCCTATGCCTACTAACCTTAATTTGTCATTTTATGAGCATGTTACTATGGAATTTGATGTTTCATCTTGTGCATCTCATGTTTTTATTATTACATTTTTTATTACAATCTTGATGCCCCTATGACTTGTCCCACTTTTGATCCACCTTACTATCTTCTAGATATTTTTAGAAACATACTATTGCCTTTGAATCTTACATTCTTATTCCATTATATATACTAGCATAGGTATTTAATAACATTTATATGGTATAGTTTCTCCCATTCAACATGTTCACTATAAACTCGTCATGACATCGGTTACTCTCCATGTGTTATATCTATGGGTCTATTTCATGATAAAGATCCACATTTTTTACCCTCTACTCTTTATGAGTATTTCAATCAACATATAATTTCTACCACTTCTTCACTCATTCATGAGGGTCTTGAGTCTATTTATGTCATGCATGATCAACCCATTACTTATTCTATTTCCTTGCCGCATTCATTTACTCACTTTGCACTCATACATTTACAAGAATCTTCATCTTCCATCATCATTTATGTAGTATGGATATCTAATCACTCTTGGTAGGATCAAAATATTTCTTGAGAGGAATCTACAAGGTACCTTTTCCATTCAGATTCTTCATCAATAAATTTCTCCTCCTGCATTTTAGGAGTAACTTTTCTTATTGTTAGCCTTCTATTTTTCTTTGTGATTTTTTTTTATGGGATTTTTTTCATTTTTTAACTATCCCATTACCACTAGGGCCATATAATTCTCTCTTATGTTGGTGCACTTGTACTTTTCTTCTTTTATCACCATTATCAATCTTTTCATTTGTAAATGGCTATCTAATTAGGTAGTATGGTTGTTGAAACCCACAATGAAGGCTATTATATGTTTCATTCTTTATCATTTCCTTTAGATTGTAATGAGATAGTGAAATGGGGTTTTTTATTCTATAACTTTATTCTTCCACATGCATGGATGCCCTATTGTTTGAATCTTTTTCACTATTTCAATTTTTTGTATTCATATAGGCTTTATCACTCCACCCTTTCAATTTATAAGGGAGTACATGTGTGTCTTTTTTAATTCTTAATCACCGAATTTTCCATTTTAGTTGGTGAATCTATCATATATTTTTGACACCTTCTGATAGTCTCCTCTTAGGTAAGAGTTAGTATGGTGAAACCTAGTGTCAGTCATTTTTGTGTTCGAGTAGTGGATTCTACTTGACCACTCATGTAGATTGAGTTGGTGGGATTATTCATGAACCACTTACTTATTTGAGTATATTTTTTAGCCTTGATGACACTTCCCAGTGTTAATTAAGTATTTTTTGAGGTTTTACTATGATCTTAATTTCACCTTTTTGGTCACTTATTTCCTAAATTAAAACTATCACTTATTAGAGACACCATTTTCCATTACTTTCACCCTATTATTCATTAAATGGGGGGGAGGGGGAGGTGGTGGTGGGGTGATAGGGTAATGAATCCTTGGGTTCTTGATTGTACATAAGTACATAAAATGGCCTTATTGTTGGGACCTATTCTCTTTTCAGGACTATGAGACCCTTATTTTTTCATACACTCCCTAAGTTATAATTAAGGGGCAAGGAGGGGGGAGGGTGGTGTATTGTTAAAATTAACTATTTGTGACCATTAGTTGAGTTTACTTAGGTAGCTAAATTAATTAATTAATTTTTTGTGTGTATATGGTGGTGTATTACTATAATTAACTATTTTTGCATCATTAGTTAAGTTTACTTAGGTAGCTAAATTAATTAGTTTATATTTTATGTGTATACATGTCTAACACACTAACTTGTGTCACATTCTTGAATATTCTCAATCTTATAATGTTCTATGTTATAATGGTTATCATTTGTATGTTTTATATTTAGAATATTCTATGTATAACACTCATCACAGGTCTTCTAGGGTTATATCCTTATACATTATTCTCTCTTTCCTATTTAAAGAGCATGAATGTACTTGTACAATAGGAAAACTAGAGAGAGAGCTTGTAATAATATTATTCTTGTGACAGTATTAAATATTTTCATTATGTTGTGTGTATAGATTATATTGTGGTGATGATCTATGAAGGAGATCCTAGTTTATGAGTCTTCATCACTCCGACACCATGCAACTCAAGAAAGTGAATGATGAATTAAAAGAGACAATGGCCAAGGTGAGGAAATTATTATAAAAAAATTTCTCTACATTAATCCAATAGGTTAATGTTATGAGGCCAAGCCATGCCTGATTAATTGCATTTCATGACATAAGATTATAGTTGTCAGTTCATTAGCTATAGGAAGTTAAAGTACAAGTGTTAAGGATATTTGATGATGTCAAAACTATTTTTCAACTCCTTAAATAATATCAAAAGGTGGTCAAAATAGATATGAGACAAGATATCTAAATCTTGTGCCAATATTAGATTGGAAAGTGCAAATTTAGAATTCTATAAAGGAGACTAGCAACAACTTGATCAAGGTCGAAAAACCTCAAACCATAATTGTTGAACAAGTGATGGGGGTAAAAATTTATGTTACTCTATATGTTATCTCCATTATAGTTATAGTGTCATGGACCACATGAAAGTATGGGATATTGAGATGTTAATGATCAAATTTACCAACATCAAGAACAAAGATGTATGGAACAACTAGAGTAGATAATATAAAACATTGAATGAAACTTCTAACTCCACTAAATACTAATTTATTTTTTTTCTCAAAATTATGTACAAAGTATTATGAAATGTATAACATAGTTTTCAAACTCTTCAGAGCGGTGTGAGACATATTGGGGGATTGGAACAACTAAAAGATATACTTGGTGGACATCCCAAGTTTAGTCAAGGATGTTGTCGATGAGATGTAATATATTTACCCCTTTGAGATCCTCAAAATATTACAAGTGTAGAAGGATATTAAAATTTAGAAAGCATCACTGATTCCTCTAGAAAATCCAACACAATAGCATTAATCAAAATCAAAAACCTTTGCAATAATATAATCATGTTTACGGAAGCCAGGTACCAACATCACCCCCACAATCCATGCCACCTCCAACATAGTAAGGTATCAAGGATTATTCAATTTTCATTAATTTTAAAGGATATTTTTTTTACTAAAAGTATTTTAAAGTGGGACCAATAAGTTTGAAAACCTATAATGCATGGCCTATTGGTGATGCCAACATATTTGAAACCCATAAGGGCAGTAGTTTGGTATGTTTCTTGTTTAAAACCTTGAAATTATGTCTAAGTAGTGTGTAAGAAGTAAAAATTAGAAAAAGGAACTTCTTAAATAACTATGAACAAATATTCTAAGTAAGACAATGATGACAAATTTCAGCATAATAATGCCAGTGTATAGTGGACATCTTCAAGTATTTGCACTCCAACAATAACTTTTATCTTGGAACGAGACAATTGTTTAAGTATGGGAAAGTGTTAGGAAGGGATTTTGAATTATATTTTACAAGTATTGTAAGTGATACATTGATCTGTAAACACCACTAAAAAAATCAAAGTGAATTTTAAAATATGAATACTGAATTTCTTAAAATAAACAAATTCTAAAAAATACTCAAAAGAACTTGCAAATTGTTTGGCAATGTATTCTCGGTTATCGAATTGGATTAGAATTGTCAAAAAGATTGATATCTTCCATTCACCAATAAAACTGGATTTTGTTTTTAAAAAAATGTCATAAATTGTCAATTTTTCAAATATTGCATGAGTTCTTGATTAATTAAAAATTAGAATACTTGAAAATAAAACATGCAATCATGACAAATTACCACATGAAATTGATAAGGGAGTTTGGCATTGATTTCCTACGTCTCCGGGTCCGCCCACTAGTGAGGACCATTTCTATTAAATTTGTGCAAAAAATGGCTTACAAATTATTTGGAAACATTGCACAACTTCCCTCAGGCTTGATCTCTATCCAAGAATTTGTCCTTCGCTGATAAACTCAAGCTCGGTCACACAAAATCCTTCCTCAGTCTTCAATCCCCTTCCGAATGTGCTTTGGTCCTTCATTCAATCTATTGGTATATCCAAATAATAATAATAATAATAATAACATTATCTTTTTAATTACAAAACATAATTAAAAAGGCTTACTTACTATGTACAAAGTCGGATATTGGAGAAAAATCCATTTGGTAGCTATCTCCAAGCTTCCATCTAGCTCTCGGCCTCTTAAAAATAAAACATAGTCAGAAATCTGTGTCCATACAAGTAAAAATTACTCTCTCTTATAGAATTTCAACCACCGTGGCTGAATTGGTCAAGACCTTAGCCTTTTAGGCATCAGGTCTCAAGTTCCAAACTCTCTTCCTCCATTCTAGGTGCCTAGGGAAGTGGGCAAGGGTGTCCTTCCTCTTTTGGCGTGCTTTGACTAAGGGATTAGTCCCACATTTGTTGGGAGAGTTTGTTTTGCATTCTTAATATAGAAATTTGTTGAAGTTTTCAAATGAGAAAGATTTGGGTGCCAACTTTGGATGCCACCTAGCCTATTCAAACGTCTAGGATTTGGGATGCATGTTTAGTGGAGTGTTTGGTGGGTGGCGTGGAGGTTTGGCGCCTTTAAACATTTGAAAATGTCAAATACCATGTGCAAAAATAAAACACTTAACAATTTTTTTTTCCCACCTATTTATTTGCCATGTGTCAAATGGATATTGGTCCACTTGGCATTCCTCAACTGTGCCACGTCACTTTTGACACCTTGGTTGCATGACTTCTTCAATTGGCTATATCTTGAGCATTCGAGCTCCATTTTTTGAACCGCAAAAAGCGCTAGAAATCTCTCAACGAGCTCTATGTTTTGATATCATTTTTATTAGAATATGGAAACTTTTATTTTCACAAATGGAGAGATCCACTTGGATCAAACCTTCATTCAATTGTGTTAGGAAGGGATTTTGAATTATATTCTACAAGTATTGTAAGTGATACATTCATAAATTTTATATTTTGTTAACATTCATGTGAGCTAAAAATATAAATGAAATATTACATAGTTTCCTCAAATCAAGGAGTAAACAAACAAAGAGTTGAGAAGTCAAAGAGTCATGTTGAAGCTATACATATCTAGCACTTATAGAAAGATAGGTTAGTCAATTCCAAATTTATTATAATCATTACTTATTGTTTATTCCTATCTATTAATTATGTGCATCAGTATTTCTTAAAAATAAATGTATTATTTTCCTTAATAATAGCTATAAATAAATATGAATATGTAGGTTTCTAAATTATTTATGTTTCCATATGGAAGTGGGATATTTTTAGTGAAAATGAAATCTAAACATATTTTGTAAGATATCTTGATGGAATAATTGGGCATTACAACTTGATTGAACATAAGATTAATAATTATGAACACATCCCTATCTTGTGAGTACCACTGTAACCTGTAGACAATGACATTAGCATGTCCTGATGAGGATTTCTAAGGACCGATACTAACGTTAAAACACTCCCATTCGATCCTAAAAAAATAAATACCCCATGTTTCTTGATATGGTTATCTTTTCTCAAAATGTAACTTTAAATATTTAAATTTAAAAATAAAATTGAACTTAGTAAACAATAAGCTCCACGAGTAAAACCTAGAATAAAACAAAAACCTAGAAAAATTAATACCGAGTTTTACTATTCTCTATTATAGTATTTTTAATGTGAATTGAGAAAAAATCCACATAATTTTCTCAAACACTTCGAAAGAAGACAAGAAAGGGAAAAATGAAGTGAAAATAGTTAACCTAATATAGATTAAAATGTATCAAATGAAAAAAATTGATGGGTCATTTAACTATCCTTTTGGTTATCTATTAACCCTATTTAAACTTCTCTTCACATTAATAGATGATATTTTGTGATTATATAGAAACTCAATCTTGGACACTTGGTAAACTCAGACCTTGGCTATTCATCTCAATTCTAGACCTTTCCTGCTTCCATAAGACTCACATCTACTCTATCTTATACCCATTTACCTATCTCTTAGTTCGATTAGTCTTATGTTGATGACACAAATCTTATGTCTTTCCCATAATGTTTTAAAAGTAATTATCTTCTACCTCTACAAGTTTCAAGCATGTACCTTCCCTCTTGCTCCCTGGACTCCAACGTGTAGGATAAATAATAGTGTTAATGTTAGTGTCCTATCCCAACACAAGTGTCTAGTGCCCTAAAAGTCATCTAATTTACAAATGAAACATATCCGAATGGTCATCCTAAGTGATTTAATGTGATTTATTATCAAAAAGGCTTTTGATATAATACAATATGAACCCTCATTCATACACCACCTAAAAAAATACCAAATATACCAAGTAAACTTATCAAAAGCACTATATCAAGCATCTAATTTTAAAAATATTCCCTATTTCCACACCAATCATAAGTACAACACATCTATAGGGTTGAAGTACTAAAGGAACAACCCAAGATCCTGATTTTCCAAGTTACAAGCTAGGTCACTATTGTAATTGCTTTACATACATTGATGACTCACAATATGCCAACATATAGGGGATAACTACATGAGTTTGAGACCCTCCTTTGGATTATTGGCTATGTAGGTAGTGTCCTTTGACAATAAGGTCATTGGGGTCAACTCATCACTATGCACCCACTAACCCATTTCCTCCTAAGGTCACATTGGTTTTCCATTTCATAAGGAGTAACTATCCATGGCCTAGATCTAAATGCACTAGAGTGAAGGTGAATATAAACCCATAAGCATATAAGTGGTTACATTGTATTTTAGTAGATATTCCATATAGGACACTAGCATCGAACCTTGACAATAGTCGTTAAACTAACATTACTATCCAAAGAGCCAAAAGTATCAAAACCATAATATGATGATTGTTTGAGAATATCTATCTCACCTTATTTTAGCCTATTCCATATATAGAATTGTATTAACATCAAAACAAGATAAGTACTTCACTTCTTTATCATTTTTATATCTAACATAGTTGTACTTTTCATATTTAGACTATCTCAACATAATAAATTCAATGTATGCTTATATTTAAGTTTAGCATCTAATTAACTTGCTATAGATCTAATTTTCACCCTTGTGCCATTTCATTTCCATATACCCCTTTAATAATATAGACAACCCAATATAGATCCCATTTTTAGGGTTAAGATTTGGTGAACCCAATCTTTGAACATCAAACCCTAGGTCACTTAGGGTTTCCAAATTTTTTTGTTGTTGAGCCTTAAATTTCTATAAATTTTGCAATCATGTTTCCCATGGATAGTTATATTAATTATTTCATTATCAAATGTTTTATAGTAGTTCTTACTTGTTATATCTCATGCCTAATTAACTCATTTTGTTCTATAATGGATGTAAAACCTTCATTCTTGCAAGTTCCTCCCTATTCTAATGTTTATACTAAGAGGGTTTTTCATAGCAATCAACATTGGACATTTCTTCAACATTACTTTTTCAATGCCATAGAACCAAAATCTAAAGGATATGACATTGTTAACCAATTAAAAAATACACATGCTAAGATTTCAATCCTCAATCTCCTAAAGTAATATATATTTTATAAGGATATTTTATATGAAGCATTGTGTGAAACATAGGTTTCAAGTGATATTGAGCATGTTTATTTTGAAAAAATTATGAAATATCTTAAGAATAATATCAAACTTATTACCTTTGATACAAAAAACTTACCATCCCAAGATATTTTTGACCAAAATTTGCCTTTGTTTGTATAAGTCACAATACAAAGTAAATGTATCAAAAGAGTGTTCATTGGTAATGGATCAAACCTAAACATTTATAGCATATAATTATTAACCATGATGGGTCTTAACCCAAATCTTATTAAAAAAATAGTTATGCAAAGAAAAAGGTTTGATTATTCACAATGCCCTTTGGTTGGTCAGATTACATTCAATATTATTGTGGGTCCCTGTACATTGCCCACTTTGTGCCAAATTATGCCAAATGACTTGAAATATAACATTATATTGGGATAGTCTTAGATACATAAAATGTATGTGATTCCTTATACATAGAACACATTATTAAAATTTTATCATTAGGGAATCTTTTACACATGTCCAATGGATTTTAATACCTTCAAACAATATGTCGTAGTCTAACAAATAGATAATCTAAAACCAAAATACTGTGAATGTGAGTCCAAAATTGACACACTAGTGCAAGAACCTAATTGGACTATGCTTTATAATGTACTAAAAAGATAATTCACACATTTACCTGAGTCCCTAGCTTCATTACTTTGACCATTAATAGAGTATGAACTTATGTCTCTCCCTCATCCTATCAAGGTTGATATGAGTCAACCTTTACCCAAAAGATATGATGTAAATGCTTATTATAATTAACATCAAGGACCAGGACATTCTACAATTAGATGATTTATCTTGGGTCACAAGATCCAAGATATTATTGATGATAAAAAGCTTATCTTTGAGGATCATCCAAAGGAATTAGGTTCACAACAACTCAAATAACATTCATGTCAACAAGATTTAACAATTACCTTATACATGGACAATGATTATTTTTGGAATAACCATATTAATCCTACACAAACCAAAACCACTTGCCATATAAAGCATTTTCATCAGCATGGTTTTGATCTACAAGACTTGAAAAAAGAGGTCACTTGGAAAGACTCCTTAGGAAACATACTAATACCGATTATTTGTGGTCTAAAAGTAATCCAAACATAGGTTTGGGTTATGCATACCACATATCTATATGAATTTATGCTAAGAACTCTTTGTCTATACCAAATAGAAGTAAAAATTGATCTTAATCATCAAATCATTTCCTTTCCTCATGAAAGCACATTAATACATATTTTACATGATAGCATTAGATATTCTAATACATAACCAAAACATGAGGTGGAACATGATATGTACCTTTTTAACCTTCCAATCATGATGCAAATAATTTAAAACATCTAACTTATGGTTTTCAGATTCATAGTGGAGAGATATCCATGAGCATCCATTGGATGACATCATAGGCTGATCTTTCCTCTTAAAAAAAAATAACTAGGAAAAAATCAAAAACATTCAAAACTCCAAAAACACTTTCATCACTAACATGCTCTATTAGCTCTATGGAATCCATATGTTACTTCTATATTCATGGATCACATATAAATTACTCTTACATACACATATGTGTCACACTACTACATGAGTGTGATATATGCATACATAGATACATGATACATTCCTATTTTGGATGTTGGGCCTTCCCTCTACTCATGTCATATAGACATTGGGGTCATCCTCTACTTTGATCTTGAAACATAGAGGTTATATGATTCGATGATCACTCTTAATTATCATGTTTAAGATTTTATATGTACTTACACATGCCTATTATCCATGATTATATCTTACACATGGTATTTATATACTATACATTTGTCATACTTTTCCTAACACATTAGATCTATGGGATACTATGACATGTTTATGATGGTTTCTTATGCTTTACTTTATGCACTTACTTGAGTTTCTTGTCTTACTTTTTCAAAAATTTGAATATGTTCCTTTACTTGTGACCCTCGTGCATATGTATGCTTTCATTGACATTTTCATTTGTCATTATTTTTTGTATAGATATTTGAATATGTCATCCTTACTTTTATGGGCATTTGAATAAGTAATATCCCTTTAATTATGGGGAATTTGAAACATGCCCCTTGTTTATGGTCTCCCTAGACAATTGCCTTTTGAACTTATTTTCAATGATATTGTGTGTGTGTGCTTGTTTGATTGTTGAGCTTGTACTATTACTATCTAAGCATTGCCATGATATTTAACATGCATCTTAAGCCTACATGTGATCACATTAGTCCTATGCACTTCAATTCCATATCTACCTATAAATGTTCCTCTATATGCTACATGGTCACATTCATAGATTATATAGTTATCTTATCCTTTTGAGGTGTGGCAACTATCAATTCCTATCTTTCCCTCACCTCAAAGGGGGGTCATATTAGTGGGGCATGTCATAGAAACATGTTATCCACACTTGTCACAATTATTATATTTAGTGGGGGCATGCTTTTGAAGCATGATTATCTACATTAATTCAATATTTGGTACTTGTATTAGTTTCCATATTCAGTGGGGGCAGGTTTTGGAAGCTTATTCTCCACACTTATTTAGTATTCAACATTCTTAGTTTATAGTAGAGGCATGTTTTTGAAAACATGTCATCCATGTTGGTACATATATCAATTTTAGATTTATACATATATAGTGGGGGTATACTTTGGAATCATGTCCTCCACAATTACACAGTTATCCAAATTGGCCAAAACACACAGTTATATGATTTAGATTCATAGTTGTGGTAGAATTCTATACATTGGTACTATTTTTATACATAGTTTCAACATGATACATATCTAAGGTGAATATGCTATGCAACATGTGCCTAATATTATAAAATATAAATTAGTTTCAAATTCTAAAACTCTTTTATGGACCGTTACCATATCTTGGACTTTTTTTATATTGATACCCTAGAGAATTTTAGAGTGTTTTATTAAGCCAATATATTGAAGTATCTAGTTCATCTTTTGGTATAATTGAGGTGATAAAATCACTCAATATTTCCAATTTTTTAGGTTTGACTTAGTCATCCAACCTCACCAGGTTATAAGTATTATTGGGTTGCATGATTGAGATAATCTCAACTGTAAGGTGACAACTCACTTTTACTCCAAAGTTTGGGGCATGTTCCTCTCTCTCTCTCTCTCTCTCTCTCTCTCTCTCTCTCTCTCTCTCTCTCTCTCTCTCTCTCTCTCTCTCTCTCTCTCTCTCTCTCTCTCTCTCTCTCTCTCTCTCTCTCTCTCTATTAAGCTAATTTATTGAAGTAACTAGTTCACCTTTTGGTATAATTGAGGTGATAAAATCACTTAATCTTCCCAAGTTTTTAGGTTGGACTTAGTCATCCAACCTCACCAGGTTATAAGTATTATTGGGTTGTGTTGTCCCCCAAAAAAAAATCACTCATTTTTGGGACAACATTTGAACTATTTTGGTCTTACAGACCAAAATTGTCTCTTCCCTTTCTGAAAATTGTCTTGGACATTCAAATTCCTCATTTTTCAAGCTTCTAAGAAATATATGGACTCTGCAGGCTTGAATCTATGGAATTAGCAAGAAGAGAAATCTACAGACTCTTTAGCCCAAGTTCAACGGGCTTCATAGGTTGATAACTACGGACTTGGTTTCTACAAAATCTACAGGCAGGTTCATTTCTACAAGTTCAAAGGCTTCTGCAGGTAGGTTCAACCAAAAGAATCAGTTTCTAACACTTGGTCATAATCAAGGTTGGTTCAGTGCCTTGGTTCAATCAAAAATCTCCATTAGCAACCATCTAAACAAAGAAGGCTTGAACCATTGAACCACTTTGGTTCAAAGGTTCAACGAGTTCAAAGTTCACAAGGTTCAATGCTTTGTTTGACTCGGGTGGTTTATCCACTTTGGTTCATCCTTTGGTTTAATCAAATGGTTTGTCAGTTAGTTCAAGGCTTTGTTTGAACTGTTGAACCAAAACTTGGTTCAATGGTTGGTTCAACGTCTTTTGGTTCAATGGTTAGTTCATCACTTTAGTTCAATCAAATGAACCATTAGCTTGAACCATTTTGGTTCAAAGCCTTGGTTCAAAGAAGAGATTCAACGTCTTGCAGTTCAATGGAGCGGTTTATCGACTTGGTTCATTCAATTGAACCATCGGCTTGAACCCATTTGGTTCAAAGCCTTGGTTCAATGTTTGGTTCAACCAAGTAGTTCAATACCTTGGTTCAACAGAGTGGTTCAATAGCTTGTTTCAAAGGAGCGATCCAATGTAAAATTTTGAAGAGCCTCCCAAAGGACAAGTACCCTTGTAGAGGGAACTTGGTCGACAAAAACCACCCTTCAGAAGGGTCATTTTTGAAGAAGGACACAAAGGTAAATTCTTTCAGAAATTTTGTTTAAGGCAGACAATCATAATTCTTTTAGACTTTTGTCCAAAGGAATTCCTTCGAATAAAAAGTCTGAAAGAATTCAAGAACCAGTCGTGGGCACAGGAAAACCTAAAGGATTTGACAAAGGAAAAGAAATTTCCATGGACTTTTTGTCCTTGGGAATTTGCCCACAGAGAAAGCTCGGGGAAAATACCCATGAGAATTGTCTGCAGGAAAGCCTGAGAAACAAGCCACCAAAGACTCTAAGGAAAAGGCCATCGAAGGACACCGAAGGGCAGGTGCCCTTATGAAGGACTCCCAGCTACCGAATAGGACACTTCCCTGAAGCTGAAGGGTCACCTTCCCTTCAGGAAGATGTAAAACAAGAAGCCCAAAGGCCATTCAAAGACCGCCCAAAGGGAAAATTCTTTCCAGGTAAGTGCCAAATAGAAAAGCTGAAGAAAGACCAAGGGGTGACACGCCCGAAGATGTCAAATTCAACACAGCGAACTAGCCATTGAAAACATAGTGACGGGCACGCATACGTCAATTTTAAAGCTCATAAAATAGTCATTGATCCTTTAAATCTACAGACCCGAATGCATTCACAGGCTTTAAGGCCAAGACCAGCAAAAAGCAAGGAATAGAACAACAAATTGAATCCAGGACCTGATTCAATTAACCATAAAAGGAGGAATGATGAAGGTAGGATCAGATCACCAGGTGGACATTGAAAGTTGCAAACTTTCAATAGCGTGACTTGTTTCTCTACATTGATAAAATCAAATGGGTAAATGCACCTAAGCTCCAGCCTGTCTTCTTAATAGATTCCAATGCAACATGATGTGTTATTGTTCCCAAGTCCTTCTTGAAGAGGCTATATAAGGGACTCTCTTCTATTATAAATCTATCTTTTTTTGACAATCAAAATGAAACTTTGCCCAAATTGAAAGGCATCTCTGAGACTTTGAGCTCAGTTTGTTGATCATATTTTGTTATTGGAATAAGAAAGCAAGTGATTTTTTAGACTTTGTGTTGTGATATCTTTGTTGTTGAGGAAATTATTCTTATGTATTTTTCCTTAATATATCTTTTGTTCTTTTAATTCAACAAGCAAAATTAGTGATAGCAGTCAAGAAGGTGTCCTGAAGAGTTAACTGTGGAGAGACTGTGTGCCCTCATAATTGCCTTTCAATGTGTTTTCTCTTCAATTCTGTGTAAAGGACCTTGGGATGACTTTGTGCCCTCATTGTCCTTCGTATCTTACTCTTGAGCAAATCAGGTGGAGACTTTGTGCTATATCTCAATTTACTGGTTACTACATCCTTTGCTACATTTTTGCTGTTATTTACCTGGAGTATTCTTGTGGTTTGTTGAATAGTACTTCTGAAAGAAGAGGAGTGATTTCTATCATTTTACTTGAGTTTCTCTTGTGATCTCCACACATCATCTCTAAAGAAAGAGAGATGGATGGTTTGTCCTACCCTTGAGTATTATTTTCTATTAATATATATATATATATATAGCATACCTATAGGGAACCTCCCCTTAATGAGAGGAAAGATTAGTCCCCTTCTGATGTGGTAAACCTACACATTTGGATGACTAATCTTCCTATTTTAGCTGATCAGACCTATTTTGTTTATCAGTACGTTGATTGACAAAATATTCAACTAAAAATTTTTGGTGACTCTGCTGGGGATATAACCCATTATTGTTATAACCTATCCATTGTACTCTATTATGGAAGAGAGAAATACTCTAGTGTTTTCCCATTGTTAAAATTTTCTTCCCAGCCTCGCGCAATAGTTTTTGGTGACTCCGCTGGGGATATAACCCATTATCCATTTATAATCTATCCATTCACCTCCACACTAACCAAGAAAGAATGCATAGTTTAAAGCCTCAAGATTTAATTAAAGCAAGGTCAATTATTTTCCATTTTTGTTTCACAATCTGGCAAATTCAAGGTATACACGAAGCTAAAGGGTTAAAGGTATCATTGACTCTATATTCAAGTTGGTATAGCAAAGTGATTTTGATATATTTCCTTCACCATCTCATCTCTAACGAACCAAGAGATTTCCTCCTAATAAAGTCAGATCTCCATTGCCAGATGAAATATCTACTTCTTTTGTTGATAAATCTTTGCCAATAATTACCCCTCTGAGATTTGTTATCCCTCCTTTTCATAATCATACAATGGAATTTCAAGGCCCCTGGGGTAATGCTTTTGGTCCTCTCCATCTTACTCCACCTCTACATGAGCTTCCATGCAGTTCAAGGAAGAATTTACCCAAATTCTATGGTGATGGGAAAGTTCATCCTGATGAACACATTACAGCTTTTAGCATAGCTTGTGGAGTAATTGGAGTAGAATTTGAAGATGTAGCAGTCAGGGTTTTTGTGGATACACTACAAGGTGCTGCTGAAGATTGGTTTTATCATCTATAGGCTTGGTTAGTGACTGATTGGAATACTCTCAAAGCTAAGTTTGAAGCTAGATTCAAACCTGCAGAAGATGCACATACACTTCTGGCTCAACTTACATAGATGAAGAAAGAGCCTTATGAGCCTATGAGAGATTTCATAGCCAAATTTGACAAACTAAGAAATAGAATTCCTGTAATAGCTTGACCTATAGCTGAGAATCTCAAATGTTTCTTCATTAATTCTCAGTTACCTGAAGTAAGTTTTCTCTTGAGACGTGCTGGTCAAATAGATCTTTCTACAGCTCAACTTTTGGCCACTGAGGTAGAAGATGATCTCATCTTAGCAGGAAAGATAAAAAGAGATCTAAATAGAAATATATCTTCATCATCTTCTAAATATGCATCTACAAGCACTACTGATCCACTGGTGCAAAAGCTGGCAAATGAAGTGCTAGCCTTAAAAAAGCAAATGGTGCAAGGAATGTCTTCTACTCCTTCATACAGAGATATGCCAAGAAGGACATTCCCAAATCAGTCATATCAGGGCAATGTTGCTAGGAATCAAGGGCAATAGAATCACCTCCCTCCCCCATAAGGGAAACTTGCTCTGGAAGCTCCTCCAACTAATTCAGTAATAGGATATCTTGAAGTAGAATCAAAATTCTCTTTCCATCCTGAATTGAATTAAGAAAATGACGCTGATCTCCTTGAAGACAATCAAGAAGAATCAACTAGCGACTCCCACATTGGTTTCCTGAACTACCAGGATGAACCCAAAAGCAAAGGAGAAGCTATTGATGGATCATATGCAGTGTTTACTAGGTCCAAGAACCAATCAGTCCAATAAGCTGATAAAGGGAAGACAAAGGAGCAACCTCAACTAGTAATTACAATTTCTAAGCGTGGAACCACTCTGCCTTTTTAGTCAAAGGATCCGGTGATCACCCAAAATGTAAGTACATCAATTTCACCTTCACCTTCTACTCCCATTTTGTAAACTATCCCTCCTCCCATCCCTCCTAAAACCCAAAAAGTTGAAATGCCTTCCTCTTTACTTAGTCTAATTCAGCCATTTGACATAATTGATCATGCCAAAAAGACCAAAATACAAATGTCTAAATTTGAATATCTATAGTCCAATCCTGATCAATTGGATAAGTTGGTCCAATGTGTCAAGAACCAGACCATCCCTGCAAGATAAAAGATTAAGAAAATTATTTTTGATTCCCCAAAGAACATGCCCATTCCAAATAATCTTGTCTTTACTCCTCCAACTGCCCCTGGAAAAATAGAACCTTTCTATGTTTCCCTGTTAATAAATGGTTATCAGCTCAATAATTGTATCATTGATTTTGGGGCATCTGACAATGTCATGCTTGCTAAAGTAGCTGAGTCTTTGGGTCTCACACTGACCAAGACATTTGGGAGATGTTTCTCCATGGAGAACAAGCAAGTACCATTACTGGGGCAAATTAAAGATGCCCAATTTGTATTTGTAGCTTTTCCAGACAAGAGAATCAGGATGACTATCTTGGTGGCTAGTGTCCCAACATCCTATGGCATTTTGCTTGGACAAAAAAATTTCAAGGACATGGGAGGAGAACTAAGCATGGACCTGTCTAAAGAAAGGATCCCTGTCCAAGGCATAATGAAGAGATTGCTCCCTGAAAAGGAGGCAAAATATGTGGTCACCCAAACATCAGCCCCTATAGCACAAATTCTATTTGAGTCTTCAGGCAGGGGTAATTGTTTCTTAACCACAAAGGATGTTCATTTTTCTATAGATGAAAGTCTTGTAGCTAACGATCCAAGAATTTATCCAAACAAGACTTCAAGAGAATTGGTAGGGCATAGTACAAGTAAGGAAGGATCTTCCATCTCTAATAAAGAGAAATCTGATAAGAGATCAGCTTATAATAATGCTTCAATCCTAAAATCCAATGGCAGCAATTTTCCACCAACGATGGAGTTGGGACTATGTTGATATCTCCTTAAGGAGATATTCTTCCTTCATGCAATTTACAAGTCAGCAACACCAACAACATAGTTGGATGTGAATCTTTGTTGCTTGGATTGAAGATTGCTCAAGATGAAGAGATCAAACTCCTTCATATCAAAAGAGATGCTAAGCTGACAATTTGTCAAGAGTTTGATATGGACAATCCAATCATATGCTGGATTAAACCAGAAGAACAACTAATTATGGTAATGGACAATGCTACTATAAATCAAAATCAGGCAAAGGAACCCTTTGCCAAGAAAGCAAGGAGTTATGGTTTTCAATTTGAAGACCACATCCTGCTTTGGAACAAGAAGAAGAAAAAGCCAAGGGGAAGATGTAGAAAATTGGTTTCCTAGTAGAGAACTCCAATCACCCATCACCATTTCTGGGGGGAAAATGTCTTCTTGCTGGTTTATCAGAATAAAGCACTATTTTCACTACCTCACAATGGGAAACATTTGAAATACTTTAATTCTTGAAGTATCAAATCATTCCATCTGTACATATGTATATTTGTATAGTTTTTAATTCTATTTTGCTTTGTTTGTTTCCTTTTTTGATGCCTTTCATTTCTAGGTAGCATGACTCCATAGCCCAATGGTACACATGAAGACACTGGAGATTCTGGATTCTACTCCCTTCAATTCTTTTCTGCAATTGATAGAAGTTCCCCAACTGAAGCCAGCTATTGTCCCCCAAAAAAATATCACTCATTTTTGGGACAACATTGGAACTATTTTGGTCTTACAGACCAAAATTGTCTCTTCCCTTTCTAAAATTTGTCTTGGACATTCAAATTCCTCATTTTTCAAGCTTTTCAAAAATCTACAGACTCTACAGTCTTGAATCTATGGACTTAGCAGGAAGAGAAATCTACAGACTCTATAGCCCAAGTTCAACGGGCTTCATAGGTTGATAACTACGGACTTGGTTTTTATGAACTCTACAGGCAGGTTCATTTCTACAGGTTCAAAGGCTTCTATAGGTGGGTTCAACCAAAATAATTAGTTTCTAATACTTGGTCATTTTTGGGGCTGGTTCAGTGCCTTGGTTCAATCAAAAATCTCCATCGGCAAGCATCTAAACAAAGAAGGCTTGAACCATTAAACCACTTTGGATCAAAGGTTCAACGAGTTCAAAGTTTAAAAGGTTCAACACTTTATTTCACTCGGGTAATTCATCTATTTTGTTTCAATGCTTTGGTTCATCCTTTGGTTCAATCAAATGGTTCGTCAGTTGGTTCAAGGCTTTGTTTGAACCGTTGAACCAAAACTTGGTTCAACGGTTAGTTCAATGTCTTTTGGTTCAATGGTTAGTTCATCACTTCAGTTTAATCAAATGAACCATCAGCTTGAACCATTTTGGTTCAAATCCTTGGTTCAATGAAGAGGTTCAACATCTTGTGGTTCAATGGAGCGGTTCATCGACTTGGTTCATTCAATTGAACCATCGGCTTGAACCATCAGCTTGAACCATTTTGGTTCAAAGCCTTGGTTTAACATTTGGTTCAACTAAGCAGTTCAATGCCTTGGTTCAATAGAGTGGTTCAATAGCTTGTTTCAAAGGAGTGATCCAATGTAAAATTTCAAAGAGCCTCTCGAAGGACAAGTGCCCTTGTGGAGGGCACTTGGTCGACAAAAAACACCCTTTGAAAGGGTCATTTTTGAAGAAGGCCGCAAAGGTAAATTCCTTCAAAAAAAATTTTTAAGGCAGACAATCATAATTCTTTCAGAATTTTGTCTGAAGGAATTCCTTCAGAAAAAAAATTTGAAAGCATTCAAGAACCGGTCGTGGGCGCAGGAAAACCCAAAGGATTTGACAGAGGCAAAGAAATGGAAATTTCCATGGACTTTTTGTCTGTGGGAATTTGCCCATGGAGAAAGCCTGAGGAAAATACCCACAGGAATTGTCCACAGGAAAGACCAAGAAACAAGCCATGAGAGACTCTAAGGAAAAGGCTACCGAAGGACCCTGAAGGGCAGGTGCCCTTACGGGGGACTCTAGGCTACCAAATAGAAGGACACTTCCCAGAAGCTGAAGGGTCACCTTCCCTTCAAGAAGATGTAAAACAAGAAGCTCGAAGGCAATTCAAAGACCACCCAAAGGGTAGATTCTTTCCAGATAAGTGCCAAATAGAAAAGCCAAAGAAGGACCAAGGGGTGACGTGCCCAAAGGTGTCAAATTCAACATAGTGAACTAGCCATTGAAAACATAGTGACAGGCACATGAACGTCAATTTTAAAGCTCATAAAATAGCCATTGATCCTTTGAATCTATAGACCTGAATGCATTCACAAGCTTTAAGGCCAAGACCAGCAGAAAGTAAGGAAGGAACATAACAGCAAATTAAATCTAGGACCCGATTCAATTAACCAAAAAAAGAGGAATGATGAAGGTAGGATCAGATCACCAGGGGGACATTGAAAGTTGCAAACTATCAATAATGTGACTTGTTTCTTTGCATTGATAAAATCAAATGGGTAAATGCTCCTAAGTTCCAACCTATCTTCTTAACAGATTCCAACACAACATGATGTGTTATTGTTCCCAAGTCCTTCTTGAAGAGGCTATATAAGGGACTCTCTTCTATTGTAAATCTATCTCTTTTTGACAATCAGAACGAAACTCTACCCAAATTGAAAGGCATTTTTAAGACTTTGAGCTCAGTTTGTTGATCATATTTGTTATTGGAATAAGAAAGCAAGTGATTTTTTAGACTTTGTGCTGTGATATCTTTGTTGTTGAGGAAACTATTCTTATGTCTTTTTCCTTAATATATCTTCTATTCCTTTAATTCAACAAGCAGAATTAGTGATAGCAGTCAAGAAGGTGTCCTAAAGGGTTAACTATGGAGAGACTTTGTGCCCCCATAATTGCCTTTCAGTGTGTTTTCTTTTCAATTCTATGTAAAGGACCTTGGGATGACTTTGTGCCCTCATTATCCTTCGTATCTTACTCTTGAGCAATTCAGGTGGACACTTTGTGTTGTATCTTGATTTGATAGTTACTACATCCTTTGCTACATTTTTTCTATTATTTACCTCGAATATTCTTGTGGTTTGTTGAATAGTACTTCTAAAAGAAGAGTGCTTTCTGTCATTTTCCTTGAGTTTCTCTTGTGATCTGCATGCATCATCTCTGAAGAAAGAGGGATGGATGGTTTGTCCTACCCTTGAGTATTATTTTCTATATATATATATATATATATATATATATATAGCATACCTACAGGGAACCTCCCCTTGATGAGAGGAGAGATCATTCCCCTTCTGATGTGGTAAACCTACATAGTTGGATGATTAATCTTCCTACTTTGGCTGATCAGACTTATTTTGTTTATCAGTACGTTGATCGGCAAAATATTCAACTGACAAGTTGCATGATTGAGATAATCTCAACTGCTAGGTGACAACTCACTTTTACTCCAAAGTTTGGGGCATGTTCCTCTCTCTCTCTCTCTCTCTCTCTCTCTCTCTCTCTCTCTCTCTCTCTCTCTCTCTCTCTCTCTCTCTCTCTCTCTCTCTCTCTCTCTCTCTCTCTCTCTCTCTCTCTCTCTCTCTCCCTCCCTCCTTGGATATATGCACTTTAAAAATTTATCTATATTTATCTCAATCTCATTTTTAAAGCCATATAATGATACATATTTTTCAAAACAACTTGATAATAGGAAAGGTGGTTATATTGATAGCTTATAAAACATCTAAATCACCTGTAAGAGTGAGGTTTACCTCTGTATCAATATAACCTTTTAGTTTCAATATCACATACAACTTGCTAATAGGAAAGGTGGTTATATGATAGCCTATAAAGCATATAAAGGTGGTTATATTGCTAATAGTAAACCTCACTCTTTTAGTTTCAATATATTTCAAGTAATTTCAACCTAGATTATATGAAATAATTTTATAATATAACATGTTCTTGGTTGTAGGTCAGTCACCAACAAAGCACTTCAGTTGGGCACATGTAAAGAGAAGGTGTGCATACACAACCATGTACACATTCCTTTCCTTTAAACTATTAATTTCATTACTAGATTAAAGTAGGGGAGCAAATGTAGATGATATTTTTTTATTATATATCACCTCAATCTTGTACACTTGGTAAACTTGGGTATTAGTTGTTATTATCAGTTTTAGACCTTTCTCACTTCCACAAGACTTGCATCTACTCTATTTTGTGCCCTTTAGCCTATCTATTATTCTAACAAGTCTTATGTTAATGACACATACCTTATCTCTTATCTATAATGCTTAAAATCTACTTATTTACTACCTCTGCAAGTTTTAAGCATGTACCTGATTTCTTACACCTTAGACACGAACATCTAGGATAGACAATAGCATTGATGTTAGTGTCCTATTTGGATGCAAGTGTCTAATGCCCTAAAAGTCATCCAATTTTCAAATGCAATGTATCCTAATGGTTAGAGTATGTGATTTAATGTGAGTTATTATCAAAAGGTATTTTGATATAAATACAAGGTCAACTTGCATTCATATACCACCTAGAAAAAGACCAAAGAGACCAAGGAAACTTATCAATATCACTCTATAAAGCTTCTAATTGAGCAAAATATTCCCTATTTCCAAAAAAATCATAGGTACACCACATATATAGGTATGAATTACTAAATGAGCATCCTAAGAGCCTGGTTTGATGAGTTACAAGATAGGTCATAGTTGTACTTATTTTACACACATTATAAGATTCACACACAAGCCAACATGTAGGGGAGAACTAAGTAAGTCTAAAGCCCTCTTCTAGAGTATTGGATATGTAGATAACACCTTTTTATATTAGTATCATTAGGTTTAGATTAACACTATGTGTTCACTAACCCATTTTCTCCCAAAGTTGCATTGAAGATGGAAAGTTGGGGTTTTTCCATTTCAAAAGGAGTGACTATCCATGACCTAGATATGAATGCAATAGAATAAAGTTAGAGACAAACCTAGAAGCATCTAGATGGTCACATCCTATTTCAGCATATATTTTTTATAGGACACTAACATCAAACCTAGGTAGTAGTATTGACGCAACCATCCCAAGCTGATGTTACTATCTAGAGAGCTAGAAACATCAAATCTAGAATCTGATGATTTTTCCAAAATCTCCTTCCCATCTTCTTTTAGATTGTTCTATATCTAGAACTGCATTAGCATCAAAACATGTTAATTACTTCACTTCTTTGTAATTTCCATATCTATCATAGTTATACTTTCCATATTTAAACCATCTTAGCATTATAAATTCAATGTATGCTTATATCTGAGTTTAGTATCTAATTGGCCTTCTATATATCTAATTTTCACCCTTGTGCCATTTCATTTATATATACCCATTTAATAATCTATACAACCCAAATCTATATCCCATTTTAGGGCTAAATAAATTAATACAATAAAAAATTTATTGCTTACACACTATATTAAAAAATCCATAATTTTTTTCATACAATTCAAAACTAGTACAATCACATTTTTCTTTCTTATATGTCATATTAAAAACTTGAATTTTTTTCAAATAATTCATTTTCATATGGTATTTTTGGTTATTATAAACACATACCAAATAGTGGGGGAGAATGGAAAAAAGCATGAAATAATATTGAAACAACTAACATCACATTCCATATGGATGTAAAAAAAATAATAATTTGGTTTTAAAAATGAAAATTTTCATTTCAACCCCATTTTTTCCATACCTCTTGATAATGATAAAATTTCAAAAGGACCACTTGAGCACCACAACAATAATGTAAGCCAATTCCTAGAAATTTGACCCATTTTAGTAGTAATAATAAATAAAAATGTAAGAGAAACATAAGAGTGATGACCAAAACCTACTCAATCATACTCTAGAATAAATGATGAGTAAATACCAATAAAAATTTTACAAAAACCATTTTAATCATTCAAAATTCAAGCACATGCCATGTCACCATATTAGGTAATGATGTGATCTAGGGCCCAAGAGGAGGCCCTGTGGACAACCTAATTAAACATATCTAAGAGGGTTATAAATGGACATGATTTATGAATGAGAGAGGATATGAAGGAAAAATGCATTAAGGAACAAGGAAAACAAATAATATGATGGAAACTAATCTATAACTATAGTATCAAAGTTTCATTATGCTAAGTTCTATACAATATCTAAGATCTTAAATGTGTGGTGTTTATGTGCTCCCTAACTTCAATATTGTCTATGTAACTAAATACAAATAATGGAATTGTAATTTAATATACAATGGAGGGAGATGAAACATTTGTTGAATTGTTACAAGATTTGGTAACAACCACTTCATAGCTTATGAATGTTGTGACATAACTGACTACAATTACTAATGAGGTGGTATATACAGTGTTGATACTAAAATATCTATGTGATAATGTAAAAATGGATTTTTATATTTTTGATTGCTATGTATGTGTGGAACCTAATGTATATGTTGTTGATGTTAGCATGAGGATGGATATTTAACATCGATAAACTATGATAAGATCAAGTGACCCAAATACTCCTGGATTAGTCTCCATATTTGAAGAGCAATGGTCCCCATTGCATGTAGTTACAGTAATATATGTTTATTTGTTTAGGAAATGTGCACTTATGTAAACCATTTTCATTTATAAGGCACTTGACTTACTTTGATGATATATAAGAGAGTAACCTATTGTTAACATGTATATTTGTCCAAAGCATTAAAGACTTGATCGAATTATGTTACGATGCTAAAATCTATATTGATCTCTACCTACTAAAGAATCTTTATAGTATATGAACTATCCAACAAAGGTGGAAAGTAATGGCACAAGAGTTATGCACTGATGACTAGATGTATCCCAAGGTAATAAGGAATATTGAGATTTAAACTATCATCTTATACTTGTTTGGTGATGGTATATGGCTTGTATCAAAGTGGGTGAAGCTTGTGGTGAGGTCCTATCAATATTTCATTTTTTAGGTGTAACTAAAATCAATCACCAACTTGGAAGGTGTGCGATGTTTAATGCATGTCATGGAACTGCTTGCACTTAACATTAACCTATTTCAAAATGGTTTTCACTTATTTTTGAATGTGAAGAATGTGATTGATTAATTTAACAACTTTGTAAACTTAATTTTGAGATAAATGATTTTATATTATTGATGGAAAAATAAGATAAGCTATGTCAAAGGTGGTAGATGTTAGAAACCAAACTTGACTTGAAAAGGGTTATGTTCATGAGAGCTCTAAAATGTTATGTTGTAGTTGTGTTGAATTAAAAGAAATATTACATCCCAAGTGAATTTCTTCTTTGAATTTTTCACTCTAAGATGGTGCATTATCATCCTATTTACCACTTTCATCTGTCTATTAGTCTATAGATGAAAGGAGGTATAATTTTTCAACTTTGTATCTAACAAATACCAAATTTACTTCCATAAATTACTCAATAAACTTGTACCCCTATCATAAAGGATGGTTTGTGGGATTACAAAATGGATTCAGACATGATGAAAATATAGCTAAGTTTTTTATAGAGAAGATATTTCTTATTTGAAAGGTATAAAAATTGCCATCTTTGAGAATCTATCTTGTACTACATAAGCATAATCATTACCATGCTTGATAATAGGGTAGCCTAAGATAAAGTCCATGGAAAAAGATTCCTACCATCTCATTATAAATAATAGAGGCATGTATAAACCTTTATTCTTATTATCTGACTTAGAAATTGTAAGTGGAATAAGACTTGATGTATTTAGATACATCAAACCTTATATGTGGCTAAAATAAGTACTTTTACAACACCATATGAATATTTTAAGCTACCAAATGCCTAATAAATTTTATAAAATGAGCCTCCCATATTAGGTTATGTCTCTCTACCTCATGTGGAATACATATGTGCATAAGGTGATATAAGAGTCCATCATGTAATTAAAAATCTAGAACTAAATTACAGTGAAGTAAACTTTGTTAGATATCTATAAAATCCATGTCAGGTAGATATAATTATAACCATGCATTGAATTCATGTTTACATGCATAAATTACAAAAAGAGAGTTTGAACTGGTAGTCAACTCATACAATTTGTGACTAGATTAACAGTAACTTAAAGCTCATGATCAAAGGTTGGGTATTTTCTTACTGATGTAGTGAATGTTTCACTATGTTAAATAACTAGGTGGGCATATTGAGTGAGTATTATTCCAAGTGAAAATTCAAAGGCATATATATATTTCTCAAATGGTTATTGAAGATATGGTAATACAAATACTAGTGTGGAATAAAGTCTTTATTTCAATTCCTTGAATGATTTCTATTATGTGTCTTTTAAGATGAAATTTTATATAGCCCCAAATTTGGTAGTTGACTTGGTTCAGATGCTAGGTCACATGAGGAAAACTAGGTAAAAATACCCTATATAAATTTTCTAATCCCAAGAAATTGTGAAGCTTTATGGGATTATTTGGTTGTGGCCATTCTTGGATGACTTGGATATTTGGCTAGGTCCATGTGCACTCCTTGTGTGTCTATTATATGTCCTATATATTATATCTCCCACATACAAAATGAAAATTTATCCATGTTTATATATAACTTATGTTTTTTCAAAGTGTTAAGCACTTGTTCTATATGGTGGAGATGTTCATCCATGTTTTACTAAAGATTGGGATGTTGTCAAGGTAGACCAAAATAAATGAAGTAGTTAATGGTATGAGAGTGTCATTCATAATCTGTATGAAAGTAGTTGGTGTGTTGGTTAAATAAAAGGGCATGATTAATCATTCAATCAAACCTTATTTTCCCTTGAAGGTTGTCTTCCATGCATTTGTAGGTTCAATAGGAATCTAATGATACCCAAACTTAAAATCAATTTTTGTGAAGTAATTTTCATCATGGATATGGTCTAACAAGTATTCAATCTTTATAATATGATATTGGTTCATTAATGTGATCTTTTTTGGAGTTTGTTAATCAATGGACAACATCCATGTGTCATCCTTATTTAGCACAATCATGATTGGGTTATCATAAGGTGATGAGCTCAGCTTGATATGTCCTTTATCCATAAGTTCATGTATCTTCCACTTGATATCTTCATTCTCTATAAATGATTTGTAGTATAAATAGGCTTTGGGTAGAGGTAGTCTAGGAATCAAGTAAATAGTGTGTTTCATTTCACATTGTGTACGTACATCCTTTGGTGACTAAAAGATATTATTGTATTATTCCAACTTGTATTTCAATTCCAAGTTTTATTCTACTATAATTGGAGGAATTGTATTGTGTATTGGCACTACCAAGACTTTCTTACATTTAGATCTCACCATCAAAATCATAAAATCATTACTATATGTGATGAGCATCTTAAATTGTTTAGTCTTAATGAGTGATAGATTAGGAATAACTTTTGGTATGTAGTATCTCTTATCACCGACATCTATGATAAAATTTATATGATTTTCATCATAGACTACATGTCAATGATAAATATATGATTAAACAATTAAAACAGCATATACCTCAAATGAAGTAATGTAATAAAATATTGTAACTTGAAAAGGCTTGATGTTATACACCAATTGACATTACTAAGTGACATGTTTCTCAAATCCCACACTAAACCATCCAATAGAGTATGGTTGTGGGTGAGGTGTCAATGGTAACTTCAATCTACGAACTACTTCAAGATATATTAGATTCTTTTGAATCCCATTGTCAATTATGAAGTGTACTCGTTAAGAATTAATCCACATTTAAGAATGGAATAATATTTTTGTGTCCTCTATTTTTGAAGGGGTGGTAGAGATATTTTTGGTACCCACCATAGTGTTAGGTTCAAATTCAATGATTTGCTTACCTTTATCCAATGATATAATGTTTATACATATTTCTTCAATTTGCATAAGTAGAGTTTTCCTAATGCGACACTCCTCATTAAATGAGTGATGGATTATTGAACCCCACTTTCCCATCATAGATTGCTTATTATGGTCATTTGATAATTGTTTCTTCTTTTATGGAAGGTGATCAGGTTTCTTTTTTTTAGTAAAAAATGTCCACTTAAAATCCCCTTTTGGCCCACCATTTCCTTGCACTTACCCTATATATAAACTATATAATATAATTATTTATTAAAATTATTATAAACACACACACATAATATTATATGTACAATATATAAAATAGTATAATATTATTATATATAATATAATTGCATATAATATTTATAGAATGCTTTCATCAGCATTTGCAAAATGTAATTTCATTTTATTATTAAAGTATGATATATTTTTCTCTGAAAAAATAATTACATATAATATAATAATTGTAGTCATATAAAATTTGAAAATTGGTAGCTTGAGTGTGGCTTGTGACACCCAACCTATAAGTCCCTCTTGCATGCTCGCATGACCCTTCTAGACACCTTCTTGCTTATTCCTAGTCATCTGTAGACTTCCAAAACCTGATTCCAGTTTAGCCAGGCCACTTTTCCCATGACAAATCCATCCACCTAGGTATGTGCCCAACTTGGACTATAGCACCAAACCCTAGGGTGTCAGAGTTGGTGCTCTTGTCTAATCACATTTTGAGCCCACGTGACCATTTTCCCCTGATTCTTCTTCCTCATTGTGTTGGCCTAACATGAATACATTCGACACATGACCAATATATCTCTATAAAATCCCATTCAAAGTTAATTTAGAATGGGTTAGAAAATATTTCAAAATCAAGAAAGATTACAAATAAAACCACTAAGGTAAACTTCCCTATTCTCTACATACATCCAACCAATACAGCCACAAACTCATTCAAACCCTCACACTAGTCCCTAGTCACCTCAGACATACCCAATTTAGCATTCTTTCATTTTCATAACACTATTTCACAAAGCACATCAAGTAGGATAACTACATATGGCTTGATCCATCTTTGGAGTATTGGTATATAGGCAGTGTGCCCACACAAGGGGTGTAGAGACATGTTCAGTGCATCTTACACACACTAACCTCCCTCTTTCTCAAAGTTTGTCAAAGTAAAATGGAGTCTAGGGTTTGAAGTCTAAATTATATCTACAGGGAGTTTCACAAACATGCAGCATCCAAAATTTCATAGGCAAGCTCACACAAGGACAGTGAACAAAATCCAAAAAACTTGGGTCTTTAGGACAACAACAATAGAAAAGGACTATAGTGCTAGACCCCAGGGTGTCATATTTCAACACTCCTATCCTTCCATGAAATTAAGGCTAGATCTTGATTCATGACACTATCCCAGTCTTACACAATAGATTCTAAACCCTGTCTCAACTGTTTCAATCTAGTCTAAGCTAAGTTACATTTCTCTTCTTTAATTACTATTTTTAGAAAGGTTCAAATTTCAATTAAATAATACAAATCATTAGCTTAATTATTGAAATATTATTTAAAAATTTAATTAACTCAAACCCTTAACTAAATTAGAAATAAAACACCAATATTCCCAAAAATGTCAAATCATTTAATGAACCTGACTTACTTCACTTACACATAAAAACCCTCAAAACCCTAGGGTAAATTCCTTGCTGATTTTTAAAATTTTTTTTTTTTTTTTACTTGTATATTTAAATCAAAAATTTTCTTTAATTTTTAAAATTCCATAGTAATTTCAAAAAAAAAAATCTTCCAAACCCTAGTTGCACATTCTAGGTCCCTTTAAATCACATTTTTCCAATATTTTTTTTATTTTTTACCTGCATATTTAAATAAAAAATTCACTTTAATTTTTAAAAATTCCATAGTAATTTAAAATATATATATTTTCTTCCAAACCCTAGTGGCACATACTAGGTCCTTTTAAATCAAGAGTTTTTCTAAATTTTTCTAATTTCTTACTTGCATATTTCAATAAAAAATTCATAGTAAATTTTTAAATTCCTTAGTAATTTTTAAAATATCATTTTTCAAAACACTAGTTTCATATACTAGGTCCCTTTGTTTGCTTGAGCTATCACCTTACATCTAAAATCAGATTCAACATAAAAACAAAAATGGATCTCACTTATTTACACATATTTCTTGTATTTCTTGCAAACAATAAGGAGACCATATTTGGTCCTATCATGTACATCAATGATGAAGTTTACTATATGTTAGTACAAAGCTTCATTATTTGCATTTCATTCTTAATTTTCATAATATGGGATGATATTAAGAAATTTATTGTTAAAAATAGTAAGATCCCTCTCCTTCAAAGCAATGTTTACTTGTCTTTAATACAAGGTTTCATTACTTATTTTCTATCTCTCATATGGAAAAAAAATTCAAGTTTATCTTGCTAAACATGTAAGAAATGTCATGTTACAAGTCAAATTTTTGTATGCATTAGTGGAAAATTCCATGCTCTCAATCCCTTGTTTTCTATCTCTCATGTGGAATGTTCTTTATAATCATATTGCTATACAACTTACAACTCTAATTAGATGCATGTCATCCCATATACATAGTTTATACTTAGATGTATCTAACTCTTTGGCTTCTTTTGAGTATCTTCCTATCATTACTAGACATAAGAGGTAGTTATATCTATCCCTCATCCCTTCAAACTTGGTTTATTTAGCTCTCATCCCATACCTACAACTAGCTCTATGCCTATAGTAGAACATGTAGTACATGATATCACCCAAGTTTATAAAGATAGGTAGGTTGATTACACCCATCACTATAGCTTTGTCACTTAGGTTAGCACCCCTTTCGATGCAGTTTCAGCTTCTCTACCAGTTACAGTTCTTCCTCTAATTTAAATTTAGACAAAGTAGAGGCCTTCATCGCTAGCACAAAGACTTCATACACTTCCACAGAGGCCTCATTTAGAGTATCCATAGTTTTAAGACTCTAGATAGTTTCTAGCTACAATTTTTACACCTAGGGAAATATCATTGAGGTCTCATAGTTTTATTCACAGAGCACATATCTAAAAAACTTCTCCTACTACCATATAGGTCCTTAAGATCCCTACATTTTTATCCACTTCTTAGAGTTATAGGAGGACCCCACAGTTGGTTTCCACTATAGGGATTTCAGAGCATGTACAACATACATAGCTTTTAGAGTCACAATCTTATCCCTTCCATCATGTTTCACAATCAAGCACGATCCCTCTCCTTGATACAAGATAACATGATAGGGAGTATCTTTCAAGACTCATCGATTACTATCATTTTTTCTCATCTTACTTGTACATAATTTCTTAGCTTACTTGTACATATTTTATTTTTGCTTTCTTGTACATAATTTCTTATGCTTACTTGTACATAATTTCCTTATGATTACTTGTACATAGCTTATTATAAAAAATACCAAAAACATTCAAATAATTCAAAAACACAAAAAACATTTTGATTTTATGCATTATCGATGCTTTACATTTCTACTACTATGCTAGACTTACATTTGCTATTATATGCTATTATTTATCAATTTATCTACATTACCATGCTTCACTTGATCTTCTTTGAGTGTGTGTAGTGACATCCGAATCCTTCATTGCTTCACTCCACCCATTAATGGGGCATCCTACTTCTACATTATAGACATACATAAATATATCTACCCCCTTGGGGCATCTTTTACATGACTACACCATCTAGGTTATGCATTCCTACACCACACACTCTAGTTATCATATTGATGTACATTATTTACTAGATTACATAGATTACTCTATAAACATTTTAATAGTATATATAACTTGTGTATTTCTTAGCAATACCTAGTCTTGTACTAACATGTCTTGTATATTTTCACTTCTTGATTTGATTAGTTATATGCAATTTTATTTCTATCATTTACATGTTTTCATTTCTTATTTTACGTAGCTAGATGTGATTGCATTTTTCAGTTCCTATTTTGTCTCTTTATGTGCCTTAGTATATTCTCCAATGTCTTTTGTTTGTACTCTTCTATGTGATTATGGCTTTCATGTCAACCTTGCTTATTTCCAATTGTATGTATATGCGGCATTTGAACATGCCTTGTATGTTTGCTTTCCAATTTAAGTGACATGTGTCCATGTCCCTTGTTTGTTTGGATCCTTGGCCACTCTTGTATGCTTCTTTCATTATGTGCTTGTTGTTTTATTGATTTTCAATTGTTTACAATGCCATGATATACATCATGCATTATCTTGCTTTCTTAGATGCCATGATAGACATCATGCTCCATCTCTCCCTAAAAAATAAAAACTAACAACTAATAACTACCCAGACTTCCAGTTCTAGTCCATTATCTTACATATGCAATTACATTGTTATATCTATCTAGGCATACCCCTATTTATCTAACAATCTCCATTACAAACCATGCTATATCTTGAGATATCTTGTCGATTATCATTATTATATCATGTCTTTTGCATCATAACACACTTACAGGGCTCTTTCTTCTGAGGATAGTCATTATAGGGTCTTCATTCCTACCCTCAAAAGAGGGGGCAACAAATAAGGGTTTTGTCACAAAAATCAAATCTCTTACTGATCAAAAAATTAGCTTTTAGAACATCCAAAACAATATCCAAACTCCAAACCAGGTAAAATAGACCAAAAAGATAGTGGCAATTACAGAACAATCATCATAATTAGCATAGGAAAAAATCACCAAGATTAGAATACAATACCAAATAATAGAGTGTTCAATTTTGGTGTTCCTATCCAAATAGCAAAAAACTAGATTTTCCAAAAATAGACAAAAAGGTAAGACTAGTTACAATTTTTCAATAATAGTTTAGTTTAGAATCAGTAGTTTTAATATAGTTTTTCTCAAAAAATCTAGATAAAGGGGACATCATGCACGACATGATGGATCTCACTTCCAGTTTTAGATACAATAGTTGGTATAACTTATAGAAAAAAATGTATATTTCAAACACTATTGATTGGGGGCAATATACATGGCATATTTGACTTATTTTCTTTCTGTGTTCAGTACATTACCCAGGTATTCTTAGTAGTTGTGTACTTTATTCCATATATAAGTAGTTGGCATCATTTTCGAGTGGATTACACATAAGATTTTTGCCTAATTTTAGAGTGGCTTTAATACAAGCCTAAACTCCACCTTTTCTAAGTGGCCAAGAGTGGCCTAGTTTTCAGAACACATTTAAATATCCATGCCACATTGTCAAATTATAGAATATTCATGGGCTTCAAGATCCATCTCATACGACACACATTCATACTAGTAATAATTAATATCTTCAATTCATGGTTACATATTCATTTATACATGTTTTGAAGGTAGGAGGAGGATGTAGAAGGTCACCAATCTCGAGGGAGATTAAGTGGTTTGACTTCTAAGATTTACAGCAATACAAAATTTGAGGAATTAATATTTTTAAAAACTTAATATTTTTAAACTACACTAATAAAATTTAAATTTGAGTCATGATTTTCCCCTCATTCTTTTCTTTCTAATGGTTCAAATGGGGAGTCAAACGGAGTTATGGTTCAAAAGTTATGGCTTCTAGAAGTTCTGCCACCAATTGTGGTAGAACCATCACCTGAAATGTTGCTCGGATCACCTAAGTCTTGATTATTCCTTTGGTGTGTTAAAATTTTAACATGTCTTACCCTTAAGCTTTCATAATTTTAACACGCTATTAAACCTCCATTTTTATGACATTGAGTGATCTTGTGTGTGCACTTGATTATTTGTTGAGCTTGTTACTTCTAAACATTGCCATGATCCATATCATGCATCTTAAATTTTGATGTGATTTGATACCACAAGCTTCATTGATACATTCACTTGGACATGATACTACTATATTCTTCATTACTATATTATTGATAAAGATATAACATGGTTATCTTATCCTTTTGAGATAAGGTTACTTCTAATTTTGATTCCCCTCGCCTCAAAAGGGAGAGGATATCAGTGGGGGAATGACATAGAGACATGAGTCCACATACATACATTTTAAATAATTGGAATATTTTGATATAATTTACATGAAACAAATATAAAATTGTGACCAAATATTATACATTTGGAAAAGATTTGGGATATATTTATTCTGATTTATGACACATATTATGCATAGTTTATAGAGTAAAGGTTACATTTTGATATATAATTCAGTTTGAGACACATTTTAAGTGCATATGCCATGAAAATACACCAAATTATAGATAAATTATTAAAACATACCAATATTTATGTATTAACCTTACCAATAAACACTAGTTGAAATTTTATCTGCTATAGTACTTGGATCCCTTGAGTAGTGGGATCAAGATTCTACACCTTTGATGGACTTAGCACTACTTATATTATTTCAAATTGATATATTTACACAATTTAAATTGAATTATATTTTCTATTGGTTATATTATGTTTACATATGTGTTTCAAAACTCATCCTTTCACCATATTAGGGGCATTATCACCCTCTAATTCTCCTCTTTACATCTCCAAGATTTAGTTATGAACCTCTCTCCAATGCTTCAGCTAGAAAGCATCATTACTAAATCAAACTACCAAGGAGAAAAATGTTTGCATAAACACATAGGTGTGCTCCATCCTTGTTCTCTTTTCTATCAAGTAATTTCAATTATTCTTTTTTAGATTATATACACTAATTGTACCTGTAACATGATCTTAGTTGTAGTACATACACATACAACAAATTCAAATAGGGATTAAGTCAAATTAAGGTGTATTATACACACCACAATACAATTTTATTTACTTTAAACTAACAATATCATCCTTATACATTACTAGATTAAAGGGGGCCAAATTTAGATAATCAAAGCTAGATTCTATAAGATAAAGTAGTATTTCACACTTGACAAATATCACTCTAGGCTCTACCCTTCAATTTTTGACTTCCCTCTACTACAAGGCTCACATTATCCTTTTCATTATGCTTAAATGCTTATATTATGGTATTACCTTGATATTATAATTACCTATATCATCTTTAACCCATAGTATGCTAAAAACCTAATATATTTTTGAGTATTACCATTGATGTCAAAGGAGCATCTTTTTAAGGTTGATGTCAAAGGTAACTAAGGACAATTGGTAGTGTGTGATGTGACAAGGTGCATGGAAGAGTTTTGTCATGAGATAAAGAGAAAGATAAAATTTTATACAACTAATGTCTTACATCTGCATGATTGATATCATTTTTAAATACCTATATGGAAGGTACAGTCATTGATGTCGAGTGCATAGAAATCATAGTCATGAGATAAAGAGGTATGTGCATGGTGAAATGAATGACCATAGGCACATGAAGGTTGTATGTCATTGTTTGAGCATATAATTAAGGTATAGAAACATTCATGAGAGTTTCAGGGTGAGCCTATAGGGGTAGGAACTTCAGTCTAAGTCTACACCCAAAACACTCCTAGACCCTATCTAGCCTAGTGAGGTATGAAGATCAGATTTCAAAGCAAGTATGCACATGAGATAATGAAAAATGGTGAAATAAGTTAGTTTAGGTATGATCACAAAGTTTTAGGTCAATATTTGAAGTAAAAATGCATGAATCATTATTTTAGGCCTTCTTAAGCTCATAAAATGAAGTACTCAAATCCAAGAAGCACTTTCAAACATTCATTGACATGTGTAACCCATACGTGGGAGTTTGAGATATTTAGGAGAGATGGAGAAGGGTCATAGATAATATATCTAGGAATTAGTTTTCGATTCAAATGGAAGTCCTTTATGAACAATCGTTAACACCAAAATCCATGTTAAACCTCCCTAAAACTGTAATAAGGACCCAATGTGAAAGATTTTGTTCAAATTAGATTAATATGGATTCAAATGATTAGATAAGATATTGGAGCATGTATTCAAATGTCCCAAGTAACTCCAAGTGGTGGTGGTGATTCAGATGAGAGATAAAATGTACAAGTACATGCTTATTTGACAAGAAATTATTGTAACTCTCAAAATTTAAATTGGTCAAGAAGAATAAATGTATGAAAGAAGAAGCTAGAGAATAATTTTACATGTCCATGATGTTTTATGTATAGGTTATAGCCTTTAAGTGATATAAACTAGTCATCCATGTAAGCCAATTGTAGACATATCTAATGGTACAAATAATGTAAAACCTAGGCAGAGATGAAGAGATAAATTTGAGGGTATGTGAATGATAGATTAATGAAATAAAGTGCATGAAAAAGTTATTTATGACATTTAAGTCATGATCATGATTTGTATAAGATTTGGAGGTTAGTGTATGTGGTGAAAATGTTACTCACAAAATGGCTTGTTTGGTTAAGATAGGACTGTGAGACATAAGGTTAACAAATTAGTCTACAAGACTAATATTTTCCATTAGAACATATGAATTTTATATCTAAGAATGTTATAGATATATCTTAGGACTAATTTTATGCATCATGAGTCATGACAAGTGTCTACACAAACATTGAAGGTCTAATTATTCATGACTAGTTTTTGAGTTAATTTGGCAGTTCTGAGTAAGCAAGTTGTAGAGATGTTATTGAGCCCTTATTTATTCAGTGAAGGTGTTTTGTTATAGAAAATAAGGGGTCTTAATCACATACTTATCTAATTATCCAATTTAGATCTATACTTGTTACAATATGGTACAAGCCTTGACTAATCCTATAATGCTTCAATATTTGACACTCGATTATGCTAGTATCACTTCACATAACGTGTAATCCTTATGCACTCACCTGAAGCACAAAAAAGAAGATATCAATGCCCATGTTAGGATATTTATGCCATGGTGTAACTCTATCCTCTAAGGACTTTGGTTTATGTAATGGCAATGGTGCATTTATGGGTGCAAGCTATCTTGGGGGGGAACCAACTGTCTATTAGGTGCAAGCCTAAGTGGTGAAATTTTAAGGCTTCATGGGTGAAAACATTTGGTTTCCTTGGTTTATCCTCATTCAAGGATGTGGGGGATTCAATGGGGTACTTAGATGAAGGAATTAGTCTTAGGTTTGTGCTATGGTGCAAGTATCATTATGAGGAGTGGGGTCTTTTCTATACTTAGAGAATTTTCTATATAGGGTGTTGATGTCATCATGAATAATAGGAACACCATGAATGGGCTAGGTCAAAGACTTATGGGAGCTCAACATCCATAATATAAATCTAGCATTTAATCTACTAAAACATTGTGTAGCCCAATCTTATTCTACACCTATGGTTATAGCCATATAAACTAGATTAACATTCATTAAGTGTAATAATGTCCCTCATTAATAGGGTTAAAACACATAATACACACACACACACACACACACACACACACACACACACACATCAATGGAAATTTAGTAAGTACTCCTTACATTTGATAAGGGCCCAAGGACTCATAGGTGAGCTTAGGCATTATAATGGGGAGCCTTAAATGCATCTTAAACTAAATTCTTAGCTCTAATGGTGAACATAGCATCTGGAACCAATCTTCTATGGCTTCACTAACTAGACACAACTCCCTTTTATAGTGATTTAGGGCATATTAGTGCCATGGGGAATGGAACATGCTAGTTGCTGAGCTACCACTGGATGTAATCATTTTGTCAGTTCCAATACCTTGATTCCAATGAGTTATGATTGTCTCATGTGCCTACTTTTTGATGATGATTGAGCTAGAAGGGAGTTAGTTATCCACTTTCCAGTTGGTACCACAAGATGACAAAATAATAATCATGATAAGTGATTACCTTATACCCAAGTGTCTATTGTGTTGGCATAGATCCTATAATTTTTGATTTGGATCCCAACATTACCCCATATAAAATTGTTAGTCTACCCTCAGACTAATCTTCTAGCACTTTAAGTGCATAAAACTTAGGCACGTGCTCCTTTAGTTGTGTTCTAATTTTCTCAAAGCCCTGGATTGTGAGCTTGATTAATTCTATGGTGTGTCTATTTTTGTGGAGGTGGTGCTAAGGGTGATCACATTAATTTTCCCTAACTCTCTTTTAAAGTCCTGTAACTTTTATTTTTCCTTTGTTACACCTCCATCTAGGATCATTCATAGTTCATAGTCATTTATTTTTAAGGCACAAAAGAGTTATTTTAGGTCCTACTCCTACGTTTTGATTTGGGTGCTCAAAGTCTTAGCTTGTGCCATAATCTATACATACTCAACCCTATCCATAGGGTATGCCTATGTCATCAGTGTATCATTATCTCCTTTTTCATTTTTGAGGCATGCATTAATTACTGACACCTAGGTGGAGAAGTTGTAAAATATTACATCAACTACCTTTGTGTCCTCTTCAAGCTTCACAAAGAGGTCTTTCACCTCTTCAAGTTTTGAACTAATTTCTTACTTTATGGTGGTGCAAGGGTCCTCCTTTTCTTCTGGAATTGATTTTTCCTTCAATCTTAGGAGCATCTGCTCCAATAGCACACACACCTTATCGACATCCAATTTTTTTGAAGTGTCGATGTCATCTAAGAGGGATGCATCGACTTCCTCCAAGTGCTCATCCAGTTGTTATAACTTGAATTTTATGACCTTGATCTCTTCCTCCTCCTCTAGTGTGATCTTATTCTAGCTTGAATCTCTAACATCATTAATGATGTTCTTTTTCACTACCTTAGAGGCCATTCAGATGAGGTTAGTTAACCTTACTAGATTCATTTTATGTGGGTTGATAAGAAGTGAGTCATTCCCTTTCTCTAGTTGGTCTGCACTGAGGACTACCTTCTATGGTACCTCAAAATGAGGCTTGTCTATATAATTGTTAAAAATAAAGGATAATTTCTAGTGTATTAGTGTCATAGTGGTTTCAAAGGGCATGTACTCCATAATCTAATAATCTTCATCTGTGAACCCCTTATGTGCCTTTTCTCACAAGCTCAACTCAACTTCCTCTCCTTGAATGGCTAGTTCCATCTACTCTAGGTCATCTTCATCAGATCTAACACTTTATTTAGTGCTTTCCTTTGATGTGTCCTCTTTATCTAATAGGGTTTCTTCCTTAGATTTTTCCCCTTAGTCTGCATCTTTTTCATTAGCATTAAATTCACTCTCCTAAGTCTACCAAGTTTCCACTGTGGTCTCTATTTTCTTCTTTAAGGTGCTAGTATCTCCTTCTTTGTCTCCAAACACCCCTTCACTACTTGAGAGTGCCTGTGGTATAGTTTATTCCATTATGCTAGTGGGGGTGTGAGGTACCTTTACTACTTTATCCTTTATGGGTTCTACACTTATACAAACCCTTTTTTCTTCCATTTCTCTCATATCCTTTTCTTTTTGGTCCTTCTTTATCTTTGCTTTCATTTTCTTCAATATCTCAACTATCTTTTCATCCTCAGTGCTTATTTCTTCAGCTTTCGCTTTGGTAATCTTGACCTGGATCATGCCTTTGGCCTTCATGGCCTCTTTTTTATATAACTCTAGAACTACCTCTATATGGTCCTTATGGCCCATTTCTATCCATCAACACCTCTTTTCCTCCTCAAATTTTAGAGGCTACATTGTGGGTTATATGGTTGGGGAACTTCATGGCTTTTCTACTTCCCCAAGTGTGGTAGCAGTACCACCTTGGAGAGCCTCATGAATTTCTATAGTGTTGGGCTCTTCTTTTGTTTCTTCTTATTAGATGATATACACATTCATCCCTCCTCCTTCTTCTTCTTCCTCTTCTTCCTCTTCCTATACCTTCTTTGACTTTGCTTCCTCTCGCACCTCTTGCACCTCCATCTCTACCAAGGTTATCATGAGCATTGCCACTGGCCCCTTGGACTTCTTCTTTTTCTTCTCCCTTGGCTTGGGTGGTGCAATCCCTAGAATAAAGACCACACACTTCTTCTTTAGCATATAGGGGGTGGCTTCATCACCAGAGGTGATATTCAATCAAAGGTATTCTTGTATTTCCTCTGGGGTTTTTCCCTGCTTCTTCTAAGGGTATTTTATTAATACCACTAGTACAAACTCTCCTTCACCAAACTAAATGGTGAGGTCATCATCCTTGTTTGTACATGTGCCCTTCTTCCTTGGCTTCATCTCATAAAAGATTATGTGGATGTGCTCAAGGATGAATTATCTTTTTATGGGATTGATTTCAATAGCATCTAAGTCATTCTCCCCATCTTTGGTTACTTTGCATCCTAGGTTCATGTATTGTCACCTCAACTTGCATATTTTTACATCTATGTCCTTCACCAAGATGTCTATCTATTGCATATTGGGGATTCTTCTTAGCACATCTCTGAAGTACTTGGTTGAAGATGTGTAAGGAATTTTTATCCAACTAGAGTTGTTATCATCCTTGAATGCTAATTAAATGATGTACAAGTGTTTTCTAATGACAAAAGTTGTCATTCCAAATAGATTTTGGAGGGATTTTTAGGGATGCACCATTCCTCTCTAAATTATTTGATATACTATATGCATCATGCCATTACTTTAGATTTATACTTTGGGGTGAAGTAAGGGGGAAAGTATAATTCTAGTATTTTAACACCAAAGAGTCATTGTGCACCAGGCAGACCCATAGTTGTCCTCATCACCATCTAACACATCGATTTCCTCCATCGTAATCAATATCAACATGGATCCCCATCAAAAGGTCTCTCACACTATATGACATTTGAGTGCATTATTTATTATGTCTTTTATGATAAAATTGGTGATGTTAAATTTCACCCCTCCATCATGTGGTAGGAGATACATAGGTAGGTCTTTATTACATCCACCCACCAATCACCAAGACATAGTTTCAAACTCACCAGGTTCATAGCTGCTCTCATCTTAGGATTGTTAATGTCCTTGATTAGGAATGTGAAACTTCCTTTGTAGTAACCTAGGAGTTTTTTACCCTTTCCACTTTAGCATCATCCACCATCATTTGGTGGATATATGCACTAAATAATGGGAATCAAGTAATCTAGTCGATAAGGCTTACAGACAATATCATGCACCTCCCTACAAAGTATAACTAGTACCTATAGACACATGAGAGGACAATATCATGAATCTTGTGCATGAATATCTGTTGTGCCTTATGTCTAAATATGGCATACTTCACGTGCCCATAACTTAGGTGTTTGGACTTAGGATCTTGGAGAGCATCCATGCTCAACTCACATGACTAGAATTATGCATGAAGGTGCAAGAAACATTTTACCAATAGCCTCAATCCATTTCTTATTCACTTACCACATCAAAAATACAAACAATGCACATAAAAGGAATAGGTTTGGCTTGTGCCAAACTTTATTTTGGTCACTCAATATAGTTGACTCATGAGTAAGAAGTTGGTATTTGATGGAACAAACACTACCCTATTTTTGATACAATTTAATTAGTTGCTATTAAAATGTCTAGGGAGCATTTCACCTGACAACATGTACATCTTGCATGAGCCAGTCTCTAATATGTTATGGATGACATATGGACCCATCCACCTTATCTATATCTTGCCTAGATGATTGATATACTTGGAGTCATAGATAAAAAATAATCCCCCTTCTATTAACACCTTGTGCTTTATATATTTTCCATGACAAAGCTTTTGGCATGCCTTCTTTATCTACTAGCTTCACCTTGCTTGGATGCATACCTCATCTAAGCACTCCAAGTCTTCCAGACTTGCATTCAATGATTCTTTGTCATACAATCGACCAACTTGTGTGATGTGTAATGATGGAACTAAGAAATCTATCGACATAATTACCTGAATGCCAAACACCAATTGAAATGGTCTAGCCTTGTTTAGGTGCTTTTAAGTTATGCAATATGCCCATAGTACTACTAACACTCGATCATCCCAATATTTGAAACCCATGTCACATATCTTTTTGAGGCACATCCTTAGGATCTTATTGAATGCCTCAGATATGACATTATCTTGGGGATGGTATTATCTTATGGTGCACCACCATGTATTCTATTAAAAAGATCCACATAGTTTCATTAATGAAGTGTGTGCCCTTATATCTAGTCAAACTAAGTGGGCACCCATAATGGATTATGATATTCTCCCATATGAATCTTGTAGTTTTAGTGGTTGTGTAATTTTTGGTTAGTGTGACCTCAACCCACTTGGTGAAATAGTCAATGGTTGCTATAATGTATCTTATGCCTAAGCACTATGATATGAGATGAATTGGTCCAAAAAAATCAATGGCCCATTTCTCAAATGGCACCTGGGCAAGAATAGGGATGACAAGCATATCATCCTAGTGGTTGGGCTTCCCTATGCACTAGCATATGTCACATGCTTTGGTGTAAGACTTCACATATTAAAATAGACTTGGCCACCATAAGCCTAAGTATAACACCTTGCATGCCATTGTGTCTCCTATATAATGGCCTCCTACTATCCCCTCATGCACCTCATGTAGGATGGAGTCCATTTTATGCTCCTAGAGACATTGGTGTATAAATTTATCTCAACCTAGTTTATATAGTTCCATGCTAATGAGCTAAAAAGGGGTAGCATGAACTACACTTTATTTATTTTCCTTGGTTGTCATGGTTTGGGTCATAGATCTAGATGTTATAAAAGTGGTTATCTCTACCAAGTCTATAGGGGTGCATTAGATTATATAAAGTTGCACATCTAGCATATCAACCTCAATAGGCATTGTTGCATCATTGGAGTCTATATGAGATAAATGGTCTAGGCCTAAGTTCTATTTTCTAAGCTTGATGACAATGGAGAACTAGAATTCTTGAAATAAAATGATCCATATACAAATGTACCCATGGAGAATGGGCTTAAACATGACATAATTAAGTGATTTATGGTTTGTGAAGAAGATAAATGGGTCTGTCAATAAATATTTTCTAAATTTTTGTAGGGCATAGACTATGATGATCACCTCATGCTTGATTGTATTATAGTTATACTATGCCTTTATTAATTTTCTACTAGCAAAGGAGATGGGGTTATCCATATTGACTTCATCAGGATATGCCAGGATTATGCTAATCATAAATCCATATGCATTGACATGGACATAGAATGGGGTCATCTAGTCAAGAAATTGTAAGATAGGTGCACTAGCCAATCTGAGATTCAAATTCTCAAAGGCATCCTCTTGTGTTTTTCCATAGTAGAATGGGTCCTCCTTGTGCAAGAGATCTTCTAGAAATGACACAATCTTTGCATAACTCCTAATAAACTTTATATAATACCTATAGTGGCCAAGAAAGGCATAAACATCTTTTTGTGTAGAAGTAGTTTAGAGTTGAATGATGATCATAATCTTTACAGGATTGATGAGTAGACCATATTTATAGAAGATGCACTTATTCAGGTTCAAGGATATCTAAATATACCTTCACCTCTCAAACATTAGGTGTAGGTTATCACAATGGTCCTTCATGAGCCCATACACTATCTATTCATCTAGGTAAACCTAGAAGAACTTGTTGATGAAGTCTTTAAACATGGTGATCACCACTCTAGATAACATAGTTGGTGCATTCTTGATTCCAAAGGGAATGAAATTATAATCAAAATAGCTCTATTTAGTTGCAAAGGTTGTTTTGGGCTTATCCTCCTCCTTAATCTAGACTTGGATGTATCTAGAGAATCCATCAGTGAAGGTGTAGATCTCATAACCTATGATGCCTTCTAGGACTTCATCAGTGAATGGAGTTAATAATGGGTCATTGATGTAGGTGGAATTTAGCATTCTATAATTAATGAAAATGCAAATTTTCCCATCCTTATTTATGCTTATCACCATCAAGCTTACCCACTCAAACTCTTGCATAGGGCAAATGACCCCTACATCCAGTATTACATTGATCTTCATTTTAACCTTAACATGGAGGTTGGGTTTCATTTTTTAGGGGTGTTTCTTAATTGGTCTTACATCATTGATTAGCTTTATGTTCATCTTCCCAAAGGATGGGTGGGTGCCCTTCATATCTTGATAAGTCCTAGGGAACAAGTCTTTGAAGTACTTTAGGAGGTCTATGATGTGCACTAGTTTTGAATTAGACCAATAGGTGCCTAAAGTAGCCATATTTGGCTCTCCTTCTATGTTCATGTCCACTTTGATGGTCTTTAGTGGTGCATGGTATGGTTCATTCTTTTCCTGGTGCAAGTCCTTGACTTGTTGAGTTCCCTCAATTGTCTCTATATTAAGATGAGTGGTGTCTTCTTCATTAAGAATGATATCATCTATTTAATGTATGATCTTTCTTTTATCGATCAACATTTTCTAGTAGAATTCCTTCCAAGTTTCATCATCTTCTTCACTTGAGTCACTATTTATAATTTTATACTCAAACAAATTTGGGAGCACCAACCCTTTTTCCATAAACATGTCTTTCAAGTGCTCCTTGAGGATGGCAATGTCTTCAAACACTATCCTCTAAATTAATTATAGTGGCTTGATCAATTCTAAGTTTTATGAGGAAAAGGAGAAGGTGTGCACAAACTTCTCCTTAAGGGTATCCTAATTAGTTATCTCATGACACATCTCGTTGACCACATACCATGATCATGCCAATATCTTCAAAGTTATATGAAATGTATGCACCCATAATGTCTTTGGGGTAATCATGTCATAGTCAGTCTATGTCTCTTCACATAGGCACACATGTAACATAGGATCAAAGTTATTAGAGTATGTCTATATATCCAAATCCTCATTACTCCTCCTAAAGCTAGTGCAAATGGTTGCTTTTACCTCTGGCCAAGTTAGCAAGTTAAAATTTTGCACTACCCACCAATGCACAATAGTAATTCTCAAGGTATACACTAGTGTGCCCATTCTATCTGTTTCTTTGGGGATGCATACTTCAAGATCATAGACATATTTTTCCACTAGGTTGATCCCTTCAAATTTTGAGAGAACTACAAGCTTACCTTTGCTCAGGTAGATTACCATCTTTCTTTTCTTCTTATTTTAAGGGGCCCATCATTTTAGATTTTGATCAATCTAGACCCAACCAGTCCTCAAAATATTTACTGGTTTTACCTGTACCAAGTGGAATCTATTACTAGTGGCCTCATAAGCCTCTTTGACCCATTGGTCACAAAAAACATCAATGGTGTTTGAGATTGATTTCCCATCATCTGAAGAGAGTAATCCTTGATTAGTAGGGTTGAGATTCTTGATGACTTATGCCATGATGTTATATATATGGTTGATCTCATCCTCCAAATCAATGCTCTCTACATAGGGCGTCCTTAGTAACATGTGATGGGAATCACTACCCTTGCCATTTTTGAAGGTCATATATCACTTCTTGAAGTGTATATAAACATTGTTTGCATAACACCATGGCCTTATTAGAAGTAATGGATATTTATCTTGTTTATCCAACTTTATTACCTCAAAGTCAACATGGAATTTAGTGCCCATAATATCTACAATGTCACCCTTCAAAATTATAATCAATTGTGCTTAGGTCTTTTTGGCCATGAAGAGTACATGGGGAGAATTCCTCAAGGCTAGCCTGCCCATATGTTCCCATGTCAGGATAATGACCTCAATACCTATGTACATTAGTACCTCATAGATGGACCATCCATTGATGGTGGTATTCACTAGGAGTTCTTGGTCATACTCTGCATTCTATGTATGCTTGACCTCTCGCATAATTTCTTTGCATGGTGTGGTAACTTCAACTAACTACTACCCTATATATTCTAGAATCAAGTTTTTTAATAAGGGTAGAATCCCTTCTATTTATAAGAGGCATAAGATCTCTATTCACTCTTTTACTTTAGCCTCTTGGTCATCCTACTTTTTGTGAGAGGTGGCATCCTATACCTCTAGGTCTTATACCAGTTGGAGATCTCCTTGTAGGTTCTATATCACACTTATAGCTTAATATACTACATGATTTTATCAGATAGGATCTGGATAAGGCATAGATTTAGGTTTTGGCTATATAATATACTCAATGTGGCTCAATTCCCCATATTTTAGGTGTAACTCTAGTATTGACACAACTAATAGTTGAGTGGTGAGTCCACTCTAAGAAGCTGTTTCTACTTTGATTGACTCTATGTAGACTGGATACACCTTTAGAGTCCATTTCACCTCTTAGACTCATGCCTAATCATCCCTACACCCTTATCAGTACTGGGCCTACTTTGGGTCAAATTTTTATACAAGTTAGGGCATTCCTTGACCTTATGTGTTCCTTGATAATACCCACACATTGGATGCATAGTGTAGTAACACTGATAGTGCTCAGTCAAACCACACTTATAACATGATCATGGAAGGAACCTTCCACTATGACATCCACCACATCACCCTTGAGTACCTCTTTCCATCCCATAGCCTATATTTTTCTATCCTTAACCCTTATTTCCTTAGGCTCCTTTCCCTCCTTCTACTACTATTACTTATCGTGCACCTATCCCCATGTTATTATGCATCTCATCCATTACGTGGCAATTATCCATGGTATGGGTATAGGCATTGCATAACCAAATATAGGTAGTTGTGCTAGTTTGACTAGTGCATTGAAAAAAAGGGTAGTTTTGAACATCATTCACCTCATGAAAAAAATCATAGCTGATAAGTAGTGTAAGCACATTCCTTCGAGGTTAGTTATTTCTATTATGGCCTTCCATCTTAGAATTGATGCACCATAACCTACTTCAATCATCTTATGATGAACTAATAGTTAGCTTTTGAATTTGGGAGGACATAGATGAAATTTTCACCTCCATGAAAGGGCTAATTCTTGTATTGATGTTCTTTACTTCCTCGGCTCTGAGCATGGCTTCAAGAACTTCCCAAGGGTTTATAAATGTCTTCATGGACAACACCCTTCTGAATGGTACTAGCAATCCTCCAATGAACTATTATGCATGTTAAGAGGGGTGAATATCATAAGGGAGATTAGAAAGGAGAGTCTTGAATATATAATCATACAAGTATATACTCTCTGATAATCCTTAGTTAATCAACTTGAGCATGGTGATACTCTACTGCTTAAACTTAGGTATATCAAACTCTTTCAATAAGGCTTCCTTTAGGGTGTTATAATCAACCATAACCTAGTTAGGATCAAACTTCCTATACCAAGTATGGGCATGATCAATCAAGTTCATCACAAATTAGGTTACCTTGCACTTAAATTGGGTTATTCCCTAAGTCTATCATTGTAATTCATACTTCATCACATGTTATACGGTATTCTCCATGCCTCGATATTCAAGCAGATGCATGGCCATTATGTAGTAAATATGGGGTGGGGGAGAAGCTAGTGTTTAAGGAACTTGTCCCCCTAGTACTTGTCTTTGTGGTGTTCCTCTAATGCCTCTAGCCATTGGGCCAAGTAATGGTCCCATCATTACCACTAGCACTATAGAAGATGATGACACTGTACTACCAACTAGTGGTTATTTCCCAAGATACATAACTAACATTGGTTAGACTTAGGTGTTTTCTCTTATGTTTTATCTAGTTGGGCTAGCACCTTAAGTTTTATAGGTATACTCACTTATTTCCTTGTAAGGAATAACTTGTTAAATCAAAAAAAATTGGCCAAAGTCTATATAATGGTCAAACTCTAAGTTGATAACAAGGTCAGTTATCAATCTTCTATTTTCCTATGGGGTATCTAGTATATGAGCTCATATTGGAGGTCTAATGGGGGTAGGTGTATTTGATTCATCTCTAACAGTCAAATTTTATAGGGACCTCTAGCATTCACCTATCAACTATGGAACTTATTTCATGGCTTCAATGTTTCCTTCCTCTAGGCACTACTTTCATTAAAGATATCCTTCCCCATGACCTTCCTACTTGCTATGAGTCCTCTCAACACTTTTAGGTTCTATATCTTCCATCAACCCAAGCATCTTATTGTTATAATCCTATTTCCTAAGATCTTAGGTGTCAAACTACTCATCCCTTTCCATTGTGCCTCACTTACACATCCCCTTATTCCCTACTACACTACTCATACATGAGAGGACTTTAGCCTTCCATCCTTATGGTTTTAAATCTGTAATCTACCATTAGCTTCTTTATTTTAGTGACAAACTCTTTCACAAATTTGCCTCTAGGTTCATGTGAGAACTAATATTTTACTTCTTTATGGTAGGAGTATTTGATACTACAAATTCAATCACATGGCTATTCAATGCCCATTACCACCATTTGTATATGGCTCTAGTATAAGTGGAATCTAAGTTCTCAATCCTTTCTAGGTGTTATTTCTTCTAGTTGAGGCATTCTCCATAGCTTTGACTTCTATGTGTCACATAAGCATACAACCATTGGTACACCTATTTTTGTAGTTCAAAAAAGAAAACCTCATACATGGCATCATATAAGTGGTTTTAGATCTACTTCCTTGGTTTCTATCCTCTACAAGTTGGATGCCTTAGTGTAAAGCTATCTTCCACTCATTCCAACTAGTGCTCAGTGTTTTTAAGGGAGAGTCATAGCATCATTCTAGTGTACCATTGTAGCAACAAAATTCAATAGGTCCAAATAATGGAACCAAAATGTTGTATAAAATTAGGGGTCTTAGTCATGCACTTATCTATCTATCCAAGTCAAATCTAAACTTGTTATTATATGACACAAGCCTTGACTAATCTTGTATCACTTCAATATTTTCCACTCAACTATAATGGAATCACTTCATATAAGGTACAATCCTTATTTTCTCACTTGAATCATAGCAAAGTAGGGACTAGGGCTCATATTGGGCTAGTTGTGCCATGGTGAAACTCTATCATCTAGGGACTTTGGTTTGTGTAATGGTAGTGGTGTAGTCATGGGTACAAGCCATCCTAGGGGGAGAACCCACTCTCTATTAGGTATAAGCTTAGGTGGTGTGGTTTTAAGGGTGCATGGGCACAAGCCTTTTATTTCATTGGCTTAGCCTCATTTAGGTGTATGGGGGATTCAATGGGTTAATTAGACGATGGACTTAGGCTTGGGTTCATGCTATGATGCAAGTATTATTTTGAGGTGCAAAGTTTTTTATATACTTAAATAATTTTATATATAGGGTGTTGATGTCATCATGAACTACATTAATTCCATGAATGGGATAGGTCAATGACTTATAGGAACTCAACATCCATAATATAAATTTAGCATTTAATCTTCTAAAACACTATGCAACCCATTTTTATTCTGCGCCTATGGTTATAGCCACATAAACTAGATTAACATTCTTTAGGCTCAACACTATCCCTCATTAACAAAGTTCAAACACATAATACATATATATCAATAGAAACTAAGCAAGTGCTCCTTACAGCTGCTAAGGGCTTAGGGGCTCACAAGTGAGCTTGGGCATTACAATGGAGAGCCCCAAAGGCATCCCCAACTAAACTCTTAGTTGTAATGTTGAGTATATCATCTACAACCAATATTATAGGGATTCACTAATACAATCTCCTCCTCCTTTTCTAAATTAACTTTTCTCCCCTTTATATTTATTCATGGTGTCTTAGTTCCATGGGGAACAGAGCAATGTTGATTGCTAAGTTGGTGCTAGATGTAATCATTCTACTAGTTCCACTACCTTGCTTCCAATGAGTTATGACTATCCCATGTGCTTGATTCCTAATGATAATTGAGACAAAATGGAGTTATTTATCCACCTTCCAACTAGCACCACAATATGACAAAATAATAATAACGACAAGTGATTACATTATGCATGAGTGTCTATTATGTTGGTGTCGATCTTATACTTAGATAGATTTGGGGTTGAACATGTTCCAATCATTTCATGATGACCCTAAGGTCATGGAGAATACGTTTTCATGTTTCATTTGCCATGGTTGAGTATTTTAAGAGTGTTTGAGCTTCATTATTATAAGATAGACTTTTGAGGTACATAAGCCTAATAGGGCAGTTTATCCTAAAGGAGCTTTCATGGTATGAATGAAGGATATAGATTTAATCAATCATGGAGGAGGTCATAATATTTAATTTTATAAGTGGTTGAATGGTTTTTTGATTATTTTATAAGCCCATTTGGGCCTAATAAGATTGATTTTTGGCATTAAGAGGGCAGACCTAATGCAATTAGGTCTCCTTGAGACTTAATGGAGGAGTAAGGCCAAAATGAGTTGTGGTAGACCAAAAGGGTTTAAATTTATGATTTAACCATGTTTATAATATGTCCCAATACCTAATGTTTTTCCTACCTAAGAGGTTAAAATTTTGTGTCCAACCAAGTGGTGTGTGACCATGAGACTAGTATATATAAAGCAATTTAGGCCTATTTGTGTGTGTGAAAAGAAGTGAATAAAATGATTCATGTTTGAGCAAAAGGAGATATTGAAATGATTTTTATACCATAACTAAATATCATAGGTGTGGAATTCTATCAAAATTCTAAGGTGGATGAGTTGGCGTTGAGTCACTTAGGGAGTTGGTGATTCCTTGCAAGTAGATGCTTGTTAAAGTCTAGTCAAGTAGGTGCTTAAATTTATTGGGGTTGGTGTTCTAAGTTGAGTTAGTTATCAACTAGATTTGGTCTTTTATTTTATATTAAATTATTCCATTTACATATATCATAGTGGATTTTTTCTGCCTTTAGGTTCTCCCACTCATATATGTGTTCCATTATTTCATGCTCATATAAATGGTTCTTTATGCATTGCTAGATCACTATGTTTCTTTCATGGTTCATGAATGTTAAAGTATAACTAAAATAAAAAAATTAAGCATTGATTCACTCCCCCCTCTCATTAATTGTGCTTCCAATGATTGGTATTAGAGCATAGTCCTTTGAATCAGACCTAAAAACTTAAATGAGATCCTAGAATCACAAACATGTCTAGTCATCAAGTACAAGTAGGTTTCTCTACCAATAAGGCCCCTCTATTTATTGGGACTAACTATGAGTTTTTTATCATCAGAATTAAAACCTATCTAATGTATTTGGGCTATGAAATATGGCAATTAGTTGTTGATGGATTCATTCCACCTCCTACACCACCAATTGATGCAATAGGCAAGAAGGTAAGTGAAAACAAATCTAAGTAAATTAATGCCATCCTATGTGGTCTTTTATAGGTAGTATGTGTAAAGTTCATACATTATGATACAACCAAAGATATTTTAGAAAATTTGAAAACCATTTATGAAGGAGAAACCAAATTCAAGTTGGAAAAATTGTAGACCCACCAAAGGTAGTTTGAAATTTTGATAATGAAGGAAGATGAAAACATTGCATCTTATCTGTTAAGAGTAGATGAAGTGGTAACTATCATCAGATGTCTAGGATAAAATTTGGAAGAATCAATAGTAGTACAAAAGATATTAAGATCCCTAACATCTAAGTTTGATTCAAAAGTCTCTTCTTTGGGGGAGATCAAATATCTCAACAAACTATAGATGGATGAGCTTCATGGTATCTTATCTACCTATGAAATGAGAACAAGTAATGGAAGAACTTCCAAGAAGAAGTTGCATTCAAAACTGAGAAAAAAGCACAAGGTAAAACTGTCAAGGATGATGTTGATACAAACATTGATGATGACAAGATAGATGCCATGTTTGTTATAAAATTAATGAAAGGATTAGGTAAGTATAAGGTCAAGTTGACATTTGAGTGCTTTAACTATGTTAATATTGGTCACTTTGCATCCAATTTCCCTAACAAGGATAATAATAGGCATGATGGAGATCATGATGAACATCATGGTGAGGATAAGAATCTCTATAAGTTTGACGAGAAAAAATGGCTTCAAGAAGTATGAAGGCAAGAAAGCATCATTAAATAACAAGAGAATTTTATATACTAAATAAGATAATAGATCCTCTGATATAAGCACAAAATTTATATTTGGTAGTGATGATGATAGTGTTGAGCATGATAGTAAAGAAACTCTATTCATGGCCATAGAAATAGATAATGAAGGTTATTCAAAAGGGAAAAGTCTTATGTATGATGAATAATCAAATGAAGAAGAGGTTAAAGTTAACCTTAAGGCAAAATTGGTGAGTGATCTAAAGGATTTGAAGTTCCAAATAAGAAATAATCAAAAACTTAGATCATTGGTTAAGGTTTATGAAGAACAAATCAATCTCTTTGAAGAGAGACTAAGTAACAACACCAATGAACATGAAATCATTAAATAGTTGGAAACTCATATTGATATTTTCACTATAAGTCTTAATACCAAGGAGGAAGAATGTACCAAGTTTAGAATATAAATAGAGTCCTTGAAGACATAATTAGATCAAGATACAATCAAATTAAAGACACATCAAAACTTGAAAAGAGCATGAAAATCCTTGTCTATATTTTGAATAGTCAGAGGTCTCCAAATGATAAGATAGGGCTTCAGTTCAAAGAAGTCCAAAAAAGAGAACAAGAGTAAGACCTCTAAGACAATGGACTATCAAGAAATGACTGTACTAATAGAGCAAAGCTCTCAAATCTGAGACCCAAATTGACCATCAACAAGTCAAGAAGAATGTAATTCCTTCAAGAGAACAAATGTAGAGATGTATCATTCAATATTCATCAAAAGATAATTCCTATCATAAAAACAAGGTATGTGAATTCTTTCAATGGTTACTATTTCTCATGCAATCAATATGGACATAGAGCTATGGATTGTAGACATCATGCTAGAATCAATTTCTCATAGAGGAATAGGATGAATGCTCATTTCAATAATATAATTATAATTATTCACTAAAATTATGATCAAAGAGGACATATTTAAATGTATTTCAAGATGAGGTATATGAGGAAGATCAATCAAGACAAAAGAATATATAGTCATGACACTGAGAAGTGAATCAAGAAGTCAGACCTTGTGAATAAGGTGAAAGAGGAGTAGAAGACTAAAGGAGAAGAATATATGATAGCGTAGATTGCCTTTCACATCCAAGATGAAGACATGAAGTGGTATATAGATATTGGTTGATCAATCCACATGATAGGGGACAATATCAAGTTTATTTCATTAAAAAGGAATGTTACAATGACAATGAGATTTGGAGATAACACAACTACCAATATTATTGGTAAGAGTATATTGATTTTAGACAATGAAAAAACCAAGACAAAGAATTTATTGTATGTGGAAGGATTGAAACATAACTTGCTTATTCGAATTCAAATGTGTAACCAAAGACACACACTAACCTTTCATGAAAGAGGGTGTGATATAAGGAGAGCCAAATCATGAAGGCTAATTTTCAATGCTAAGAGGACTGAGAACAATCTGTATATCTTGAATGAGATCAAGAAGGAGAGATGATTTAAGAGTAATATGGATGAATGTTGTATATGTAATATAAGGTTGGGCCACATAAACTTTGATAATTTGGTTAAGATTAGCTCTAAGAAGTATGTGAATAATATGTCTAAAATCACCAAACCTACAAATACACTTTGCAAGATATGTCAACATGGTAAGGAAACTAGAAAGAGGTTCAAGTCTAAGGAGTATTCTACTAAAATGCCTTTAGAGTTAATACACATTGATCTATGTGGACCTACAAGAATCCAAATAATTCAAGGAGATAGTTATTTCATGTTACTCATAGATGACTACATAAGAATCACCTTGGTAACATTCTTGAAAGAAAAGTTAGAAGCTCTTAATAAGTTCAAGGAATTCAAAGATCTAGTTGAGAATGAAAAGAATGTCAATATCAAATGCCTAATATATGACAAATGAGGATAGTTTTAATCCAATGAATTTGATTACTTATGTGAGGTCTATAGGATAAAGAGACAGTTCTCAGAAGCTAAGACACCTCAGCAAAATGGGGTAGTGGAAAGAAAGAATAGAAAATTTCAAGAAATGGAAAGGACTATGATAAATGAATCAAGATTATCTGATGGATACTAGAGAGAGGTAGTGAGCATTGTAGTCTACACTTTGAGTATAGGAGAGATAAGGATTAATGGTAATAAAACTCCTTATGAAGTGTGGAAAGGTAGACCTGCTAATGTGGAACACTTTAGAGTGTTTGGAAGAAAATGCTTCATAAAAAGAGATGAGGAAGACTTAGGTAAGTTTTATTCAAGTTTTGATGAAGGAATATTTTATGGATACTCATCAATTATATCAACCTATAGATGTTATAATAATAGGTTTCAAAAGATAGTGGAAATCACCAATCTGAAGATTCATAAGACCAGTTCTAAGAAGTCACACTCTCAGTCAAAGGATGCATCAAAAAAATTGGACTTAAAAATTGAATAAAAAAAAATATAGATAGATGAGGAAGAATAATAAGTTAAGAAAAGACAAGATTCAAAAGGTCCTTCAAGATAGATTCAGAAAGACCATCCTGAATCACAAATCATTGGCAACAAGGATGTAGGTATGAAAACAAAGAAAAAGCTAGTAAGTAACGTAAATTAATTGAATGTTGCTCTATTGTCTAAGGTTGAGCCTAATAAACTTGTAGAAGAAATTAAAGACAATATTTTGATAGGTGTCATGAATGAGGAGTTAGACCAAATAGAAAATAATGAAACTTGGGAACTAGTTCCTAGGCATAAAGATAAAAATGTCATTGGCACAAAATGGGTACTTAGGAATAAATTGAATGAAGATGGAGAAGTCATTAGGAACAAGGATATATTGGTATTCAAGGGGTGTGAAATATTACAAGGTGTATACTTTTTGATACATTTGTTTTAGTATCAAGAATGGAGACTATTAGATTGTTTCTAGAATATGTAGGCTTCAAAGATTTCAAGGTGTATTAGATGGATGTCAAATCAACTTTTCTAAATGGAAACTTGGAAGAGAAGGTGTACATAGAGAAACTTAAGGGTTTATCACTATTAGGTAACAAGGACTATGTATGCATATTTAAAAAGGATCTTTATGGTTTAAATAAATATCCTAGAGTTTGGTATGCTAGATTACACAGGTCAATGATTAGAAGTTTGATATATATTAATGCATCTAGACCTAATATCATGCAAGTAGTAGATATTATGGGAATATTTCAAGAAGACCCAAATTAAAATAATTTTCAAGAAGTCAAAATGATACTTAGGTATCTCAAGGGGACTATGGAGTTTGGGTTATGGTATCCAAGGAACAAGGAGATTAACTTAATAGCCTATACAGATGCAGACTAGGCAAGGAGTCTAGATGATAGGAAGATCACTAGTGGAGGAGCTTTATTCTTAGGAGAGTGCCTAGTATCATAGAGAGAAATAAGAATCCATTATTTGCATTATCTAATTGTGAGGATGAGAACATTATATTAGCTTCATGTTACACTCAAATCTTATGGATGAGGTAGACCTTAAAGGAATACAAAGTGGAGTATGATAGTCCTAGTCCTATATTTTGTGATAATACAATTAACATAAACATATCAAATAATCTAGTCATTCACTTAAGGAATAAGCACATTCCCATCAGGTATCATTTCTTAATATAATAAGTAAGTGAACAAAATGCCAAGATTGAGTATGTATCTACTAATGATCATATTGCAAATATTCTAATTAAACCACTTTCAAAGACAACATTTTAACATCTAAGATAGGAATTAGGTGTAATTCTTGTCCCTATTAGTCATTAAGGAAGTTAAATGCTTAAGGGGAGATAATTATGTGGTTCATTAGATCCAAGAGAAAGTGAGTAGTGTTGAGAAGGTATGCAGAGACATGAAGATAGGCTAAAGAATGTGGCCAAGGTTGGAAGCATTTTAGATGTTTGTGGAGATAAAGTAGGGAAATGAAAATTGATATTATCCCTCTCTATGGAATTAAGGTACATGAAATAAAGTGAGTGATCTTGTGTATTTAAGTATTTTTTAAGGAGGTATGCATGGAGATAGGGGAACAGGCTTGTATGATGCTTCATAAACTCATAATCCTGTATGTTGAGTTTTTGGTTACAAGAGGTGTGATCCAAGAAGTTGAAGGTAACTCTTTGTTATTAATTTCAAAGGGGAATAAATTTATTAATAGGAGATAGATATCCTATTAAGAGAATTTTATGAGAGTAGTTTCCATCAATGATAAAGGGGGAGATTGTTGAGTATTGGCATTGATGTCAAAGGTGATTAAGGATAGTTGGTAGTGTGTGATGTGATACGGTGCATGGAAGAGTGTTGTCATGAGAGAAATAAAAAGAGATAATTTGAAGAAAACTAATGTCTTATGTTTTCATGATTGATATCATTTTCAATGTCAACATGAAAGGTACTTGTCATTGATGTCAAGTGCATAGGAAGCATAGTCATGACATAAAGAGGTATGTGTATGGTGAAATTATTTAACATAGGTAAGTGAAGGTTGTATGAAATTGTTTGAGCATGTAATTAAGGTATAGAATCATTCATGAGAATTTTAGGGTGAGCCTATAGGGGTAGGACCTTCAGTCTAAGTCTGCACCCAGACCACTCCTAAACCCTACTTGGCCTAGTGAGGTATGAAGATCAGATTTCAAATTAAGTATGCACATGAGATAATGGAAAGAGGTGAGATAAGTTATTTTAGGTATGATCACAAATTTTGAGGTCAAGATTTGAATGAAAAGTGCATGAATAATTATTTTAGGCCTTCTCGATCTCACTTATGGTACTCAAACCTGAGAAGTACTTTCAAACATTTGTTGGCATGTGTAACCTCTACATGGGAGTCTTGTTAGAAAAAAAATTAATAAGAGGTTGGGGGTGAATAAATCTTCAAAAAATTCATTTAAATCTACTTAACATTTATGAGTTATTCATATAAATATATAGATCAATCAAAGCACAAGCAACCATCATATGAAATACAAGAACATATCACATATGTGGGAAACCCTTAATGGGAATAAAACCCACTAATATATACAAATTTAATACAATCATATAATATAAAAACTAATTATAGTGAATCACCAACTCCACATGGAGCACCAAACCTAATTATCCAAGCACCCACTTGCAAGGAGGTACCAACCCCCTAGTTGAAGCAGTACCAACTAAGCCACTTGATTACTTTGATCACCTTTAAAACACTATATTTATCAAACAATAGTTGATGACCACCTCTTCAGCTCTTCACATTCTTATCCTTATCAAACTTCCTTTAGGCCTCTTTGCTCAACTAGGTCTCTTAATAACTAATTAGGTCATCTGACCTTGATATTCATACATATAAATCCTATTATATCTTCATGAAAATACTAATAATCTATTATAACTATCTATAATACCTCCTTATACTCAACAATGTTCTATTTCATTTGCATACTTTTTTGCTTCAACAAATAGGCCTAAAATTGCCTTGTATATATACCATTCCTTATTTATATACCACTTAGTTGGTCAAAGGCCCTTAACATCATAATTCAGACATATAATAGGTCCTATTACATATTTTTTACATGAATCAAATTATATTTGAGTTCTTTTTTATATGTCATGACTCAATTACGCCTCATTTTATTTTTAGGTCTCAAAGAGACCTATTAGGCCTTCTTATACACACGTTACACTTTACCTTCCTTGGAATACTTTAAAAATCCACAAATGGAAGGAAAATATCATATAAAAATTAAATAAACCTTATAAAACATCCTATGATCACCATGACACTTTTTAGGTCCAACCACCACTTGAAACACTCTAATAGCACTGTTCACATTAGGCCTTTGAACACATAGAAAAGTCTATCTTGAACAACTAAAGATAACACATAATTTATCAAAACAAACATGAAAATAAATTACTTATACAAATACTAAATTACCTCAAAAATATCAACATATGCATTAGACACTTCCACTCAGGGCATAGAGCCTCAAAAACACCTCTACAACACACTCACTTAGAACTGTAGATTTTCCTCATAGACCAGTCATGGTGACTAAGACCTCCAACACATTTATAAACACTTTAAAAGACTTATAATGAAATAAAATGATAATATTACATCTCCAAAACATATTTTAAGAAAAACATCATATGGTCTAGTGTCGACTATTAGTCTTGCAAACCAATTTGTTGACCTCACTACACATAGAACTCACTGAGCCAGACAAGCCATTTTGGATTCATCATTTTCACCACTATACCTAACTTATATGATATATAACAATAATTAATAATACATAATATCCAAAAATAACATCTCAATTCACTTGGTTTCAACATTATATCATGAAAACAAACTACAATTCATCTTCTCACTATTGTCTGGGTTTATTACTATTTTTGCCATTAGACCTGTTAGCGACTAGCTAACTTGGATGAATAGATTAGAACATTTAAGGACTAGAACATATCTATAAAACTTCATGGACATGAAACATGAGTCTTTACATTATTCCTCCATCCATTTTCTTACTATGTCTAATGCAACTTTTGACTTATACATCAAGTTCCTTAGAAGTAAGCCTATAACTCAACATTTTCTCTCTCCTCTCTCTAACCAATACCACCTAGAGGTACCTATGAGATTCCAATATAATATTCAATATCTTAATTTAACATATAAATCCATTTTTGTTACTTTTGATCAATATCTTCAACATCATGTCCTTATTAGGGTTCTAAGAGGGTTTAAACATGTTTCCACTCTTAATGATCATTCATAAAGCATAGCCCCTCAATCCAAAAACTAATATCTATAATTTTTATATAGTACCCTTACTCATATACCATGAGTATATTATGTTTCCATGCAAATTTTTTATGATCTAATGAGCACAAGAAAATCCTTCTAGGTTGAGAACCCTTCATTTTGAGCACTCGAAAGACCTCCAAACAACTTTTCATACCTTATCCTTCAAACTATTACCTCAAATTGCATTAAAAAACTTGAAATAACATACCTCACCTCTGAATATTCTGACATGAGATAAAAAAGCTTGAAATCTGATCATGACCCCTCATTAGGCCACACTCTCTCTCTTTTCTCTTTAGACTTAGATCTGTAAACCACATTAGGCCTTAAAAATAACCTTCATTCCTCTTTCCATGCACCCTTCACCTCACTCACATACTCAAGAAACCTTTCTCATATTTAAACACTAGCATACATCCTTTACATTCTTTGACGATAGATCATGATACCTCATTAGGCCAAGCAGGGTCTAGGAGTGGTCTAGGTGAAGACTTGGTCTAACATTCCTACTCCTATGGGTTTACCTTAAAAATATCATGAGTGTTCTAATGCCTCACACATGCTTAAACAACCTCATACAACCACCCATGCTTGTGTTCACTCATCTCACCAAGACACCATGATCAAACCTTCTCATAAAGACTCTTCATGCCATGATTAGGCTTAGGCTACTTAAGCACTTGACCTCAAAGACTTATACTTTGATGTATTTATCAACAATGGTAAAAAGACAACACCACTCATAACCACTGCAATACTTTATTTCACATGAAATACCTTTAATGCTTATAATCTTGTCATAACCCATATTATCAACTATCCTTGCTCACAACAACACTCTTTGTAGACCTACTTATAATCATACCTTCACAAGAACCTTCAATGACAACACTGATAACTTCAAGCTAACCTAAACCTGGCCATCAACTAATATAAAAGGCATTAGTTTCCTTCAAATTCTCTCTTGAATTCAAAGTATCTCTTGACCACACTCTTGTCAATCCATCTTGTCTCATCACATATTGTCAATTAGGCTTACCCTTCCATGATTTGTACCTTCCATGCTCACAACATTCATGAAAATATAAATCTTGATCACTTATTATCTTTGACAACATCATGCTACCAACTGAGAACACACTCCAATAGGCTAATACCATGCTTAATATATCTTTGACATTAATGACCATTATGCCTTTTCATGATGCACCCTTTTGACATCAATGACAACATGCCAACAAACTCCCCCTTTGTCATTAATGGTAAACACACTACAACCTGATCATTCTCATCTCCCCCATTCTATTTTTTCTCCCCCTTTGACATTAATGACAAAGGGTCTTCCATAAACTATCATATAATTATTGGACCTTAAGATATCATGATTCTTATGACTTCTTCCTCATTGACACTAGATGACAACCACTCTCAGAAAATGATCATTCTCTCAAAACTAAATCTTTTCTCACATAAACATGATCACACTTGCAACATCTAGAATCATGCCTTCTTACAACAAAAACTCAACACACTAAACATGAAGCATTACATGAACATGCTCCCCCTTCATCCATGCATACCTCCTTCAAGTGAAATTAGATCACAAGATCAATCACCTTGTCCTTGACATGACTAATATGACTCAAACCTTGATCACACACTAGGCCACCATATTATTGACATCAATTGAAGAGTTATGAATGTTTCCTTTGTTTTCATATCTTTAGATCACCATATGAGTCATTAGGACTCTCAGGTCATCCTCACCTTCCTTCAAACATCTTGATATTAATACCACTTCTAGCTCTATCAACATTCCTTGACATGTCTTCATGATAGCTACCAAGCTTCCACTAACTAATGAGTGTCTCCTTGAAGCCTAATGGAGTCACCCCTTACAATAAGGAATTAGTGTTAGGATCTTAGAGTACAATTGATTACTTTTGTATAAGCAACTAAACATAGAATTGAAACTAGAAGTAATAAGTAACTAGAAATCAGAAACAGTAAATAATAGGAGATACAAGAAACAACCAATCTATATTAAACTCTTTCGAAAGGAAATACAATGAAGAAATCTCTCTCTCCTCACACCTTGCAGATGTACAATAATTCTCCCTCAAGAGTTCTCTCTCTCTATCAATTATAATCAACTCAATTACTAAATTGTACATGTTATGAGGATCTAACCCTACTATATAGTATACTACAACACTAGGGTTCATGAGCCCCACATTCACCACCCTTAGATCCACCTCTTAAATCAAAGGCTCAAATCTGTTCTCCTAAAAATAACAATTCTAGAAATGCACAAAAGTCGATGTCAGTCTAAAGATGACCGATGTCGATCGACCCCTAACCGATGTCGGTTGGTTCTGACCGATGCCGGTTACTGTATAAGCCCAGCAACCTCAACATTAGCTCATTAGTGAAGCTTTTAGCTTCACAATTCAATAATCTCCCACTTGGAGATAAACAGCTGCACCTGTACCTATACAACAACATTCTCTAAACATCTCTGGCTTGTTTCTCCCTCTTCAAGTTCAATCTTGAAGACCAACAAAAGTTGAATGAAGATTCAACTTCTCCTTTGTTACCAGCTTTGTTAACATATCAGCAGGGTTCTTATCCGTATGGATCTTTTCCAGCTTCAACTGTCCATCCTCCAATATCTGTCTAATGAAGTGGTACCTAGTCTGTATATGTTTGGTTCTTGAATGAAAGGCTGAATTCTTTGTCAAATGAATTACACTTTGACTATCACTATACAATCTGCAACTCTCTTGCTCCTTTCCAAACTCTTCCATGAACTGAGTCATCCAAATCATTTCTTTGCTAGCCTTTGTGACTGCAATGTATTATGCCTCTGTAGTAGACAAGGCAACAACCTTCTGCAACTTTGAAATCTAGCTAACCGTCATTCCACCAACATTGAACACATATCCTATGGTACTTCTCCTACCATCCAAGTCACCTGCCATATCTGAATCTACATACCCATGTAGAGAAGTGTTTGACCCTCCATAGCATAATGCCTACTGTTGGTCCCTCTCAGAATCTGAGAATCCACTGAACTGCTTTCCAGTGTTCCTTTCTTGGATTGGCCATAAACTTGTTGACAACTCCCACTTCTTGGGCAATATCTAGTCTAGTACATACCATTGCATACATCAAACTCCCAATTGCTGAAGCATATGGAACTCTACTCATGTACTCAACCTCATCATGTGATTTAGGACACTATTCTTTGCTCAACTTGAAGTGTCCAACCATAGGTGTGCTTACCGGTTTTGCATCCTGCATATTGAACCTCTCCAACACCTTATTCACATAATCCTCTTGAGACAAAATCAAACTGTGATTTTTCTTGTCTCTCTTAATACTCATGCCAAGGATTTTCTTTACTACTCCTAAATCCTTCATGGCAAATGTGTGAGCTAATTTTACCTTAAGCTTAGTAATTTCTTGCATGTGTGAACCTGTAACAAGCATATCATCTACATACAGTAACAAGATAATATAACTACCATTATCCAATCTGTTAAAATAAACACAATGGTCAGATTGACATTTACTAAAGCCATGCTCTGTCATAAACCTTTCAAACCTTAAATACCATTGTCTTGAAGCTTGCTTAAGACCATATAAGCTTTTCTTCAACCTGCACACAAGTTTCTCCTTACCTTTGACCTCAAAACCTTCCAGCTAATCCATATATATCTCTTCATCCAAATCTCCATGAAGAAATGTTGTCTTAACATCAAGCTGCTCAAGATGCAAATCCTCAATAGAAACTAAAGACAATACAGTCTGAATAGAATTCATCTTTACTATAGGAGAAAAAATTTCACCAAAATCAATACCTGGTTTCTGTGCAAATCCCTTTACTACCAACCTGGCCTTATGTCTCATTTGTCCATTCTCTCCTTCCTTTAACCTGTATACCCATTTGTTTTTCATTACTTTCTTTCTGACTAGAAACTCAACCAAATCCCACGTATGGTTCTCTTCCAAGGAATCAATTTCCTCATTCATGCCATGCTCTCACTATTTCCTAGATTTTACCTGCATTGCCTCATCAAAACTTTCTGGTTCTCCACCATCAGTGAGCAATAAGTAGTATAAAGAAGGGGAATAATGAATTGGAGGTTTACTTACCCTTTCAGACCTCCTTATGGGCATTTGAGACTCATTTACAGCTTGATATCTACCCAAATTTTCTTCTGACAGTGATCGATCCTGGTCATCTCTAATCGATGTCAGTCTGCACCTGACCGATGTCGATTCCTCTTGATCGATGCTGATTTTCACCTGACCGATGTTGGTCTCTGTGTTTTTTTTTGAGTGATGATTTTTACCTGTGAGCTCATTTTGGATCATAACCTCTTCCAAATCAAGATTGCTCTACTCAGAATTATTTAGCCTCTTGAGTTGATCACTGTACATCACCTTCTCATTGAAAACTACATCATAGCTTCTAATAATTTTGTTAGTTTCTAAATTCCACAATCGGAATCCAAAATCTCCAAAACCATAACCAATGAAAGTGCATCACATAGATTTAGCATCCAGCTTCTTTCTATTTTCTTTATTAATGTGCACAAAAGCTTTAGAAACAAAAACTCTGAGAAATGAAAGATCTACCTTTTTACCTATCCAAGCCTCTTCTAGAATTCCACAATCCAATGCAATAGAAGGTCATCTGTTAATCAGGTAAACCATAGTATCTATAGCTTCTACCCAAAACTGTAAGTGCAAACGAGCATGCAACCTCATACTCCGTGCACGCTCCATTATTGTTCTATTCATCCTTTTAGCAACTCCATTTTGTCGAGGTGTCCTTAGAACCATCCTTTCTTTGTGTATTCCACTCATAGAATAGTAACTATTGAATTTATTACTGCAGTACTCACCACCATTGTCAGATCTAAGGCACTTCAATCTCAAACCTGTTTCATTCTCAACCAAAGCTTTCCATTTCTTAAATGTGTCAAAAACATCAAATTTCCTCTTTATGCAATAAACACATACCTTTTTTGTAGCATCATCAATGAAAGAAACATAATATTGTGATCCTCCAATAGAAGCTACTTGAGCTGGTCCCCACACGTCTATGTGAACAAGCTCCAACTTGTGCTTCTTCTTTTTTGACCCAATTTTGAGAAACCTCACTTTCTTCTATTTCCCAAAAATACAATGCTCACAAAAATCTAGATCTATGCTTTTCAAATCTGAAAGCTTACCTTTTGATTTAAGAACATTCATTCCCTTCTCACTCATGTGACCAAGCCTACAGTGCCACAACTTTGCATCTACATCTAAAGTAGATAAAATAGAAGGAGAATAATCAGTAATACAAGTAAATAGATAAAGTGTACCTACTCACTTACCTTTTGCTAATACAAGTGCACCCTTGGAAACTTTCCAAGATTCAGTTGTGAGAGTTACTGTGCAACCCTCATCACCCAAATTTCCTATAGAAATCAGATTCCTCTTCAAGATGGGTACATGCATGACATCTTTCAACACCTATGTGTTGCCATTCTGCAATTTCAGCTGCACTTTTCTTTTGCCAACAATTTTACAAGGCTCATCATCCCCTAAATAAACTTTTCCAAAATCTCCATGGACATAATCATTGAAAATTTCTCTATTTGGGGTTACATGGAAAGAGGCACCAGAATCTAAAACCCATGATTCTACTTTATTATCCAAAGAAAATATAAGAGCATCATGTGTAACAATACCTGCAACTTTTGCTTCTTTATTACCTTCATGCTGATTTTCTTTGTTATCCTTCAACCAACAATCTTTCTTTGCATGCCCTTTCTTTCCACAATTCCAACAGGTTATTCTTCCATTTCTGGATTTAGATCTACTTCACATCTTTGACCTTGATTTCCCTTGCTTGCCCTTCTCTCTTTGCCTTCCCCTGATTTCAACACTTAAAACATTACCTGATGTTTCCCCTATGCTTTTCTTGCAAATTTCTTCATTCAAGATTACACTAAAAACATCATCAACTTTCAAGATATTTGAAGTAGATGCAGTATTACTAACTGCCATTACCAAACTATGCCAACTTTTAGGTAAAGAGCATAATATTAAGAGAGCCTTAATTTCATCATCAAAAACTATTTTGACTGAATTTAACTGATTTACTATTGTATGGAAATCATTAAGATGACTAGATACAGATCCACCTTCCTACATTTGCAAATTAAATAATTGCTTCATAAGATATACCTTATTTGAAGCTGAGGGTTTTTCATATAAATTTGCCAAAGTATCCATTAACTCTACCATTGTCTTTGCCTGTGATAAGTTGGAAAACACAGAAGCTTCCAGGCTCAACCTTATAGATCCAAGAGCCTTTCTATCAAGAACATTCCATTCTTCATCTTCCATATCTATGGGCTTCCTTGAAACCCCACTCAACGGTAAATATAGATCTTTTTGATACAGATAATCTTCAATCTGCATCCTCCATAATTGACAATTCTTGCCATTGAATTTATCCATTCTTAGTTTACTTTCTTCCACCATTGATTTGCTCCCACTCAATCAAAAACCCCTGTGAGTGAATTCTGTAATCAACAAACACTAACACGCTCTGATACTATTTGTTAGGATCTTAGAGTACAATTGATTACTTTTGTATAAGCAACTAAACACAGAATTGAAACTAGAAGTAATAAATAACTAGAAATCAAAAACAATAAATAATAGGAGATACAAAAAACAACCAATCTGTATTAAACTCTTCTAAAAGGAAATACAATGAATAAATCTCTCTCTCCTCACACCTTGCAGATGTACAGTAATTCTCCCTCAAGAGTTCTCTCTCTCTCTATCAATTATAATCAACTCAATTATTTAATTGTACATGCTATGAGGATTTAACCCTACTATATAGTATACTACAACACTAGGGTTCATGAGCCATGCATTCGCCACCCTTAGATCCACCTCTTAAATCAAAGGCTCAAATCTGTTCTCCTAAAAATAACAATTCTAGAAATGCATAGAAGTCAGTGTCGGTCTGAAGATGACCGATGCCGGTAAACCCCTAACCGATGTCGATTGGTTCTCACTGATGTCGGTTACTGTGTAAGCCCATCAACCTCAACATTAGCTCATTAGTGAAGCTTTTAGCTCCACAACTCAATAATTAAAAAAACACAAAATTAGGATATTTCTAGATCTCCATGCTCTTATAAGGTTGATGAACCTTTAGGATCCTTTTAGTCTTGATTAGCATCTTTAGCTTGGCCTCTTCATCATCTATGTGGTCAATAATTTGAGATGATAATGAACACTCTTGATACTCTTCAATATCTAATCTATGCACTTCCATAGAAAACATTCCACTTTGGCTTATAGACTGATCAGGACTAAGCTTGACTGTCTTTGGCTTCCATACCTTGGTTTGTCTTCTTTCTTTAACTCTAGGAGATTGAATCTTCTTGTTATGTCTTGATGATTCATGATGATAGAATCTTGAAATATGGCCCATGTTAAGATAATTATAGAAAATAACATCACTCATATATCTTGACTAATGTTTATTGTGAATCCTTTCATAATCCCATCAGCATCCTTCTTGGAGGGTATTCTACACTATCTTGCTCTATGACCAAACTAACTACATGAGAAATAGTAACCATTGAATGAATCTACATACCTTATGGTATTAGGTTGTCTAACAGAATTTGTCTTCATATTATTATTGAGGTTGACCTTCTTGTATTGTTCTTGTTCTCCTTTTGATCTATTTTGAAACCAAGATGTGCCTTATCATTGGAAAACTTCTAACTATTCAAAATGTCATCCAAAACCTTAGTGATCTTTTCAAACTTTTCATAGGTCTTCATCTTGTTAGTTGTTTTATCTAATTTTTAATTTAAGGACTCCATTTATGATTCATACCTTGTGTTTTCTTCTTCCTTAACCTTTAGTCTATCATTGACTATCTCCATCTGAATCTCAACCTAATTGATGATCTCATTATGCTTCTTTGATGTGTTACTTAGTCTCTCTTCAAATAAACCAATATGCTCTTTATAGTCCTTAACTAAGAATCTTAGTTTCTAATTCTTCCTTTTTTTAGAACTTCAACTCCTTATAGTACTCACCAATTCTACCTTAAGGATCACTTCAGCCTCTTCTTCATCTAATTCTTCAACATCCATAAGGCCTTTCCATTTTGAGTAACCCTCATTATCTATTTATATATCCATGAATAAATTTTCATTGTTGTCATGATCATTGTTATCATCATCACTATCTGAACATACCTCATCCTTGACCTTCTTTACTTTTGACTTCTTCTCAGCTTTGAATGTTAATTCCTTCTTAGAAGGTTTTCCTTAATTTGTTCTCATCTCATAGGTAGTCAAGATGCCATGAAGCCTATCTATCTAACAATGTGTCTACATCTTGAATTTTTTACTATAGACACCTTTGAAATAAATTTATAAGTTAGGGATCTCAATTACTTTTGTATAATTTAGACTCTTTCACTTCTTCTCTGAGACCTCTGATGACATTGAAAACTTCATCAACCCTTAATAGGTAGGATGCAATGCTCTCATCTTCCTTCATACTCAAATTTTCAAACTATTTTTTATAAGTATAGAATGTAACCATCTTCACCTTGGTATCTCTTTTATAGATAGTCTTCAACTTATCCCATATCACCTTAGATGACTTATAGTGCATTACTTTCAAAAAAATTACCTCTGATAGGCCATATAGAATGGTATTCATTGCCTTAGAATTGCTTTCACTTCTTGTTTACTATATTAGTTGATGGTGTAGGAGGTGGAGAGTATCCATCCACAATTCACTACCATATGCCATGGACCATTGATATCATATATGTCCTCATTCTAATGCTTCAAAATTCATAATTAGTCCCATTAAATAATGGAGCCTTACTAGTAGAGAAACCTCCTTGAAATTGACTACTAGCCATCCTTGCTTATAAGATCTCCTTTAGGCTATTAGGCATGATTCAAAGGAATATATCTAATAAAAATTATGGGAATCATAATGATTGATAGGTGGGAGGGTGAATTAGTTTTCAAAACATTCATTCAAATCCACTTAACATTCATGAGCCATTCATACAAACATATATATCAATCAAAGCACAAGAACCCATGCATATGAAATACAAGAACACATCACATATGTGTGAAACCCTCAAGGGTAATAAAACCCATCGATCTATATAAATTGACTATATTTCTATAATAAAAAAACCTAATTTTAGTGAATCACAAACTCCACATGGAGCATTAACCCTAATTAGCCAAACACCCACTTGACTAAGCTTTAGAAAACACCCACTTATAAGGAGGCACCAACCCCCTAGATGACTCAGCACCAACTTATCCACCTAATTTATTTGATCAACTTGATAACACTATGTTTCTCAACCAAAATATGATGACCACTTATTTAGCTCTTTATAGTCTTATCCCTCTCAAACTGCCTTCTAAGCCTCTTCCCTCAACTAGGTCTCTTCAAGACTAGTTAGGTAATATGACCTTGATCTTCATACATATAAATCCTATTAGATATTCATGATAATACATATAATCTATTTTTATTGTCTAAAATTCCTCCTTGTTCTCAACACTATATTATTTCATTTGCATACTTTATGCTTCAATAAATTACCTTGTATATATACCATTCCTTATTCATAAACCATTTAGTTGGCCAAACACCCTTAACCTAATAGTTAAAATATATAATAGGTCTTATGATATCTTTTGGACATGAATCAATCAATTTTTGAGTCGCTTTTGGTTTGTCATGAGTCAATTAGGCTTCATTCTCCTTTTAGGTCTCATGGAGACCTATTAGGCCTTCTTAGACACACGTTATACTTTGCCTTCTTTAGAACACTTTAAAACTTCACACATAACAATAACATATAACATAATAATAAAATAGACCTTATCTAACATCTTCTGATCACCATGACACTTTTTAGTCTAAACACTACTTGAAACACTCCAATATCACTTTTCACATTAGGCCTTTAAACACATAAAAAAGTTTTTCCTGAACAAATGAAGATAAAAAATAATTTACCATCATAACCGTGATAATAAATTACTTATACATATCTTACATAATCTCAAAAATATCACCATATGCATTAGACACTTCCACTCAGGGCATAAAGCCTCAAAAGCACCTCTACAACACACTCACTTAGAACTGCCAGTTTTCCTCAAAGACCAGTCATGGTGACTCAGACCTCCAACACCTATATAAAAAATTTAAAATAATTCCAATTCATGAACATGAACTTATAAAATATCTAAACCATATTCAAATATAAACATTATATGGTCTAGTGGTAACTATTAGTCTTACAAACCAATTTGTTGACCTCGCTACACACATACGTCACTGAGTCAAACAAGCCATTTTGGATTCATCATTTTCACCACTATAACTATCTTAAAATCTCTATAAAAAGAATTAATAATACATAACAGTCTAAAAAAACATCTCCAAGAACTTGGTTTTAACTATCTATCATGAAAACATATTCTAATTCATCTTCTCGTTGTTGCCTGGGTTTTTTACTATTTGCACCATTAGGTCTATTAGCGAATAGCTAACTTGGATGGCTAGTTTAAAACATTTAAAGACTATAAACTATCTATAAACATTCATGGACATGAAAAATTATTCTCTACCTTCTTCTTCCATCCATTTTCTTACTATGTCTAATGCAACTTTTGACTTCTACAGTAACTTCTTTAGAAATAAGCCTATAACTCAATATTTTCTCTCTCCCCTCTCTAACCAATACCACCTAGAGGTAACTAGGAGATTCCAATACAATATCCAATAGCTTACCTAAGCATATAAATCCATTCTAGGAAATTTTGATAAATATTTTCAACATTGGTTCCTTATTAGGGTTCTAAGAGGGTTTAAACCTGTTTCCACTCTTAATAATCATTCATAAAGCATAACCCCTAAATAAAAAAATAATGCCTATAATTTTGAGATAGGAACATTCCAAATAAACCTTCAATATCTTAGTTTCCCATGCAAATTTTTGATAAGATGATGATCATAATAAAATCCTTCTTGAGTTGAGAACCCTTCATTCTGAGCACTCAAGAGACCTCTAAATAACTTTTCATGCCTTTTCTTTCAAATTATGACCCTAAAATACATGAACAAACTTAAAAAAACATACATAAACTTTTAAAATTCTTAAATTATCTCAAACACCTTGAAATATAATAATTAACCCTCATTAAGCCACACACACTCTCATTGCTCCCTAGATCTTGATCTGCAAACCACATTAGGACTTAAAACTGAACTTCATGCCTCTTTCCATGCACTCTCCACCTCATTAAAATACTAAAAAAACCTATCTCATTTTTAATAAATACCATACATCCTTCACATGCCTTGACAATAGATCATGATACCTCATTAGATAAAGTAGGGCCTCAGAGTGGTTTAGGTGAAGACTTGGTCTGAAGGTCCTGCCCCTATAGGCTCACCTTTAAAATATCATGAGTGTTCCAATTCCTCACATACATTCTCAAAAAACCTCATAAAACCACTCAGGCCTATGTGCACTCATCTCCCCAATCCACCATGCTCAAACCTTCTCACAAGGTCTCTTCATGCCGTGACTAGGCTTAGGCTACTTAAGCACTTGACCTTAAAGACCTATACCTTCATGTATTTTTCAATAATAGAAACAATAAAAAAACACTCATAACCCTTACAATACTCTCTTTCACACTACATACCTTTAATGCTTGTAATCTTATCACAACACACACTTCCAATGGCATTGCTCACAACAACACTCTTTGCATACCTACTTATCATCATATCTTCACAATAACCTTCAATGACAACATTAAAAACTTCAAGATGACTTAAACCTTGACATAATCGAATAGAAAACACATTATTTTCCTTCAAATTCTCTCTTGACCACACTCTTCTCAATGCATTTTGTCTCATCAAATATTTTCAACTAGGCTTACCTTTCCATAATCTATACCTTCCATGATTTCAACATTCATGACAATATCAATATTTATCACTCATCACCTTTGACAACATCATGTTGCCAACTAAGAACACACTCCAACAGGTTACTACCATGCTCAATAGATCTTTGACATCAATGACTATTATGCCTTTACATGATGCACCCTTTTGAAATTAATGATAACAACATGCCAATAATTCTAAGCTATTTAGGAGAGATGTGGAAGTTTCCTATCTAATATCTCTATGCATTAGTTTTCAATTCAATTGGTAGTCATTTATGAACAATCGTTAACACCCAAACCTATGTTAAACCTCTCTACAACCCTAATAAGGACCTGATGTGAAATATTTTATTCAAATCAGCTCAAGAATGATTCAAATGCCTAGATAATCTATTGTATCATATATTCAACTCTCCCAGGTAACTCTAGGTGGTGGTGGTTAGTTAGATGAGAGATAAAATGTGCATGTACAAGCTTATTTATCAAGAAGTTATTGTAGCTCTCAAAATTTGAATTGGTTAAGAAGAATAAATGGATGGAATAATAATATAGAGGCTCATTTTACATGTCTATGATGTTTTATAGATAGGTTCTAGCATTTAAGTGCTCCAAATTATTCATCCAAGTAAGGCAGTCATTGATAGACTTAATGGTGCAGATAATGTAAAACTTAGGCAGAGATGAAGAGATATATTTGAGGGTCTAAACATGATATATTGATACAATAAATTACATGAGAAATTTATTCATGACTTATAATTCATTTTCATTCTTTTTATAATATTTGGAGGTCAGTGTATGTGGTGAAAATGTTTCTCACAAAATGGCTTGTCTAGTTCAGATAGGACTATGTGACATAAGGTCAAGAACTTAGTTTACAATACTAATATTTGACATTAAACCATATGAATTTTCCATTTGATTATGTTTTATATATATCATAAGACCATTTTATTTCATCAATATTCATTATAAGTGTTTACATAGACATTGGAGGTCTAATTCTTCATGATTGGTTTTTGAAGTAATTTGGTAGGTTTGAGTAAGCGAGTTGCAGATATGTTCTTGAGCCTTTTTTTCTTGAGTGAAGGTGTTTCAATGATTTTTTGATTACCTTGAGGTCATAAATAATATTTATTCATGTTTAATTTTTCATGGTTGAGTATCTTAAGTGTGTTTAAGCTTCATTATTGTAAGACAGACTTTTGAGGTACAGAGGCCTAATAGGGCAGTTTGTCCTAAAGGAGATTTCATGGTATGAATGAAAGATGTAGGTCTAATAAAGCATGGATGAGGTCAAAATATTTCATTATATAATTCTTTTAATGTTTTTTTTAATTTTATAGAAGGCCATCTAGGCCCAAGAATATCAATTTTTCGTGTTAAGAGGGCAGACCTAACACAATTAGGTCTCCATGAGACCTAAAGGAGGAGTAAGGCCAAATTGAGTTATGATAGACCAAAATGGGTTCAAATTGTTATTTAACCATGTTCATAATATGTCTTAATACTTATTATTTTTATGAATTAATATTTTAAATGTGTGTGTCTAACCAAGTGGTGTGTGACAATGAGACTAGTATATATACTAAGCAGTTTAGGCCTATTTATGTGTGTGAAAAGAAGAAAATAAAATGATGCATGGTTGAGCAAAAGGAGATCTTAAAATTAGTTATAGACCATAAATAAATATCATAGGTGTGGAAGGTTATCAAAATTTTGAGGTGGCTGAGTTGGTGTTGAGTCACTTAGGGAGTTGGTGCTTCTTTGCAAGTAGATGCTTTCTAAAGTCTAGTCAAGTGGGTGCTTGAATTTATTGGGGTTGGTTCTCTAATTTATGTTGGTGATAAACTAAATTTTGTCTTTTTTTTTAATATTAAAATAGACCATTTTAATATATCATAGTGTTTTTTCTTCCCCTTGAGGGTTTCCTAATCATATATGTGTTCTCTTGTTTCATGCTCATGTGAATGGTTCTTTATGCATTGCTAGGTCACTATGTTTCTTTCATGGTTCATAAATGTTAAAGTATAATTGAAAGAAAGGTTTTAAACATTGATTCACCCCCACTCTTAGTAATTGTGATTCCAACATATATATCCTTCACTATCAGTTACAAAGCTTCAACAAATCTATATGCTTTTAGACATCAACATTTAGACCTGGATACTAGCATCGACATGAGTATCCCAATTGTAATGATAGCATATATACCTTATAAACACTAAAATTCAAAAATATTTCATGTGTGTGTGTGTGTGTGTGTGTGTGTGTGTGTGTGTGTGTGTGTGCGTGTGTGTGTGTCAGAATATTTTTCTTAATTAACCCTTCATGAGAATTTTTTCAAAAGGTATTGTATAAATACACCTCAAAGAACATTCATTATCATCAAGTACTATTCAAGCACACATCTAACACTTACCAAGAAAAAAACCCTCTAAATTAATCAAAACTACCCTATTCTTCCCTATTTCAATATCCATCATAGGATTACTATTATTATAGGTTCAAATCATTCAAAAATAATTCAATGAGTAGTATTTTTCAAGTTTTGAGCTAGATCACTACATGCACTCATATATATTATATTATATCATTATTCACACACAAACCCACACATAGGGGGAGAACTACATATGTCTAAGGCCCTCTTCAAAATATTATCTATGTAATCTTAATTAATTTAAATAGGGGTTTTTGAGGTCAACTAAACTTCACTTGAGCCCACTTACCCCTATTTTACAAGGTAGCATGCCCAAATCTAAGGAACTAGGGTTTTTTAATCGTAAGATTAATATTGAGAACCTGTGCATGTGATTTGAATAAATACTATGAAAGGTGAAAATGAACCCTAAAATAAACATTTTAATTTCATTAAAATATTTTAATCTTCTATATATTTCATTTGTATCAAAATCAAGACACTAGTATTGACTTTAGTGTCCATAGGGCGACACAAGTATCTGGACTAGAAAAAAACCAATATTCATAATATAATGACTAGATCTAGATCTTTAGACAGTCCACTCCTTCACCTACACTACTCAAACTTGCTTACACATAAGTGTATAAAATAAATATAATTTATCCTTCACATTTTTATTATCAAAACATTGAACATTTCTATATTTAGCATATTCTTAAATTCATTATATCATATCAAAATATTAGTTGAATTTAAATTCATTTAATTATCCTACTTTTTAAAGTAACTTAATCATTGTTTGATTAGGATACTCTTTCATGTTAATCATTATTTCCAAAATAGGTTAAACAAAAAAAATTACCAAACTATTTTTATTTTATGATGGTTCTATGATCTACCAATACAATCAGTAAAAGCATTCAATCCTCTAGTAGATCAGTTTCTAGCATAATTTTTAATCAAAATTAATAAAAATATGTCATATGAATAAATTACAAATATCAAACAAGGAACTAATGATCCTATCAACAAATATGTTTTGATTTACAAGACAATGTTGGCCAAAATTACAAATATAATGGTAGATAAAGAGATTCAAGATATCCTTAAGCAAAGTTTGCTTGCCCCACTACATGAGTCTATTATCTTCAAGAAGTTTAAATTTTTTTATGACCTATGCCATATTGTTTGATATCAATAAATTAAACTGGTTTTATTGAACAATCCAAAGTATATAGCAAACACACCAACTACATCTTCTACAAAGTTTCATATCAAACCAAGTTATAAGGATAAACCTATAGAGGTTAAAAAATAAGCAACAACAATGGTTAATACACTATCAGAATATGCTAATCAGATCATCTTATATAATGCACCTAAGAGATAATTTCTATGATTTCTTGATTCTTTAGCTTTGCTCCTTAATAAGATAATAGAGTGACATCTTACCTCTCCCTCTTCCTATGGAGGTTGATACGAGTTAACCTCTACCTAAAAGATATGATGAAAATACTTATTGTGACTATCACCAATGTGTTGGGCATTATAAAAATAGATGTTACAAGTTGAAGCATAAGATACAAGATCTCATTGATAGTGAAAAGATGACATTTGATGATTTTCCAAAGGATTCAAGGTCACAATCTGATGACCATCAAAACCAAAAGATATTTAACAATCCATTACAAGATCATTCTAAGGAAACACTAGAAGTGAAAATGGAATATAATGTATATCCTCATCCATGACATTATGGGCACCCATTAGATGAGATTATTGGTACACTTAAAAGTGAGATATTTATTATGATTTAGAAGCCTTCTATTACATTTTATTACAGTGAGATTGTAGATGATGACTCAGATATTCACTCACTATTTATTAAAGAACATATTGATCATTAACCTATACAAAATGTTATTGGTTATAATGGTTCTAGTGAGATTGTATTTAGCATGACATTACTCACACATTTGGGATATACACTTTATGATGTATATCCTTTGACAAAGATGGTCAAGGTATTCGATAGAAAACCATAAAAGGTTTTTGGTGAGATTGATTTACCTTTACAAGTTAGTCTAACACATGTGAATGCAACATTTTTAGTTATACCATATATGAGAGTAAATATCATATAATTTATTTACACATATATGTTTCATGGTACTTGAGCATGATACATGCATACATTCGATACATGATACATAAACATGCAAATGTTAGACCTTTCTCCTACCTGCATGACACATTAAGTTGGGGGAATCTTGATTATATTGATCATGATTGATATATGTTTTATTTTTTTATGATCACTTTACATTATCATGTTGAGGCTTTTATGTTATAATATATGACATTTTGCTAACACAAGTATACAAGGACTAGTATGACATACTTATGCGAGTTACTTATATTTCAATTATTTATTTAATCACATGGATTACTTGAGTACAATTTCATGTTTGCTATCTTATTTGGATTGTGGAACATTTAAACATGCTTCTTATTTTTTGGCTACAATGACCCTGAGTGTTGATTGTTTCTTTGGTGTGTGGACATTTGAACATGTCCTCTCCTTTGATTGTGCAACATTCAAACATGCCCCTTGTTTATGGTCTCCTTAGACCCCATTTTCATGAAATTGAGTGCTCCTTTATGTGTGCTTAATTTTTTGTTGAGTTTGTTATTTCTAGACATTTCCATGATCCATATCATGCATCTTATGGCTTGTTATGTTTGGATATTGTGAGATTTATCGATACATATACTTATACATGATACCACTATATGATTCTTTACTACATGATTTATATAAATATAACATAGTTGTCTTATCCTTTTGAGATAAGGTGACTACCATATTTCATTCCCCTCACCTCAAAATAGGAGGCATATTAGTGGGGGCATGTCATAGAAACATGACTCCACATACACATAGTTGAAATAATTGGTAGAACTTGATATAATTTACATGATTTAGGTATACACCTGGGACATAATCTTATACATTTGACACACATTTTCATAAATTAGGGACATAGTTTTTCAGATTTGTGACACATATTTTATGTAAATTATAAATAAAGGGTTAAATTTTGAAAGATACTTATAATTGAGACACACTATAGGTGTATATGCCATGCAGATGCACCAAATTATAGATACATACTCAAATCATACAAAATATTCATGTATCAGCCTTACCAAGATGCGTCGATTATGATTTTATCTATTGCAGTAGTTAGCTTCCTTGAGTAGTGTGATCGAGATTCAATGCACTCAATGACCTTAGCACTACTTCCATTTTTTTATATTGATATGGTTATATCATTTGACCTAGGATATATTGGCTAGATTAGATAGAATATGTTCATGCTTGAGTTGTGTAATTGAAATTCAGTGATCTTAATGGACTGGGTGAAACTCACCTTTACATCAAATTGGGGGCATGATTACCTCAAATTACCCTCTTTGAATCTCAATGGTTTAGTTTTGAACCTTTATCCAATATTGCATCTAGGAAACATCATAAAAAAATCAAATTACCAATGGGAAACATGGTTGCATTGACACATAAGTGTACTCCTTGTTTTATTTACTTTCTATCATTTCAAATTATATGCACTAATTACACTTGTAACATGTTCTTGGTTGTATGAAATACACATACATAAAATGCGAACAAGGATATAGTCAAATAAAGGTGTGTTGTACACACCATGATACCTATTTATTTATTTTAAACTAGTAATTTCATCCTTATGCATTACTAGATTAAAGGTGAGAAAATGTAAATGTTAAATCTATATTTTACATGATAAAATAGTCTTGCACACTTGAAAAAATATTACTCAAGGCTTAACCCTTTACTTCATGATCTCCTCACTTCTGAAAGGCTCATGTTCTCCATCTCATGGTGCCTAAATGCTTAGGTTATAGTTAGACCCTGATATTTTATTTACCCACATCACCTATAGCCCAAAATATGCTTAAAACCTTATATATATCTTACATTATCAGTTATAGATCTTTAACAACTCTTTATTCTCCATGACACTACCATCTAGAGTAGGACACTAGTATTGATGCTAATGTCCCATATCTGACGCTATTGTCTATACCCTATAAACACTCAAATTTGAAAATGTTTTGATATGTATAGGTCAGCCTATTTGTCTTAATTAACCCTCTTGTGAAATATTTTCAAAAATCATATAAATACAAGTCAATTAAAATTCATTATCATCAAGAACTCATCAATCACACATCTAGTAATTACCAAGCAAGCACCTATAATGCTCAATAAATCATTTGCACAATTGAGTTTTACTGCCTTATTCTTCCCTATTTTCAAATTAATCATATTATAAGTATTATTATAGTTTTGAAGTATTAAAATAACATCTTATGAGTAGTACTTTTTAATTTTCAAGCTAAATCACTACATGCATTCGCATTTAGCATATTACACCATTAGTCACACACAAACCCACATAAGGGGAGAGCTACATCACTCTAAGGCCCCGTTCAGAGTATATGGTTATATAGGTAGTGCTCATTGATAGAGAGGTCTTTGAGTTCATATAAACTTCACTTGAGCCCACTAACCCTATTTTTATAAGGTGACATGCCCAAGTTATAGGACTTAAGGTTTTGACCAAAAAGATGATATTCAAAATTTATGTACATGATACCAGTTAACAATATTCAAGGTGACAATGAACCCTAATAGGAATAAGTGGAATTTACATAGAATGACCTATATTTTGTACATGATAGAAGCATTGGTTTTAGGATATAATCATTGATTCTAGTGTCCCTAATTTGATAGTAGTGTCTAGGCTGATAGAGAGCTGATTTCCAAAATCTAATGAATCAAGGTTGAACATCATTCTAACTATTTCTACACCTAGATTTCCTATATCTACCTGAGCATCAATAAATAAGTTAAGTATTTTCTCTTCTTCATGTTTAAGCATTCAAATTACTATTTGGCATTGTACTTTATATACTTAGCAATTACATAATTCAACAATGTATCATAATATATTGTGAATCTAAAATATTTAATTGGATTACTTTTATAATAGCTTAGTGCAATTTAATTAGGATAATCTCTCCTTACTCTTATTTCCATAAAGGGTTAAATAAGAATATTATGTATGTATGTATGTATGTATGTATGTATGTATGTATGTATGTATGTATGTATGTACGTACATATGCATGTATGTATGTATGATATATATATATATATATATATATATATATATATATATATATATATATATATATATATATAATTGAGAGTAACATGAGCATTTTTATAATTTAATGAGATTTTTAAAGCAGATTCTTGATTATATTTATGTTAGTTTTCATTCATCTAGGAATAGTATAATGCATTTTATCCACATGTAGGCTATTTCCGATATATTTTTTAATATTTAGAGATCGAGGTGGAGTCCTACGTTATTAAAAATAATACAAAGATTGTACATGGGATAAGATGATATAGGGATCTTGCGATGCTCTCATATTAATTTTCTATTTTATGTTTTTTATTTTGTTTCAATGAAGAAGATGCAATGTTACTTCAACTTTCAATGGTGTTTTAAACATTAGTAATGGAATTTGATATTTATTCAAAGAATATGTTTTTGAAGTAGCAAAACTGTAACAATTCCATACATGGCGAATCCTATATTAATATTTATCCTAAACATCACTTGAATTACAATAAAAATGACATATACACATTGAATATGTCATTCAGCTATCCTTATTAGCACTTTTGTGTGATTTTTTATGTTAAAACTATGCATGCTCAACATGAATATACTAAATATTCCCAACATGTCGATAATTTATTTTAAGGGGTTTGGAAGTCTATTTTACTTTTTAATAGTGAAATTTGATACAAATTTTCAAATAATTATTTATATTATATATTTAGGACATTGTTTAGGTGAACCCTTACAATGGTAGACCTAACCATCTTAGCAGGCCTTGATACAAGGGTCAAATATTGCTCCACAATCTTCATCATGCTAATCTCATGTTTCATAGACAATGAACAAATAGGTGTATGTGTTTATGTATAATGTTGTAAAAGGTTTTAAAAAATTAATAAAATTGGTGTTATCTAAGGTAAAGGGCAATAGGGTCGAATATGGATGGTTGGAATGAAAAGATTTCATGTCTAATTTGATCTGAAAAATGCATATTCCATATGAACGAATGGATTTAAGATTGTTTAGACATTATTTAATAGTTAATTAATACTTAGATGAAAAATTGATTGTTTCCTATCCATGAAGATGCCTCCAACATAATTACCCATGATTTGAGCATAGAAAGTGATGCCATTGTTTGTTTAAAATAAATGGCTATGTACTAAACAATGGCCTTCACATGCAAATATAAATCACATGGAAGAAACAAACAAACATACATACATACATACATATATATATATATATATATGTTACATTTTTTTCTTGTTTTGGATGATTTATCGAAACTTTTCCTTCACAATTGATATGATTTTTCAAAAAAATTAACACATTTTTTAGTTAAAAAAATATTGTAAGATGACAATTACAAACAATCAACCCATCAATATTATGTATTTTTTATTCTTAACATCCCTTCAACTTCAATTTATATTTTTTATTTATTTTTAAAATATTAACTACATTGTAATACAAAAAAAAAATTATGCCTATGCAACCCTTGTTTCGGGATGTAAATTTTTATCATAATACTTTAATTTATTTATATTTGTTAAACCTTGGTCTGTATGTTTTTATACCTTATCTAAGAGTTTTTTTAATGCTTTTAATCAAGAGTCATTGCTAATTATTTTCATCAATTTCAAGAAACCAATTGTATCCTTCACTATGTTTCATGCATGTTATAATGTCACTTTCCATATTTTCTAGCTTGTTTTGAGAATATATTGATGAAGTTTTTAAAAAAAACCATAATGATTGGAGTGCTTTGGAATCCATTTGTGTAGGAGACCAACCATGGAGGTGACACAGAGGACACAATTAGATGAGAGATAAGTGTCAACCAAGAAATTTAGAAACAACATGCACAATAATCAATGACTTGTCCAACGAGCCTCCCTTTATCACCTTTTTTAATTTTTTAAAGTTAATACTTGTTATGATGGCTAGTCATAAGGTGATCATGATGAAATCAAAATTAAATTTAAATCAATGCATGAACTTGATGCTATGTAATATTTAAAGCAACTTGTTAAAAACTTACTCTCTTCATATTGACATGTCAAAATTAATGAACGTGATAAAATTTGATGACACTCATCAAGAATGGGAAACTAATGAGGAAGTGATTGATTTTAGTGGCATTAGTTATTTATTGGGAGTAAACACTTTTGACTGAAGCTATGAACCAAATTTGAGACACAAAATAGGATGTCTTGTCCCCAAAAAAATCTAAAGCCATCAAAACAACAACAAATAGACCCCAAAAAAATTGACACAAAAAGGGAACTTTGACCACAAGAGGAACATCCAAACAAGATTTCAGAGGCATTATTAGTCCCTGCCAAGGGAAGACTAATGGAATCATTTTTCAATTACATGTTTTTTTTTCAAGCAATCAAAGATCTTGAAATACATATTATGTTAATAATTACAATTTTTTTCCTAAAATTTAACATAGTAATTTTAAAATATTCCCTGATGTTATTTAAGCATATTCCTCTAAATTGATTGTAACATTAACATGTATCTCCTAAAATAATACACTATCATAAAAATATGTTTCGTATTATTATTTATTTGTTTGATGGCACCCTTCATTACAATGCAATGGTAAACTTTTTTTTTTATTATATATTCTAGCAACATTTGAATGTATAAGTATGTATTGTTTAGACCTGGGATGCAATATTTTGATTATGAGACTGGCACATTGACTAAAGCAACTCAGTGTCATAATACATATAAATATATATACATACATACATACATAAATACATACATACATACATATACATATATATATATATATATATATATATATATATATTATAAAAAAAAATTAATTGATAAAAGATAACATGACAACAATGAAGGGCACACCAACTTGAAAAAAGATGAAAAATAACTTAATCCAAAAATAAAACTAAGTTATTTCTTACAACCAACATGCCTTTAATTTGAGATACCTAGGATGTGTTTGACACAAGATGCAGTAGACCATCCTAGTCTTTCTCTTATTTCATGACTTCACCCACTAAATCTATTGCCATATATAAATAAGATATTGGTTTATAATTTAAGATGCTTTAAAGTGGAAAATTTACAAAAACACATGGGTGGTATTACCATAAAAACAACTTGTCTCCCACCAATGCTAAAAAGAAAGTTTCCTTTGTATGAGGCACCTCTTTATACATGAGACAATTTTGCTTCCATCTAACACTGACATAAAAAGATTCCTTTGTGTGGGGCATCCACCTATGCATGATATAATTTTGTTTCCCACCAATTCTAACATAGAAATTTTTCTTTGTATGAGGTGTCCACCTCTGCATGAGACAAATTTTCTTCTACATCCATCCTAAGAAAGGAAGGTTGATGTAGATACTTTCTTTATTTGGTTTAGTCTTGAGGTAACTATTTAGGAAACTAAATATTATTTTTTAATAATTTACTTTAAACCTTCCATCTCTTTGTTTGAGATGACATCTATCATTTTTCCTTTGTTGCTTATAGAGTGGGACTAGAGACCATAATTAGCTAACCAATTGATTGCATGGTTTCCTTCTTTTAGATATGATTAAATTTCACTCTCTTGAATAAATTTTGAAATATCTTACCTTCTTCAATTATTTTTTGAATTCTCAAATTCTAGTTTTTATGATTTTCCATGGCTTTGATAATCATGAGCAAATTCCCTTCAATGAAAATGTTCTTAATTTCATTTTCTAATGAAATCTTCACCCCAAAAATGAGACCCTATGCTTCGGTGATTTTGTTGGTATTAGTTATGGTATAGGCAAAGTTATAAGTGATTAGTTATGCTTCGGTGACTTTACTATCTTTAATTATGGAACTTACTCCTAATTACTTAGGGTTATGTTTTGACACCCCATCAAATATAATTATCTGCCAACCTTGTTTCATAGGATTCAATTTAATTTTTTTTCTCATCAATTATTTATTTTGATTATTGCATGGCTTCATAGTTTTGAAATGTTTTATAATCAATCCCCAATTCTAGAGAATTTTTAGTTCCTCTGGGTTAGTCTCTTTATTTTTCCTCTACTTGGAATAGGATACAATATTGTTAATACTAGATTTTATTTCTCTCCACACTTGTTCTTAAGATTTGTGCCTTATATTATCCTCAAATATTTTATTATTCCTTTCAATCAAAATTTTCCAAGTTAATAAACTTGGTCCTATTTCCCATATATTTTTTTATGATTTTTAATTCGTCATTACACTCCCATGCTCTAAGATGGCTAGTAAGAGTGTAATTCAAGCTCCAACTCTGGTCGTACTTATTTATAAATTCCTTCCATAGCCTCGAATCATAGCTAAAATGGAGAATAAGGTGATCCAAAATTTCTTCATTTTTATAACATAAAACACATCTTGAAGATACCTCAAAACCATTCTTATTTAAGTTTCCCCTTGTTAAAATATTTTTTTGCATGGTCAACCAAAGGAAATCTTTAGATTTTGGTCATGCTTTTAAAATCCATATTTTTATTCATAGAGACCTTTTAGAAGCACTGAGGTGGGTTTCCATCTTAGCTCCATATATTTATTTTATTGAACAAGCACACATGTCATTTTTGTTCCAATTCAAAGAGTCTTTTTTTAGAGTTATAGGAGCCTAAAAACCTTAAAGGATACCATTTAATATCTTTTTTAATTCATCCTAAGTACCATATATGTTTTGGAAAGTTTTCTAAGTGAAAATATTGTGGCCTTGCTCTACATTTTCAATCTAATAATCTTTTACTTTGTGCCCCCCATTGTCTTATGATTTTCTCTCTGATATTATCAAAATTAGGATCTTGTCTCAAGGGTGTATGAGTGATCCATCTATCTTCTCATAAGTCTATTTTTTCCCATTTTTTACTTTTTGGAATAAACCTTTCATGAGTATCTCTCTAGCTTCCCTTATGCTATTCCAAGTTATCAATCTAAGAGGAAATTCATTTGCTATGAATATTCTTTCTAGATTCCCCTCATCAAGATATTTATCTTTAAGGATTTCATTCCATTTTTCATAGGGATTAGATCTAACTCTCTAGACAAATTTAGCATCAAGAGCCAAGTTTACCTTTTTAAGGTTCGTTATTCCTGCTCCCACCTAAGTAATTAGTTTGAAAATTTTGTCCCACGTGAGAAGAGGTAATTTAGCTTTATCCTATGTTCTATAAAATTATGAAGGATTTTATTCATCTCAATGATGATTCCCAAAGGATCATTCCTGATAAAAAACTAGTATATAATGGTAGTTTACAACACCATATTTATAAGAATGATTCATGCTACATATTTCAAATGTTTGCCTTTCCAGCTACTCAACTTTATCCACATCTTATCAGTAATTTTATTCTAGATAATATTTTTTCCATTTCCCTTGAATAAGGGAAAACTTTGGTAATTGTCTAGGAGAGAGTAATTTTCTAAACCCAATATTATACTAAGGAAAGATTGAATATTAGGGGTGACATTGATAAATAAGATTTTAGATTTTCATAACTACACAACAAGTCCTTCATTTCCCTAACTTATTAACAAGTGAGGAGGGAAAAGAGCATGGTATCATCCATAGATTATAAGTGAGAATTAGATGTACCTTTAGTACTAGTTTATATTCCTTTAATTTTGTTTTCATCTTTAAAAAACTTTATGCATCTTCTAGGGCCTTCACCATGAGGATGAAAAGATAAGGGAAGATAGGATCACCTTGATTGAGACCCCTATTATAAGGTAAGTATCCTTCTAGGGATCCATTAGTCATCATAAAGAACTTAGAAGAGGAGTAAAAACTTTATATCCATCTTTTATTTTCTTTACTAAACCTAAATCTTTGGAACACACCATCCAAAAAAGATTAGTTGACTTTATTTTATGCCTTGTAAATGTTGAACTTAATCAACATACCTTGTATCTTACTAAAATTTAGGGAATGAATAATTTCATGAGTGATAATAATTCCATTTTTTATTTGTCTCCTCTTCATAAATCCTCCCTATTCCTTTGAGATAAATTTTTGGAGGATTTTCTAAAGCATGTTAATAATGATTTTGGAGATAATTTTGTAGATGGTATTACAAAGAGAAATTAGGTGGAAGTCCTTAGAGGTTATACTTTCTAATTTTATAGGAATAATAATAAGGAAATTATAGTTAAATGCTTTCTACATCCCATGAGATACTTTGGATTCTTATACCACTTCTCTGATCTCTTCTTCAATTATATCCCAAAAATGCTAGAAAACTATAGCAGGAAACCCATATGGACTAGGTGAGTGATCTCTTACCATATAAAATATCACATTATTAACTTCTTCAAGTGAAATATCCTCCATCAATTTTATATTATCTAGTTGAGTGACTAGTTAGGGAATTTATCTCTAGAACTTTTCTTGATCTTCCTAATTCTTCAAGTTTTCATACTTGAGAGTGTCTTCCCAATAACTCACCATATAATATTTAATTTCCTTGGCTTTCTCCAAAATAGTGCCTTCCATATTTCTATTTTCAGGATATGGTTTCGTTTTCTTCTGATTTTACATGAAAAATACAAGAACTTGTGATTTTGATCTCCCTTCACCAACCATTTTAACTTGATTTTTGGATTCTAGTAAAATTCCTCTTTTTTGTAGATTTATTCAAGTTTATGTGAGATATCTTCTTCTTATTCCAACATATCAATGGAATTGTGACCTTCCATTATCATCTCTTGGATATCCCCACTTCTCTTCTCTAAGTCCTTTTTGTCTTAAAATATATTTTAAAATATAGTTTGATTTCATTTATTTAAAGAAATTTTGAGATCTTTAAGCTTCTGAGAGAATAGATACATCTTAGTCCCATATATATATATATATATATATATATATATATATATATATATATATTAGCGCCTCTCCATTATTGGGTGATAAAGTCATCAATCTCAGGATATTCAAGCCACATTTTCTCAAATTTAAATAGATCTATGATGGGTTGTTTATTTTGCCTTTTCCACAAATTTATGGAGTCTCAAATTATCTTTATCTCTCTCATTTACTCCCTTCTTTTTATAATCATCCCTTCTAGTTTTGAATTCACTCCCGATGAGCCAATGTGAATTCAAACATATTTTTATTTAGGCATTTATCTATTTCTAGACTTGTTCTCTTTCTCCCTTATTCTTGGAACCATAAATATTAATCAAGTAAAAGCTAAGCTCTAAGATGAGATATACTAATTTATATATGATATACTAGTTATAAACCTAAATAAATTCAAGGCAAACTGACTTAAGATCCCATAGAATATTTTATACCTCTAATAGTTCCTATGGCATCACTCCCAAACATTTCTCTTGTAAGAATTCTTGAAAGACCTTTGATATGTTTTGAAAAATGTTCCAGCTTTATTTCTTATAACATCAATACATCTAGGTTATACTAAGTGTAGACACCTAAAAGTGGCCACCGAAGACCTCCAACCAGGCTTTTGACCAATATCTATCAAAATGCATAATTTGGCCTAAAAAACATTAAAATGTGCTAAAAGATTTTAATATGTCATATACAAGAGTTGATTTTTTCCAGAGTATCACTAAATAGGGCAAATCAATTTATGAGATAGCTAACTTTGATTAGATCATTTTGAGTCCAAAATGACATTTTCACCCTAGGTGCTCTAGATTGCTCTTTTCTACCAAATTTATTACACAAGACATGTGCCCTTGGTATTTTGTGTTGGAAACATCCTAAATGGGATAACAATTACAATGCATATAATATCATATTTAAATTCCAATTTAATCAAATTTTGAGCCAATAATATGACATTTTGACCAATTTGATTAATTTGAGTACCAAATGCCAAAATTTTCACCAAAATTGAATAATCATGATTAAAGCTAATTAATTCAAATCATGAGCCTAATTAATAATTCCATGGAACTTGTTGAATATTTATTTTTGTAAATTGATTATGAGTTTTTGCATCATCAAGAGAAATCATTTTTTGGGAAGGCATCCCTAGGCCATAAATACAACAAATATCTAATTAAGCCCTCCCATGCCTATTTAATGCCTCTCTATCCCAAATATTTATGAGGTAATTTATTTATTTTAGCCTCCAAAATTAAATGTATTCTTAGCCACACATCTTCATCTTGAGATAGACGGTTCAAGTTCATTCTGATCATTTGCAAAAATCTATAAATAGGAGGCTTCACACTCATAATTTTAAGCTTGGATAGTGTAAAGTTATAATGCTTAAATGAGCTCAAAATCCATTTAGTATAGTGTTATCATGCCCTATTATTGAGCCAAGCAAAAGCCATCACAAACCAAAGGTGCCAAGGAGAGAAGGAGCCTAACAACTCCATTGATGTAGACTCTTTGATGAACAAGCCAAGCAAGCCACTCTACGAACCATTTGAAAGATCTAAAAAAGGTGAAGGAAGGTTTATTTCATGTTTTAGTTTTTTTTTTAATATGTATGTTTATTACTAAGCTCCCCCTAGTGTCTAGGCCTAGAGATGCCATGTTTATTAGTGTGTTATTTTCATTTTGATTTCATTTTAAACTAACACTTCATGTAACCCCCTCTCTTGAGTCAAATTCCTAGATCACATAATGGCATGCCCAGTAGGACCTAACGTATCCCACATTTGAAGAAGATCAATGTGTATGTCTTAAACTAAGATTTGGAGGCTTGAAATATTTTTAAATTAATTTTCTTACTTTGTTGGGCCATATTTCATCTTTACAGGTTTACACAAAGACCATCAGCAGTCTTTTATAACCATTGATGGTCATTAACTAACCTTAGATGGTCATAAATAACCATCGGTAGTCATATATAATAGTCAATGGTCACTGTGTGCATCTCAAAAACCATGGGTGGTCACTGTGCAGGGTAACAAGCTAATAAGTCATCTTTCGAAGCTTGGTTTGGGGTCACACACACTCCATTTTTTATGATTTTTTTAAAACCACATGTTTTATCCTAAATTTTTAGAATATACCATCATTTTACCTTCGAGTTGAATGGGTTTTTAACAAAATCTTGATATAGGATTTTGAATCTTTTTAAAGTTTCTAATTTTTTTTTCTTGGTTTTGATAAATTATGTTTTCTTTGTTTAATTATTGCCTTACAAGTTTTATTGAGATTTTTCCTAACCAATTATAATCTAACGCATTTGTTTTCTTGAGGTTTTGACTTCAAGTTGACAAGTCATCCAAACCCAAGAGCATACTTTTAAAAGTTTGCTTGTCTCATTTGAAAAAGAGCTTCTAAGCTAAACAACATGCTGACAATTTTCTTGCAAGACATACTTGAAAAGTGACCAAATCATGCTTAATTAGATATTTTTAAACCTCTTTTGGATGCTTAAAAATAACTAAAAAAAATTATTTTTTTCTTAAGGAAAAACTTAGATGTTTTTTTGAATATTTTTTTGTTTGTTCTTCAAAATTTATACAACTTAAAGCTAAGGGGCTAAAGAACACCACCAAACATTTCACTTAGTGCTTTAAAATTGAACTCACTTCAAAAAACTTACAAGTTGCTTATCATTGTTTGATTAGTTATTTTTGTTTGAGAAAAAAATAAGGTGTGTCTGTATGCTCTCCCCCCATTCCCTATAGAGAACTTGTGAGATCAAAAGCACCATCTTCATTGTAAATTGCCTTAGTCCAAAAGTGTAAAAGAGATGTTGTGAAGGTTGTCCCCAAGACCCACATGGCTTGGATGATATAAAAACAATCATAAAGCTATTTTACTTAGTATTTATTTCATATGCCTTGGCTTGTGATAGGGTTTTAATCACATCTCCTAAGTTCTATAGGGAAGCCTTGACCTGAGAATTCAATATTGTCTTCAACCCCTCTCCAAAGGTGGGGTATATAAATTAGGTATCACCCCACTAATATGGTGGTTTAAGCAGTTAAACCATATCCTATCACTGGGGATAATCCTGTGACATTTGATCACATTGGACATTGCACTAAACTGAGCAAGCAATGGATGTAGTGGTTGTAAAAAAGATGAGACATTTTTACAACAAGCCAAGTATTACAAACCCAATTGACATGTTGCTTCTCTTGTATTCTGACGTGAAAGTCTTGTGCATTTGATCCATCTAAAATGATTGAAACCTAATTAGTTTTAGTCAACCCCACTTTTCCACATCATTGATAGGAATTTGAACGATTTACTTGTATTTTGTTATTTTCTTGCTTGGTGTTTTGAGACTAAAATTAATGTGTTTGTTTATAAGCCACATCAAAACCAATTTATTTATATGCCACTCTTTTGTTTAAAGAGGTTTTATGATGGCCATTTACACCACACTTATGCTTTGTAATTTTTTGCTAAACTTGTTTGTATGTGTTAATTGATTGATAAGGGTACCATTATGCTACCCAAATTAGATATTGAGTTTATGCATTTGAGTCTTTGAAACATAGCATTGATTACATCATTAGAGTATGCTAACATCATTATGTTTCTTAAATTATTTCAAAACTCATTTTAATTGTACCAAAACCATTAATTAAAACCATGTCACATATGCCATTTGGAACTTGTTTATGCACCATCATGATGTACAATATTGTCTAGCTTGTTTTGTCAAATCCTAGTCCTCAACATTGAGTTTATAATTAACCTTGTAAAGTTTGGATTCAATCGTTGTTTGATTTATGTTTAGGCCTCAATTTATGGGCCTGATACATATATCTTTCTCTTTTAGGTTGCAAAAATTCGGTTAATTGATTACCCAAAATAGACGACTATTTATTATTTATTTGTTCAATGCCTATCCTCATCATTGTTTGTGCCTTTATTTGGGAGAACACAGCCTTTATCCAAGAGCCTTTTATCTTATGTCTTATGCCAATTGATAATTTTTAGGTTTGATTATGTGTGTTAGGTCTATGTTAAATTTGTTTCCAAACTTGTTAGATTAAATCAAATTCACATCAATCCTTGGTTTCAAGCCTAGATTTTGACATCATTTGGTTAAAAGTCTTAAGACAACCTATTTGAGCCTAGATTTTGACTCCACATTTGGATAAAAGACCTAGAAACTCTTTTCCCTTTCCTAGTTTAGACCTTGTTTGGAACACTTTGGCCTAGACCTTTGAAATGCTTGTTTTTATTCAGATGTTTGACCTTTTATGTGTATGACATTTTATGTTAGATTATTTAATGCCAAGTTCTAGTACAAACCATTTTGGAGATACATCTCCACCCCTTTTGACCAAATTAGACCAAGTTTGAACCACTTGTCCTTTACACAATTTTTTAGAGTTTGCAGAAGTCTAAGCCTTTTATTTTAGAGCTTTCATCATTTATGCAGATATGTCTAGCTACCCTTATAGTGGAGTCATATACAATCTGAGTTATGATAGAATGGTTGTACAAAATCTGACTCAAAACCCCTACAAAGATAAATTTTCTAAGGAGTTTTATTATTCTCCATAAAATAATCCATATGGGGAACAAAGTCAAGAACTAACTTAGAATCCAACTCATAACCCCGACTAGGATGATATGGTTTATGAGGAAGGCTTGGAAGCTTTGGCTTATCTGAGTAATCAGGATCCATCATGTTATACCATTTCTATTCTAGAACCACATTAAAAGAATACCATTTTCATACCAAGACCTCATCCTTTGTCTTATACAATCAACCAAGCTCCAAAACACCCTAGCCTTATCCTTCTAGGACCTCATCCTTTAGCTTATGCAAGCAACCAGGCTCCATAATGCCCCTTCATCATTCTAGGACCTAGTCTTTTAGATTTTGAAAGTAATTAAGCTCCACACTACCATGTTGTTACCATTTCAAGACTTCATCCTTTGGCTCATGTGAGCAACCAAGCTCCACAATGCCCAATCTAATCTAAACCTCACCCAGTCCAATTTTGACCCTAACCAATCCAATAAATGCCTATCCAACTGATCAAATCATTCAAGGACCAAGCTGTGATCAAAACTAGTATTCTCCAACTCATTAGAAATGAAGGCCAAGAGAACCAATTGATATAAGATTTTTTTTTTGAACCAACCATTTGTGATAAGTCAACCTGTGATGAATCGCCTATTGATCCTATACCTATTGTTGAGGAGTCTTACTCTGATGAGCTAGTCTTTATTGAGTCACTTTTTATTGATTATAACCACCTTTGAGAAAACCATTACCTTAACAATATGCCTATTTTTCAAGAGCCTCTCTCTAACAAGCCAATCTTTGAAGAGTTGTCTCTTGACCTTTTTCTCATCATTAAGGAGTCTCACTTTGACAAATTCATCTTTGTGGAACCCACCATGTCATCACAGGCCATTATTTGTCTAAAACCAAACATTCAATAAGACATGATTATAATAGAATACCCATCAGATGAAGAATTAGAGTTAGATTCAAGTTCTATTATTGAACTGACATCATATTTAGCATTAGAATTAGAATTAACATCAATATCGACATCGAATTTAGAGTCCAATGAGTCAAAAATAGATTCTAATATAGAATATGTTTATGATTATTATAACATTGGTTATGTATGCCTTGTATATATTAATTTGAATACATTTTTAATCCTTCCATAGTTTTTGAGGATGAATACTTCAACATAAACACAATTTTTCCTAGTATTTTCTATGAGGATTATGTAGCCTCTCCCCATTCCATTACCATTCTACATGCCATTTCCACCAACCAACATACCCATGTTATTGACGTTCTACCTCCCATTAGTGTCGATTAGGACTGATAGAATCACACCTTGTTGAACTGAATCCATGATGACATAATAGTTGAAAAGCAAAGATCCCAAGACCAAGATCATGAAAAAAAAGAACAATCTCCTAGTGAAACCTTTTCGAAGGCACTAGATGATAATCAAATTTCAAACTTAGCATGTTCTAGTGAAACCTTTTTGGAGGCACTAGATGATAATCAAATTTCAAACTCAGCATCTTCTAGTGAAACCTTTTTAGAGGTGTTAGAAGACAATCAAAGTCAAAATTCAATGCTCCTTAGTGAAACCTTCTCGAAGGAAGTATGGAACAATAAAGACAACTTCATTGGTGAAAACCTATTTAAGGCACCAATAGCTGAGCACAAAAATTCTTCACTACTTGATGAAGATAATATCAAAGATCAAATCAAAATATCTTCCACTCTATAGCCTAATAAAATGGTATCTACTCTTGGACCTAAAAAATAGAAAAATATGGTGGTCCTATCCAGAGAATAAGTCTTCAGTGCCGTCATATCCAAAGTTATGATGAACCCTAAATCAACAACATTGTGTGTGCCTAAAAATATTGATCTTTATTTATTTTCCAACCATCATTCATTCCATTATCTTCCATCATTCTATTTCCCAGTAAAACCTCTCATCCAACATTTATCCCTATTTATCATTCTTGGCCACACTTTCCTTTGTAGAGGTTACAAAGATACCTTGTCTCGATGCTTGAAGGAATCAGAATCAATGACCAATGGAAATCACAATGATATTCTTGGCATCCAAATCTACATCTAGTTCTTGACAAAGCAACTATTCAGATGAGGTGTGGGCTAGCAATTAACATGATTAACTATTCTATTTGTATCATTTTCTGATTAGGATGTGCATCTCCACTTCAATAAGAACAACAAAATCATATACCAAAAACTATCACCCAAGCCAAAAACATGTACCACACCATTTCATTTAACATATTCCTTTTGCCATTGTTGCATATCCTTGCCAGTCATATTACCACTTGGGGGCAACCCTCTTACAATTTTATCTAATCTATTAAAACCCATCATTATCCTAATCAAGACCACGTCGTCTTACCATACCATTCCTATCTAGACCAAAACTTGTCTTTAGTCATCCTATCCTATTTTAATCTTGATTACTTTGGTTCTTCCCACAATTTTTATGATGGGATTCTGATCAAGTTTCAATAATCAATCAAATCCATGTTTATAATTATGGTCTATGAAATTAGTGTGATAATTGATCTGGCAAGATATCTTTCATTTTCCATCTTGTATCAAGTTCGTTTATATGAACCTGATTATAACTGCTTATGGGCAAATCAGTGTCTCTCTAATATTGTTGCTAATTATAACCACCTATGGTCAAATTAGTATAATTTATCTAATCCATTGTATCCTAGTTATAATCACATATGGGCAAACTAGGGGCAACATTTATTTATCATGCATTACCGCATCACCTTGCCATTGTTGTTTTCATTTGATTGGTCATTTGTTGGGTTTGAGAACTTATTGGGACCTAGTTAGTTTTTCCCCACTTTTTATGTGGATGGAATTACTTTAACATGAGGTCATTCTAGGATTATGTAGATAGCATTCAATACTTGTTGAGGTTAGCTCAGTCCCCCTTTCCATACGCTCTCACTATTTTGTGAGTAACCTAAACCAAATGATCTTACCATTTTATGAGTAGGTATCTTGTCATTCATTAATGAGTTAAGATACTTCAAATTTATAAAAACATTCAAATATTTAAAAATCCAAAAACATTTGGCTTGTCTAAGCCTAATTAGTTATCCTTGATTCGCCTTACTAGGGCATGGTCATTGTTAAGATTATTTATTTTGCTTTTGTTTTCAGTATTTATATTTTTTTATTTATTTTAGGTTATTTGTTTTTTTGTGTGTTTTCTATTTATTTCTTTGTTTGTTTGCTTACCTATTTGTTTACTTTCATTACTATTTCCTCAACTCAGTATATATGCGTTCACTGGGTGATTCCTCGGCCACATTATTCTTAAATCTATCCATATTCATACGTAAACATTATCATCATGGTTTTTATCTTTGGTGCATTATTTTCATTTTTTTATTAGATTAAGAGTCAGTTCTTATGCATATTTTGGGATGGTCTTCATGATGTTCTAACATGATGCATATCGTCACATGCTATAGTAAAAATCAGCTTTAAGAAGGTCTACAAGTAATAGAGCCACAAACGTTTCTCCTTGGTACCTTGAAAAAATCCTCCCATCCATCTTGATCAAATCAACCCATTGACCATTCTATTTGCATCATTTATTATAAGGATGAGCATCTCTTCATTGGTAGATACAACTAGATCATTTCCAATGATCAAATCTTATTCTTCTATTAATCACTTTCATCAATTTGCATCCTCGTATGCTTAGTTGTTTATGGATTCTTTAGTCATTATACCATCACATCTATGTTTGCACCCACTCATATTTAATCTGTGCAATAAGTTTTATCCTTGAGTTATGCTTGCTAATCCACCCTAACTAGGGCACAACCATATCAAACATCATCTTTATCTAATCCAAATCATCTTAATGATTATAACCACCTATGGGAAAATCATTATTTCAACTTTTATTCCTGATTATAACCACATTGGGAAAATCAATATCCTTTTTAAATCAATGCATGCAAGCATTTTCTCATTTAGATTAATCTCAACCATAGATTAATCTCAACCATAGGTTAATCCCACCTTTCTTCTTACTTTTTTTCAAGGGACTATTCATCCACATATGTGATTCTTACTCCCTTGAGGGGGCATCATCATAGACTTTTCAAGCACCATTTGGAGCTTTGTTCTTCAATCATCATCTTCTTTCTGGCATACAGGCCATTTATCATTATTTAAGAAGACGTTATTGTGCCTATAGCTTGCAACACCTTCCCAAATAGGGATAAATAGTAGACACCTAAAAGTGGCCACCAATGACCTCCAACGAGCCCTCACTAGGGCACAATCATCTTTATTAAACAATCTAGGTCATCTTAATGATTATAACCGCCTATGAGCAAATCATTATTTTTTATTTTATTTTTTTATTATAACCACCTTTAGGCAAATTAGTCTCCTTTTTAAATAATTGCATGCAAGAATTTTCTCATTTGGATTAATCTCACCCATGGGTTAATTCCACCTTTCTTCTTTCTTCTTTCTTCTTTTTGAAGTACCATCCATCAACAAATATGATGGCCACTCCCTCGAGGGGGAAAAATTATAGGCTTCCTAAACATTCTTTGGAGATTTTTCTTCAATCATCATCTTTTTTTGGGCATACAAGGGCAAACTATAGAGACCTAAAAGTGGCCACCAATGGCCTCTAACCAGGCTTTTGACCAAAATCTATCAAAATGTAAAATTTGGCCTAAAAACACTAAAATGCATTAAAAGATTTAAATCTATCATATACAAGTGCTGATTTTGGCTAGAGTATCACTAAATAGGGCAAATAAATTTATGAGATAGCTAATTTTGATCAAATCATTTTGAGTCAAAATGACATTTTCACACCTGGATGCTTTGGATTGCTCTTTTATACTAAATTTATTACACGAGACACATGCCCTTGTTATTTTTTGTTAGAAACATCCTAAATGGGATAATGGTTTCAATGCATCTAACATCGCATTCTAATTCTAATCCAGTCAAATTTTGAGCCAATAATATGACATTTTGACCAGTTTGATTAATTTGAGCACCAATTGCCAAGATTTTCACCAAAATTGACCAATCATGCTTAAAGATAACTAATTCAAATCATAAGCCTAAATAATAATTCCATGGAACTTGTTGAATATTTTTTTTAGAAATTGATTATGAGTTTTTGCATCATCAAGTGACATCATTTTTTGGGAAGGCATCCCTGGGCCATAAATACAATAAATATTTGATTAAGCCCTCCCATGCCTCTTTAATGCCTCTCTATCCCAAATATTTATGAGGTCATTTATTGATTTTAGCCTCCAAAATTAAATGGATTTTTATCCACACATTTTCATCTTGAGATGGGTGATTCAGGTTCATTCTGATCATTTACAAAAATCTATAAATAGGAGGCCTCACACTCATTATTTTAAGCTTGGATAGTGTAAAGTTATAATTCTTAAATGAGTCAAAAATCCATTTAGTATAGTGTTATCATGCTTAATTATATAGCCAAGCTAAATCCATCACAATCCAAAGGTGCCAAGGAGAGAAGGAGCCAAACAAATCCATTGATGAAGACTCTTTAATGCCCAAGCTAAGCAAGCCACTCTATGAACCATTCAAAATCTCTAAGAAAGATGAAGAAAGATTATTTTCATGTTTTAGTTGTTGGTTTCATATGTATGTTTGTTACTAAGCTCCCCCTAATGTCTAGGCCTAGAGATGTCATGCTTGTTAGTGTGTTATTTTTATTTTTATTTCATATTAAACTAACACTTGATTTAACCCCCTCTCTTGAGTCAAATTCCTAGATCACACTAAGTAATTTGTTGCTTCAATGATCTCCTTATGAATTGGGAATTGAGACCCCTTATATTCTAAGAGATTATCTACATTAAGGTGATTTATTTCACTTGGTGCTCTATGAGGGGTATCTACTTAAATATGTGTCCCCGATCCTATGGATTCCATTGACTTGTCATGTCTTTTTTAATTTTTACTAGGCCCTCCTCTATTTCTCTTTCTAAAATTTTATTTATAGTTTAAATTCAGAGTTTGCATGATTCCCATGTTGTCCACTTCCACTTCCATTTCCAAATTCATCTCATCTTCCTCAAAATTTTCCTTGTGTTTTGAGCCTTCCATTACACTTTTTCCTTGTATCTACTTATCTTGAGGATAATTTGCCTTTTGTTGATCTGAGTTTTTTGTATTTGGTTCTTTGAGGATATTTTCCAAGTCCTCCTTAAATCCACAATCTGATGTAATGTCTTCAACTTCCATATTATTTTTTTTCTCTTGAGGTTGTGTTTCGGGAATAGATTATGTTGTTTCCAGTAAGATAAATTTTTTAGTGGTGAATGTTTTGATTTCATTTGGCACATATTTCTTCCCCATTTTATTCTTATTATTGATTGTGCTTTCTTTTTAGTTTAACAAATCCATCTGAGTCTTTATCTGTTGTTTCATGGACTTTCTCTATGATATTACCTTTCTATAGTGTTAGGCATTATCTAATGAGTTGTCCATATTCATGAAAACTTCTACATCATAAGGGAATACTCTCATAGTCCATATCTTGAACCCACTCTATTTCTCATGCTTTCAATGTGATGTTTTTGGGAAGGAATTGTGTGAGGTCTAACTCCACACAAATTCTAGCATAGCTAGAAAGACCCTTACCTTGTTATGGTTTTGAAATATCAACATTTTTATCAATAGTATTAGCTATGGTTTAAAGACATAACTAGACCAAAAATCTTACAGTAGAGCATACATTTGGATCTAGATTGGTGTCATGATTGGGAGTTCCTCAGTAGGCTTGAAGGTTATGTGTCAATGTTTCATGAAAAGACTAGCATTTCTAAAAAAATGTGGCCCTTCTCCAATCACTTTGTCTTTTTCTTATTCATTAGAAAATATTCCTATGAAATACCTTTTTGTATAGATTTTTGGCTCATATTATTTATTCATCTTCGAGATTAATCTAGTCTAGCCATATAATTTCTCCAAAGTTAGTTGATCTCCCATAAATTTGTAAATTAGGCTTTGTCCATGTAATCCCACTACATTCCTCCTGATTTATGTTAGATCTATCATAATAATCAATTTTTATTTAGTTGATTGCATGCATTTTCTTTTACCTCCACACTAAAGGCCTTGAATCTTATTTTTTCCAACTACCTTCATTAGGGCATTAATCACCATTTCCAAAACCGAATTATTTGCTCCAACCACTATTTGTCTGAAAGATGGATTTTTTTTTTTGGGGGGGGATAGGGGAAAAATCTCCCCCCTAGAGGATTCATCCAAAAAATTTCAAACGATCAAGATCCTAATCTATTTCGATCAACAGGAATAAACTAATGAAATACCCAGAAGGAATTATCTTCTATACATAACAGAGTGCATTTTCCATATAGAAGAATTGATATTTTAATTATGATGTCATTTAATATTAATTTAGAAATATATTTTTGCTTATGTTATATTTCCATTCAATGATGATGTCATGATTTGATGATTTGTGATATGTTTGATTAATGCATTAAAATGAATTTATTATAGTTGATTAGATGAGCATTTCTGATTTATACACTATTTATGGATGTGATGATTACCATGGATATTTTTATTCTTTGTAGATATATGAATTATTAATATCTTTACTTATTTATCTATCCTTCCACTTCACAGTGTAGGTGATGTTTTGATGACTGGCATAGTTGTGATGTACATGATACAATGAGCAATGTCCTATTGTTTAACATCAATCATCAGATGAACATTTCTGATTTATACACTATTTATGGATGTGATTCTTACCATGGATATTGTGATTCTTTGTAGATATATGAATTATTAATATGTTTACTTACTTATATATCCTTCCACTTCACAATGCAGGTGATGTTTTGATGAGTGTCATAGTTTTGATGTACATGATACAATGAGCAATGCCCTATTGTTTAACACTTGTGAAACAATGAATACATTATTGTACTAGCATAAGAATCGACAATAGTAAATTCCTATCTTTCATGAATAATAAGTAACTAAATTTATCCCCTGAGATGGTTCAAGAGCTTGTAACCAATATGTTTCTTGTTATCATTTTTTTTTTTTAAACTAATTAAATTCAATTTATTAGGCTGATTAATAGTGGTTAAATTTGCAACAAGAACCTTTGAGTTAGTGATAATAATATAAACGCCAATGCCCAATGTAAACACATATCAATGTTCAATGTAAACACGTGACATATTTCCTTTATAATTTTATTTTTATATTTATATATCTCCAATATTTGTTCACAATTAAGTAAATGCCCATTTGTTTAGTATTATGTATTTCTTTATACTTTTCAAATTATATTTATGTATCTCTTATACTAGTATAAATATCTTAAAGACATTTCATATATTTTTTCACAAAAAATTTTTTATATTGTGGTTAATTTTATAATAAGAATTGTGAGACGAGGATGATTTCATGACCTTCAAAAAAATTCAACCCTATTTTGATTCATCTAAAGACCTATCAAGGTCAAATACTATTTTATTTTAAGTTGGCTACTTTTTTAATGCTTGCACACTCTCAACCTTTAATTTATATCATAGTGTTCCATGTTCATGGATTTTGTAGTTTTATTTCTTACATATTATTTCATTTTTTAAAACTTTCCAAGCGAAATAAACACTCTTCTAAAATCTTTTTTCATTAGCGTTCTTTTAATATGTATAATTTTTCTGAGTAGATTTTATGAAAAGCTATTTAGATTTATTTACATTTTATTTGGTAGGTTGTGATCAATATTGAGTACTATTGAAGAGTTTGATAACTAATCAATGCTTAAAAACTATATTCGCTCTTTGTTCTTAGCACTGTCATCTCCACAACCCTTAAACACACAAAATAATTATTGTTAATTAAATTCAATTTACAACAAGTAGTTACATAATATAATTTTTATATTTTCAAGTTTAAATTATTAAAACATGTTACATTGTAAATTTACATTTAAACTCAAGCACAAACAATTTTCAATACAAAAATAGAGACTAATCACTATACAACCTTTGATAACTAAAAAATAATATTATATATATAATCTCTTTGTGGATTCTAAATACAAATATTATAAATACAACATTTTTTTTTATAAATAATTATTTATAATGTAATGTGATACAATATCAAATTTATATAACTTCAAAATTAGAATGCTAGACTTCTAAAACCTTCTCAAAAAAATAATAATAATAATAATTACTCGCAATACCCCCATATGTAGCATCTACCCTATGAGCTCCTCACATGGGATGAATTCATAATCTTTATAACCTTCTTAGTTTACTCTTTCAACGAATGATTACTAATCATGTAAATTTGTGAAAAATCTTTAAAATTCTTCAACTAATCCAAAGCTCATGTCTGAAATTATTGCTTTAGCGGGTCCCTCGGCCCCATCGGCCCCGTTGGGCTTTAAATTTGACGGCAAACCTGTCTGTCACGGATGTTTTTTTAATAGAAATTATGCATTCAAAGGTTCATACAAAACACGACACAGTAATTATATTTTTATTATATATAGTATTATAATCTTTAAGCATTTTTAAGTCCACTCAAAATTTTTCCATTCACCTCATGGGGTCTTAAAAAACAATTGACCGTATTTTACAGTTAAGGTTTTTAAAACGTTTATATAACCCTCAAATTCAAGGCCCTTACGCCTATATACTAACTAAAAAGCAACCTACATAAAAGTTTGATCCCGGGCACAACTTTTGATAGTATATGCCAGATTTGGGGGAGCCCACAACTTTATATTGTCAACGTTTAATCAATTCCCCATACGGGTAGGGTGGTGATCATTTATTTTCTTAATCCACCCTTCCACCGTTATGCATGCCAAAACTTGCAATGAACACATCCATTGGAGCAAACATGTAATTACTAGTGCGTGAAAAAAAAAGTCAGGTAAATTAAAGGCAAAATATAGATGTTATAATTTCAATGTATTGTCTTTATATTAGTGATATTGTATTGTTGATTCGATTCATATATTAAATATAGAGTTTTTTTATAATTAAATAGAAAATAATCAATAAAAGATATCATCATTTTGTAAGTTACAATTTTTTTTTTTGTAATGGATGTAAGTCATGTAAATTCAACAATTATATTGAAGTCGAGGTATATGTATGATATGGGCCTTATGATGCATGATATTCTCTAGAATACCCTATCATTACCCCTCATCATCCTTGTCCATCTCACTTTGAAATCTTTCATTGCTTGAAAGTTCTGTATAGCTTTGCCCTTTGTTCCAGGGGTATGAGTATGGTATTTATGTATGTTCTTAACCCTGATGTAATTTATCTAGGTGTCACTATATTGGCAACATAGATGAACATAAGCTACAATATAGACTTTGGAACTTCAATGTCTTATCTCCACATCAATAGCATTGCAATGTTGATTTGAGTCGCACATAGGACATAAAGCCTTCTCGCAATCAAATCAACGTCATGTCGTCCTCGTCGACTCTTGACAATAGAAAAAATCTAATCAAAAAATTCACCACATTGAAAATTGCATACCCCTTTGCAATGAACCTACAAGTTATGTAAATCCAACAGCTACCCTAAATCCAGCGCTGGTATAGATCATTTCCCCTCACCATCGCCACCCGACTCAACTCCTCACACATCACATTAGCACACTATAAAAAGGAACACACAACCTCATTTTCTACCATCACCTCCACTAGAAATATAAAAATATTTTATATTAATGCTTCATGCATAAAAGGTGATATGGAGACGGTGGTGATGGGTTTCGAGCAATAAATTTGGAGCATGAATTGACTGACCCAAGAATAAACAATAAAGGATAGTCATCCCAAGATCTTCCTCCTTCCAAGAAGAATTAAGTCATATACTTAACGACTTACTATAGTCTTGAACCGTGAGCTCATTAAACAATTTTCCAGCGGTAAACCATTCTAGAATATGTAACCATTATTAAAAAAATTAAAAAAATATATCATCAGGTTTTAAATCATTATAAAGGAATTTTATCCTTTAAAAAGGATTTACTATGGGTGCCATGCTGGCTTGATGTGTGGTTGATATGAAGAACGAGAGTGGGATAACTGGGGTGGCAGGTGGGCCACCTACAACCTGCTTAGGGTAAACATTAATTTTAAATAATTTTGTGCATCTTAATATGACAAGATTTCCTGGGAGGTAGATTGGAAAGCCATTTCTGAAAAACGTTTGATGTGTGAAGTAAATAATGTTGCTAAAACGATGTCTACAATTTTAACGGCCCTCAAAGGTAACCTATTGGAAATATTGTCATTGATGTCAAAGGTCTAGCATTATTGGTGATATAGGCCCCATTGCATTTAATAGTGTTTCTAGTATTCATATATTGGCTAATGTGTGTTAATATTTATTTAATATTAATGAATATATTTTTGGTTGCATATAAGTCAAAAGAGGGCCCATGAAGAAGTCAAAGAGTCATGGGGTAAAAGACAAAAGAGGAATGGGATGCATTTTCTCATAAAGAGTCATCTTGAGGAATTTTAAGAGTCACCATGTGAAGACAAAAGAGGTATGGCACATTTTTCTATGAAAGGACACTTTAAGAAATACGAAAAGTTGTCAAGATAAAGACAAAAGAAGAAATGATGTTTTTGTTTATGAAAGGTCACCATATGACTTTTCAAATGCAAGGATACGAAGGGTCATGTAAGTTTGGTGCCATTTTCCATAAAGATTGAAGGATCACAAAGGGTGAATGTCAAAAGTCATTTGGAAAGCAATAAATAAAGACTTGAGAAGCTATTTGTAATATGCAAGAGCGTGCATGGTTTGTATTTGTTTTTTAAGAGAGAAAAGCAGGAGATATTGTAGAGTTCTATCATTTGTTGAGTAAACAACATTGAGAGATAGTTGTGTTTTATACACAAGAGGGGTTAGTGCTCACGAATATTTGTAAGGGGTTGGTGCTCCTGTAGGTTGGTGCTCACAAATAGTTGTTGTGTTGGTGCTCAGCAAAGGGGTTGGTGCTCCTGCAAGTTGGTGCTTGCAAACTTTGTATTTTAAGTTGGTGCTCATTCATATACTTGAGATTGTTCTCCGTGGTTTTTTCCACTTTGAGTTTCCACGTAAAAAATCAGGTGTCTCTCTCTTGTGTGATGCAAATTATTATTTCATTTTTTTTGTATTTATTGAATGTATGATTGAGTGGTTAAATAAAAAAAATTAGATTAAATAAAAGATATATAGCATACTGATTCACCCCCCTCTCAGTATATTTCATGCTTAACAATTGGTATCAGAGCAGGTTCTTTTTTAAAAAGTTTTACAGCTTGAAGGAAGATCAAGAAAACATGATGGCTGGATCACATGAAAGATTTTATACAAACAAGGCACCTTTGTTTGATGGGATGAATTATGTTTTTTGGAGCATATGATGAAGACTTATTTGATGACCTTTGGATTCGACATATGGCAAGTAGTGGTGGAGGAATATGAAGAGCCACAAACACTTGTAACTACTCCGATAAAAAAGAAGGCAAGTGAAAATAATGCTAAAGTTTTAAATGCTATTTTATATGGTTTATGTAAATCAGAACTTGTTAAAGTTATGCAATGTAAATCTACTCATGAAACTTGAGTAAAATTTGAGAATATTTACAAAGGTGATGGAAAGGTTCAGCAAGCTAAGCTTCAGACTTTTAGAAGATAGTTTAAGAGTTTCAAGATAGAAGAAGAAGAAAATATAGCAAGATATCTCTTGCGGGTTGACCAAATAGTCAATCAGATTCAAGGTCTTAGAGAAAATTTAGAAGAGTCGACAGTGGTTCAAAAGGTTTATTTCTACCATTGAGATATGATGCGAAAGTTTTGGCAATTGAAGAGTTGAAGAATTTAGCCAAGCTAAAGATGGATGAGCTTCATGATATTCTTACAACATATGAGATGCAGACTGAACAAGATACACTTTCAAAGAGAGAAGCGGCTTTCAAGACATCAAAGAAAGAGAAGGCTAAAATTCAAGAATCAAGTGATAATTCTAGCGATGATGAAGATAACAATGGAGCTCTATTCATTCACAAGCTGAAAAAAGGCACAGGTAAATATCAAAAAAAATTGTCTTTTAAATATTTTAATTATGGAAAGATTGGATATTTTGTAGATGAATACCCAAATAAAGGTAATGATGACAATGAAGAAGGAAAGTCTACATACAAGAAAAATTTCAAAGGCAAATTCAAGAAAGGATTCGAGAATAAGAGTTTGTATTCTAAAGATTCTAGCTCAGCCGAAGATAGTGGAGTCGGTGACTCAGAAGAAAAAGAGATTTTATTCATGGCTAAACATGAAGATGCCTTCACAAGAAAAAATATAGATGATCAAGAAGAAGAACATGATGAAGCTGAAGTGAATCTAGAAGGAGAACTCATTTGTGCCTTAGAAGAGTTAAAAACTCTTGAAAAGAAGAATCGAAGATTAAAGCTCCATATCGAGAAAAATAAAAAGGAGTCAAAGGAAATAATTAAAGATCTACAAGCACACCTTGAAGAAGTCAAGAATAATGAAGAAGATCTAATGGCACAGTTGAAAATAGTAAGTAAAGAATGTGAAAGGTATGTTATTGAAATTGCTTCTTTAAAAATAAATCTTAAAAAAATAAATAAAATAATCAATGATAGAGCAGCCAATGATTCAAAATTTAAGAATAGCATTAATATGTTGAATAAGATATTAGAAAATCAAAGATCAATGTCAAATAAGATAGGTATTAGATTTGAAAAAGAGAAAGAGGAGGTCACTACTTTCATAGACAAGAAAAAAAAAGAGCTGTGTTGAAGCTCTTTCAAAAGAGAAAATAAAAAGAAAAGAAGTTAAGAATACAGAGGACATCTCAAACAAAGAAGGTTGGAGGGAATAGAGCTACAAAAGGCAATCAGGTTAGAGATACACAAATAAGTCTTATTTTTATGGTTCTATTTTTATTGTAATAGATATGATCATAAGAAATTAGAATGTCAAAAAAGAGCTAATAATTTCAGAAATAAGGAGAGAAAAGTCATGCAAAGTCAAGTAGAAGCTACAACTCTTTTGCTCCTCTATCATGCTTTAATAAAGAGGCCATAATATGTTACAAGTGTAACAACTTTAGACATATAGCCTAGTACTATTGAAGTGTGTTTGAGTCAGTCAAGAAAGACCAGAGTTTCAAGGCTTCATTCATCAAAAAGAAAGTTTAAGTAGGTTCATGGCAAAGGAAACAACCTATAAAATCTATGTTGATGCAGACTGCTTTGTATGTAATAAATAAAGAAAAGCCATGGTTTATTGACTGTGGATGTTTGAGGCACATGACACGAGATAAGAGCAAGTTCATAACTTTGAAGAAGATCAATGGTGGTACAGTGAAATTTGGAGACAATACTACTATCAAAATTGCTAGAAAAGGTACACTAAGTTTAGATAATGGTATAACTAAAATTGAAAATATTTTATATCTAGAAGGTCTTAAGCATAATATTTTGAGTGTAATTCAAATATATGATCAGGGGCATACACTAAAATTCTATGTAAAAATTTATGCAATTAGAAAAAAAGATTCAGATATGTTGGTTGCAGATGCTCAGAGAATAAGGAATAATTTGTATATGCTATTAGACATCAAAGGTCAAAGATGTTGTTTGAGTCAGATTGAAGATAGTTGGCTATGACACATGAGAATAGGGCACATAAATTTTAACAATCTTTTCAACATAAGCAAGAAGCAAGCAGTCAAAATTTTTCCAAAGATTACAAAGCCATCTGACACGTTTTATGAACCTTGTCAACATGGGAAGCAGGCTAGAACACAGTTCAAAACAAAAGAGTACTTGACTAATCAAATGCTAGAGCTTGCTCACACTAATCTATGTGGACTTATGAGAATTAAAAGTACTTAAGGTGAGAAGTATTTCATGTTGCTTATTGATGATTTTTTACGTATGACTGGGGTGATATTTTTTTTAAAAAAAAAATAGAAGCGTTTAGACATTTCAAAGTATTAGTTGAGAATGAAACTAGTTTGAAGATTAAGTGTCTAAGATCAGATCGAGGAAGATAATTCATGTCAAATTTATTTATTAAATTTTGTGAAGACCATGAAATAAAAAGATATTATTTAGCAGCTAAAACTCCACAGCAAAATGAAGTAGTTGAATGGAAAAATAGAATAGTTCAGGAGATGGTGAGGATAATGCTAAATGAATCTAAGATAGCAAATAAATATTGGAGAGAGGTAGTTGCTATAGCAGTGCATATTTAGAATAGAGCATTATTGAGAATCAATAGTGATGAGACTCCGTATGAGCTATGGAAAGACAAATCAGCAACAATTGATTATTTTAGAGTTTTTGGCAGTAGATGCTTCATAAAGAGAATAGATGAAAAACTTGGTAAGTTTGAATCCAGAGCAGATGAAGGTATATTTCTTGATTATTCTTGCAAAAGTAAAGCTTATAAATGTTATAAAAAAATAACTAAAAAAATTATTAAAAGTGCAAGTGTCAGGATAGAAGAAGATGAAACACAAAGAATCAGTGATCTAATAAATATTCTTGAAATCATTGAAGAGGAGGGTTTTGAAGAATCATATGAAGATGAGAAGAAGGAGAAAAAGGGCACCAAAACTCCATCCAAATATGTTCAGAGAAATCATAATGAAAGTGACATCATCAGGGACATAAATGAAGGAATTCACACTAGAAGAATGATGGTATGTGAATCTGAACAAGTTAATTTTTCTTTGTTATCCAAAATTTAGCCTAGAACTTTTTCAGAAGCTAGACATGATAAGTATTGGGTTAAGGCTATGGATGAAGAATTAAATCAGATAGAAAAGAATAATAATTGGGAATTAGTGCCTAGACAAAAAGATCACAATGTGATAGGAACAAAATAAGTTTATAAAAATAAGTTGAATAAAAATAGAGAAGTGACCAAAAATAAAATAAGATTAGTATGTAAAGGATATGCTCAGATTGAGGGAATAGATTTTGAAAAAACTTTTGCACCAGTGGCAAGGTTAGAGGCTATTAGAATGTTTCTTGCATATGCAGTGTTTAAAATTTTCAAAGTGTTTCAAATGGATGTCAAATCTACCTTCTTGAACAGAAATCTAGAAGAAGAGGTCTACATTGAGTAGCCTGAGAGATTTATTCTCTCAAATATTAGTATCCATGTATGCAGATTAAAGAAAGCATTGTATGGATTGAAACAAGCTCTCAAAGCTTGGTATGCAAGATTTGATAAGTACCTGCAGGATCAAAGTTTCAAGAGAGGATTTTTTGATAGTAATCTCTACATCAAAATAGAAGGTGAACATCAATTGATTATTATGATATATGTTGATGGTATCATTTTTGAAGGAAATATTGAAAAGATGATAAAAAAAATTTGATCGTATGCAAAAAGAATTTGACATGTCTATGCTTGGAAAATTATCATTTTTCCTAGGATTGTAAATATTTCACTCATATAAAATAATTTTCATATCTCAAAGTAAATATGTCAAGAAAATGTTGAATAAATTTGGTTTTGAGGATTGTGCACTAGTTGGCACACCAATGTGTACAGAAAATAAGGTGAGCAAGGATGAAGATTCACCTGTTACAAATCAATCTTTGTATAGATATATGAATGGTAGTCTTTTATATTTGACAGTATCAAGGCCAGACATCATGCATGTAGTAGGTATGGTTTCAATATATTAGTCATCTCTAAACGATAGTCATGTTCAGTTGGTGAAGAGAATATTCAGATATATCAAGGGGACATTTGATTATAGACTATGGTATTCCACAGGTAGAGATTTCACTTTGGTTGCTTATACAGATTCAGATTGGGTAGGGTGCTTGGATGAAAAAAAGAGTACAATTGGAGGAGCTTTCTTCCTTGGTGATAGCTTATTATTATGGCTAAGCAAGAAGCAAAATTTAGTATCACTTTCTACAGCTGAAGTAGAATATATTTCAACAGTATTGTGTTGTACTCAAGTGCTTTGGATGAAGCAAACTTTAGAAGATATCAAGGTAAAGTATGATGAGCTTATTTTTATTTTTTGTGATAATATAAGTGCTATAAATATTTCTAAGAATCCAGTGATGTATTCAAGAACAAAACATATTTCCATTAGATATCACTTTTTGAGAGAGCAGGTTGTAGATCAACAGGTTAAGATGGAGTATATCAATACTATAGAGTAGATTGCAGATATTTTTACAAAGGCACTACTAAAAACACATTTGAGTATCTACGAGAAAAGTTGGGAGTAATTTCTTTTACTTCCTACCATTGAGGTTCATCATCAATTGAGGGGGAGCTAAGTGTTAGCTCTAGGTAGGCCCTTTGCCATTGATGTCAAAGGGGGAGAATAACAAATACAAGGAATAGATATAGGTTGATATAATAAGGGGGAGTTACTATATATTTTTTAGATGGTAGTATATATAGGTTTTAGGATGTGGCAGTTTTAATTTGAGGTTATCATCAATGACAAAGGAGGAGATTGTTGGAAATATTGTCATTAATGTCAAAGGTTTAGCATTATTGGTGATATAGGCCCCATTGCATTTAGTGATATTTTTATTATTCATATATTGGCTAATGTGTGTTAATATTTATTTAATATTAATGAATATATTTTTTGTTGCATATAAGTTAAAAGAGGGCCCATGGAGAAGTCAAAGAGTCACAGGGTAAAAGATGAAAGAGGAATGGGATGCATTTTCTCATGAAGAGTCATCTTGAAGAATTCCAAGAGTCACCATGTGAAGACAAAAGAGGTATGGAGGAATACAAAAAGTCACCAAGATAAAGACAAAAGAGGAAAATATGATTTTGCTTATGAAGGGTCACCATATGACTTTTCAAATGCAAGGATACAAAAGGTCATGCAAGTTTGGCACCATTTTCCATGAGAATTGAAGGGTCACAATGGGTGAATGTCAAAGGTCATTTGGAAAGCTATAAATAAAGGCTTGAGAAGCCATTTGTAATATGTAAGAGAGTGCATGGTTTGTATTTATTTTTGAAGAGAGAAAAGTAGGAGATATTATAGAGTTCTATCACTTGTTGAGTAAGCAACATTGAGAGATAGTTGTGTTTTATACACAAGAGGGGTTAGTGTTCTTGTGGGTTGGTGCTCATGAATATTTGTAAGGGGTTGGTGCTCCTGCAAGTTGGTGCTTGCAAACTTTGTATTTTAAGTTGGTGCTCATTCATATACTTGAGATTGTTCTCTGTAGTTTTTTCCACTTTGGGTTTCCACGTAAAAAATTTGGTCTCTCTCTCTCTCTCTCTCTCTCTCTCTCTCTCTCTCTCTCTCTCTCTCTCTCTCGTGTGGTGCAAATTATTATTTTAGTTTTATTGCATATATTAAATGTATGATTGAGTGATTAAAGAAAATAAATTAGATTAAATAAAAGATATATAATATACTGATTCACCCCCCTCTCAGTATATTTCATGCTTAACATAGGCCACCAAGGATTCAAGATACATCATGTAGACCACAAATGATCCTATGATGGTAGCCATTTTCTATGGGGTTTAGCAAATTTTGACATCATTGGTAAAGCAAAAAACACTCTTTTTATTTTGATTGAGTGGAGGCACATTGGCTATTGGTGTTTTATTTTTTATTTTTCATGGTCACACTACATGGTTGGAAGTTATTGATGATTTAAGAATGTTGTATAATATATTTATGGAAAGGTATTCTTGCCCAATTAGAAAAAAATAGTCATTCAAGAATTCATACCAAGCTTTATTGTGCACATCACCCTACCCAAGATGGGAGACTGAGCTTGGCCAAAAATAACTTGGATTTATTTCATATTTCTCACTCGTTCTTAATTAGGTATTGCTCTTCTTCTAATATAATGAACATGTAATATGTTGCTACTAAAAGATTTGTATGTTGTTATGTAATCTAACTGAAAATTTATTCATTTTCATATATTTTTGTTTAATATTTACTACTTGATGAAACTCTCATGATTAATAAAGCATAATAGTCTTGTGGAGAAAAAATTAAAGAGCAATGTAGTCAAATACTATATGTTACATCTTGAGCTTGTGAATCTCATCTTATATTCCAATCGTGCATTTTTTTTTCTTCCCATGTATGTTAATATTTAGATAAGGTTAAAAATAATTGGTTCTCAGAAAGGCTTTATCCCTGGTCGACAAATTCTTGATGTTGTGATCTCCACTCATGAAACTATCCACTCTATGGACAAGCACAGAATCCCTAGCATGGTTCTAAAGCTAGATATCTCCAAGGCCTATGATAGAGTTTTATGGAAATTCTTGTTTGAAGTCTTTAAAAAAATTGGTTTTAATGATAAAATATCCCTTCTTATTAGGGAGGTTGTTTCCACTACTAAATTATCTATTCTGATCAATGGCATCCCTAAGGGGTTTTTCTCTTCCTTGAGGGGGATTAGACAGGGGGATCCTCTTTCACCATACTTGTATATCATGATTGTTGAGGCCCTTGGGAGATATGTTCAATTTTAAGATTACCTCTAAAGAAACTGTGGGTATTAAACCAGCTTCTTCCCTTCCCTCTATGTCTGTGTAACAGTTTGTGGATGATACCATCCTCTTTGGTATCTCTTCTATGGTCGAAGCTCGTAGATGGAAGAATATTTTAAATGACTATGCCAAAGCCTCTAATCAAAACATAAAATTTCAGAAGAGCATGTGTATTTTTTAATACTCTAGCTGATCTTCAGCAAAAAAATCATTAATATTATTGGTTGTGCTAAAGCTGATCTTCCTGCCATTTACCTTGGCCTCCCCCTTACAGTCAAAGAGGTGTCTCAAGGATTTTGGAATAGAATTTTAGAAATAACTCAGATGAAGTTGGTTGGTTGGAAGGGTAAATTACTCAGTAGTGTTGGCAAGCTTCAAATTCTATGTGCTTCTTTGCAAGGTATTCCTACTTACTTCATGTCTCTTTTTAAAATGCCTAGGTTTATTGCTAACAAATTGGAGCAGATTCAAAGAAAATTCTTATGGACCAGGGTGGAAGACAAACAAAGAATGTCTTTGGTTAGTTGGGAGAAAGTTTGTCTTCCCAAATCTCATGGAGGTCTTAACATTAGATCTATCAGGAATATGAATAAATCCCTCCTTTCCAAAATAAACTAGAATTTGATCCACAACCATAAAGAGTGGGGGACATTATACAAGCCAAGTATCTTCATGGAACTAATTGTAGAGTAATTTCCTACTCTACGTCGTATTTAATTATTTTTGATTCGAGCACTACAATTTTGGTTCTTCGAGTGAAGCGGCAAAATTTTGAAGCAGAGGGTCGGTTCATTTTGCCCAAGTGTTGAGATGCAGCAGAAGCTGCCAAGTGTCACCTTCTGAGCAGGTCTTTTTCCCCTTCTTGTTTCCTTCGTCTCATTTTTTCTCGAGTATTAGTTCAAGCGGATGCTGCCAAGTGTCACTTTCTGAGAGACAAAGTCGAAAGTTGGCATCCCTCGAGTCACCTTTTTGTAACCTTCAAGAACCGCAGATCATGCCACATACCCAGCAGCAGTTAAGCAGAACGCACCACGTGTCAGCATCTGCATCTCATATTGACATCCGCACTTCATTCAAAGACTTTCACCATAAGGTAGCAGAGAAGAGGAAAAGCGCCAAGTGGCAGTTGCGGAGGCCCTGAAAGATCTTTTTGGAGAAAAATCGCAAGCCACCATGTGTCGGCATTCAAGAAGCCATGAGTCGAATGCTTTCCATTCAACGCACAAAGGCATCATTTTATTTTGCTTAAGCACCACAAAACAGCGGATGCTGCCAAGTGTCACTCTCTGGGTCCACCTCTACTCCATCCATAGAAGAAGCAGAAGATGCCACTTATCTTCCTTGAAGCCACAGAAGTCTCCACGTGTCAACGCCTGAGAGAATCATCGCCAAGCTCTAATGACAAATATGAAATGGCGGTGGGTCCTGGGTGTTACTTCAAAAGTCTACGGAAGCTGCCAAATGTCACCATTTGTAAGAGTCTGATATATGCCCCTAATGATACTACGACACAGCCAAAGGGGAGCGGAAAGAGCTGCGTGTCTTCGATGAATCAGGCGGAAGGTGCCAAGTGTCATTTTTCGGTGTCTTCTAGGTGATCAAGGGGATTTTCAGAAAAGTGACTAAGTGTCCTCTCCTATTCCAAACATAGCAGAGTGTTTCGTGTATCGGTTGCCAAAAGCGAAATGGAGGGAAAATTGATTGGAGTTAATTTGAGTAGATGAAACAGTTCATCGAGTAGATTTTTAGAGCCACCCACAGCATTGAAGGCGCCGTCTGTTTGTCCCCTATGAGCGAAGGATGAAGAATATTGTGCGGGAAAGAAAGTGTAGGGAGACATCTGGGGCTATAAAAGAAGAAGAATTGTAAAATATAAGAAAAAAAAGGGGGGGAATTCTCATAGTTTTAGACTTTCAGAGTTTTTGACCAATAATATCATTTGCTTTTGTTACATTTCCCTGAGTTGAAAGGTTTATATGACTGTGTGTGTTTCTGCATCTTTTGTATGACTGGAAGATTCAATAAGAAAATTGAACACTATGCCCTTGTTGATGTTATCTGTGTCATTTGCAAAGTAGTCTATGCTGTAGATTTTCTAGTGTTGTGATTGGAAATGTTATTTGCTTCTGTCCCATTTTTTGGAGTCTGAAGTTATACATAATTGTGCGTGACTTCTGCGCCTCTAATGTGATTGGAAGATTCTATTAAGAAGATTGAACACTATGCCTTTGTTGACAATTCCTATATCTCAGCAAAAAACTCCCCTGTTGTGAGCCTCTATTTCTGTTATTCCAATCTTTTACATTGATCATGCACTTGTCTACTATTTAAATGTAATAGAATCACATAATAGTTTCACTGTGCTCAGGTTAGGATTAGGATTACTCTCAGGTGCATTGCCATAGTTAGGTTTCAATTCCTGCATTTTGCATTTTTGTTTAGTCTCCTATCCCTTTTCCCCAACACCCAATACAAAAGAAGAGACCAGCGTCTTTAAAATCTGGAGGTTGTTTTCAAGCTGCATTGTCCCACAGCTTAAAATTTTCCATTGTTGTTGATTAAGATCTAGCACAATTTTAAGACATCAACAGTTTCTAGCACGCCCGGTGGGATCAATCTTTCAAGGAGTTGAAGAATTTTGGTGTATTCTTCAGCCAATCTACCTTTGGAGGTTTTTATCGACACCAACAACGACTCTGCGTCACCAGCCAATCAAGTAGTATCATCAAGAAATCCCTTTGGTATGTATAACTCTGTAACTCATAGCTATGAGTCTTATTCTCCTTCAAATATGTTTTATCAAGAACAAGCTTCTCCTAGAATCATGTCGAGTAATGAGGATGCATATTGTTATGAGCCACATCAGTCTTATGCCCAGTCCCCCCAATATGTCTCATCCCATGTTGAACCTAACCTTATTTTCACTTTCAAAAAAGCATTGCTAGGATTTTAAAAATATGTGTTAGAGCTTGATAACAGAAGGGGATGTGGTCAAGAAATTCCTTGTCAAGTCATCTATCAAGTGAGGGAGGCAATAGACCTGATCAAAAGTGAGTGGGATCCCATTGAAAGGGCAAATTGGCAAGAGCTTACATATGAAATGTTAGATGTGTGTGGATTGATTGCATTTATAGAAGAGAGGCCAGGCGTTCATGAGAACCAGCCTTACCAAATCTACCAAACTTCATATCCACCACCACAAATTCCAGATCAGGCATATGCCACCCCTATTCATGGGCAAGGTCAAAATTGTCAAGGTCAATTCCCCAATAATGCAGAGCCCATGTTAGCAGCAAGTCAGGAGGACCCCGGACACTCACTTCTTCCTCAACTCTCCCACACCATTCTTCAAAAGGCTCCTCACTTCCATGAAAATTCCTATGAGCCTGCTTCAGAAGAAACTTCTTATACCACTCCCCAGATCTTTCAGCATGATGACGAGTCTCTAAGTTGGACCAAAGAGGATGATGAATCAGCTGAAAACTTTGCAGAGGAGTGCATTCAATTCATGGCTAGTCAAGAGGATTTCATCAGTACAGAGGAGGAGGAGATCACCATAGACTCTCATTTTGATGAGCAAGAGGATAAGCCACAAGATTTTTATTTAACTTCTGATGAGGAGGAGATCATTTTTGATTTTTTCCTCACTCTGCAAGAGGATATGGAGGAACATGGACACTCCCTCGACCAAGTCATTGAGATAGGAGGTGCTGAGCTGGTTTCAGATGAAGAAGAAAGCCCTGAGATTCAAATGAGAATGCAGAAGAGATGCTAGCCTTTTAATTCATCCTTGCAAGAGGATGAAGTCATCAAAGAGCATGATGATGAAATAAATCTGGAATCTGAAGAAGATGTGCCGAAAGATAATGGATATCAAAAGGCACAGCATGAAGAATGAATAGCCCATTATTTCTTGATGACACACGACAACATGAAGAACCAGTATTCGATGGGCATTCAAGGACAAGAAGAGTTCATAGGTGTCAAATACACGTTTTGCTTAGACTCGTTCGAGTGCAGGCAAACCTGTGTGGCTGGTGTAGAGAACATTCCATCAACGACATATCCGTTGCAATCACTGGTATGGCAAGGCAAGTTGGCTTGTCATAAAGAGGATGTGGGAAAGTTTGTTTTCAATCCCAGAGGAAAATAAGGATTTGTAATTAATGTAGTTAGGTAGTTTCCATTCTTGCATTGCTTTGTTTTGTTTTTTGCTTTCCCGCTTTTCCTTTAAAATAAGCATTTTAAATGCAGAGTCGACGTCTTAGAAATTCTTTAATTCTTTATTTTTTGCCACAATAAATGCTTCCCCAAATCTTTCAAAATCTCCAAGGTACCTTGCACTGCATAATGTGTCTGCCTCGCTGTTTCCCAAAGATTGAGTAGGATTTGCTAACAGTCGCCTTAATTTATAATGCTATTTGGGACTTGATAGGCCCATAAAAATCCCTTAGCAAATTTTAAAGTTTACAAACTGTCGAGCATTTCTGCGAAAATATCTTGCTCATTGTATTTGTGGCACCTAGTGAAATTTGTTGCAGCAAGCATGTTTTTATCTTGTGAAAGGTTCATACCAAGTTATTATACAAGAAATTTAGAGATGGCGGGAACATCAGAAACACCTAGGAAGAGAAGGGTGCAGTCCTAATTAGACCCAGAAGAGGAAGAACAGCCTTCACAATGCCCAGTGTAGAGCACTGCAACTTCTCCTCAGGTAGGAATTTCTCCCCCTCCTCCCTCTCAATCCATGCCTCCACCTAGCCAAATGACACCTCCTGCCACTGCTACCATTCCCATTTCACAATTCACTTCATCCTTGATGCCTCAAGCCTTAACATTACCCTATTTCTCCCCCTCTGTTCCCAGAAAAATGCCCCTTCAACTCACCCCTAGCCAGCCAATGACTCTCCAATACGACCTACCGCAAGGATTTCCCTTCGCAGGGGGATATATTGCGTCCCCTTCCACTTTCCAGATGCAGGATGATGCCACAAGGAAGGCAAGAGAAGCTTGATTGGAGAAGAAGAGGAGTAAAGTGAATAAAGCATCGGCGGTGCCACATTTGAGGTCACAATTTGACCCCATTCAACAACAGCTGATGGTGACCCATTTGTCACCCAACGTTGCCAAGCCGAGTGAACAAATGCGGCTGGAAGACTACACCATGAATGCAGTGGCCATCGACATGTCCCTGTTCAGACCTCAAGATAGAGTCGAGCTCATGACCGAATCCACTTATGCGGTCATAGAAGATTATTTGAGGATATCAAGGAGACTGCAGAAGATGGAGGCAGACTTGGCCACGAAAAAGGCAAACTACAATAGTTTGGCCAAAGAAATAAACCAGAAGGACAATGAGATAGCTAGTCTACATAAACAGTTGCAAGATACTGTTTCCCTCCAGACTCAATGGGCAATTTAGGCCCAAAATGATTCTTTGAAAGCAGAGCTTGTACTTGCCAAGGATGAAGCAATAGCTCTAAGATGGGAAAACGCAACATTGTAGGGAAGAGTCAAAGGACTCCAACTACAGGTTACCCAATCACAACAAAGGTTGCTGGAAGAACTGAACAAGGGTGTGGCTTTTCAAGCCCAGCTCCAGGCAGAGTAGTAGTGGACCGCGTAACTAGCACTTGAGCTGGCCAATAGGCCAAGAGGTGTTGAAATGGTACAGCTAGTGAAAGAAATCTACAAGTTAGCATGGGAGAGAATCTCTTTGGAGATTCTCCAGCTCAGTCCACTTTTCACCTTCTTATGCCATGTGTAGCAGCTGTGTGAGATGGTCGAGAATCTGGTACAGAGCACTCTAGCCATGATCTCCCAGAGAGTCACAGACTCTCATTCTTTACTGGAGAAGCTCTACTGCTCAAGGGATGCAACATTGGAAGTCATGGGGATTCGTGATAGAGTGGCCACCGTGAAATGGGTCAATGAGGAGCTCAGTCATAATGTCACAGCCAACAATTGCAGAAGTTGTTTTGATGTCGTCAAAGAAGGCATTGGCGAAATGAGGCAAGACATTGAAGATCTGGTGCAACTGGGTCTTCCTTCCCCATTTCCAGATGTGAGGATGATGCTGATGGTGGACCAAATCCAACCATTGATGCTAGCCAGGCAAAGGGATCAAACAATTTTGTAGAGCTTGCGGGATGATTCTCCAACCTCTAAGGTCAAAGCTATTCTAATGCCTATTTTCCTGCTAGAATCCAAGCTGAAGGCCACTGCCCAGGTCCTACAAAACTTCTCGCACAAGGATCTCATTAGCTTGGATTTGGCTTTTGATGAGTTGCAGAACAAGCAAAGATTATCTGACCATGAGTGGTCTATCTTTTGGACAGCTCTTTTGAAGCTGTAAATTTTGAAAGTTTGATCGAGCGGGAGTCAGGTTCTTTTTGAGCAAGCTCAAAAGCCCTGATGGTCACCAATAACTGTAGAGTAATTTACTACTCTACGTTGTATTTAATTATTTTTGATTCAATCACTACAATTTTGGTTCTTCGGGTGAAGCGGCAGAATTTTGAAGTAGAGGGCAGGTTCATTTTGCCCAAGTGTTGAGATGCAGCAGAAGCTGCCAAGTGTCGCCTTCTTAGCAGGTCTTTTTCCCCTTTTTGTTTCCTTCGTCTCATTTTTTCTTGAGTATTAGTTCAAGCGGATGCTGCCAAGTGTCACTTTTCGAGAGACAAAGCCAAAAATTGGCATCCCCTGAGTCACCTTTTTGTAACCTTCAAGAACCACGAATCGTGCCACATACCCAGTAGCAGTTAAGTGGAATGCACCACGTGTCAGCATCTGTGTCTCATATCGACGTCCACACTTTATTCAAAGAATTTCACCATAAGGCAGCAGAGAAGATGAAAAGTGCCAAGTGGTAGTTGTGGAGGCCCTGAAAGACCTTTTTGGAGAAAAATCGCAAGCCACCACGTGTCGGCATTCGAGAAGCCATGAGTCCAATGCTTTCCATTCAATGACAAAGGTGTCATTTTATTTTGCTTATGTGCCACAAAACATCAGATCCTGCCAAGTGTCACTCTTCAGGTCCCCCTCTACTCCATCCATAAAAGAAGTGGAAGATGCCACTTTATCTTCCTCGAAGCCACAAAAGTCTCCACATGTCAACGCCTGAGAGAATCATCGCCAAGCTCTATTGACAAATATGAAACGGCAGTGGGTCCCGGGTGTTACTTCAAAAGTCTATGGAAGCTGCCAAATGTTGCCATCCGTAAGAGTCCGATATATGCCCCTAATGATACTACGACACAGCCAAAGGGGAGCGGAAAGAGCCGCATGTCTTCGATGAATTAGGTGGAAGGCGCCAAGCGTCATTTTTTGGTGTCTTCTAGGTGATCAAGGGGATTTTCAAAAATTGACTAAGTGTCCTCTCCTATTCCAAACATAGCAGAGTGTTCCGTGTATCGGTTGCCAAAAGTGAAATGGAGGGAAAATTGATTGGAGTTAATTCGAGTAGATGAAACAGTTCATCGGGTAGATTTTTGGAGCCACCCACAGCATTGAAGGCGCCGTCTATTTGTCCCCTATGAGTGAAGGACGGAGAAGATTGTGCGGGAAAGAAAGTGTAGGGAGACATTTAGGGCTATAAAAGAAGAAGAATTGTAAAATCTAATAAAAAAAAGAGGGGAATTCTCATAGTTTTAGACTTTCAGAGTTTTTGACCAATAATATCATTTGCTTTTGTTACATTTCCCTGAGTTGAAAGGTTTATATGACTGTGTGTGTTTCTGCATCTTTTGTATGACTGGAAGATTCAATAAGAAAATTGAACACTATGCCCTTGTTGATGTTATCTGTGTCATTTGCAAAGTAGTCTATGTTGTAGATTTTCTAGTGTTGTGATTGGAAATGTTATTTGCTTCTGTCCCATTTTCTGGAGTCTAAAGTTCTACATAACTGTGCGTGACTTTTGCGCCTCTAATGTGATTGGAAGATTCTATTGAGAAGATTGAACACTGTGCCTTTGTTGACAATTCCTGTATCTCAGCAAAAAACTCCCCTATTGTGAGCCTCTATTTCTGTTATTCCAATCTTTTACATTGATCATGCACTTGTCTACTATTTAAATGTAATAGAATCACATAATAGTTTCACTGTGCTCAAGTTAGGATTAGGATTACTCTCAGGCACATCACCATAGTTAGGTTTCAATTCCTGTATTTTGCATTTTTGTTTAGTCTCCTATCCCTTTTCCCCAACACCCAATACAAAAGAAGAGACCAGCTTCTTTAAAATATGGAGGTTGTTTTCAAGCCACATTGTCCCACAGCTTGAAACTTCCCATTGTTGTTGATTAAGATCTAGCGCAATTTTAAGACATCAACACTGACCACTTTAGTTTTCTCCATCAGGAAGGGCTTCCCCAGGGAACTATTATCTGAAACAAAATGCTAAAGTCTAGAAGTCTTCTCAAGCATGGGCTTAGATGGAAACTAGGGAATGGTAATTCTATTAACTTTTGGGAAGACATTTGGTTGAATGATAAGGCCCTAGTTCTTAAGGTGATTATGGAGGTATTTTTGACATTGCTACAAAGTTTTTTGGGGATAAAGTTTGTCATTATATTCAAAATAACAATGGTATTAGGAGTTGGAAAAATCTTTTGGATTGTTGTACCCATCGCCCTGATCTCTCTCTCCTAGGATGCGGTCTATCCAACATTTGTTGCTAGGGGTCATAATCCCTCTTTTTCCTAGGGAAGATGAGTTGTATTGGTGGCCAAATAAGAAAGGTCAATTTTCTGTTAAGTCTACATACCACCTGTTGATCCATGATGTGCATAAAAATGAATTTGGGGGAAAGTTTGGAATCATAAACTTATCCCTAAAATTAATATGTTTTGGTGGTCTTTTGTTCATAAAAAAATCCTAACTCAAGATAACTTACAGAGGAGGGGACTCACCTTGGTCAATATGTGTTTTATGTTCTTTGAGAAGGAGGAAACTGTCTCTCACTTAATTCTCCACTATGATTTTGCCAAGGAAATATGGAAATATTATTTTAAGGAATTTTGGCATTCAATGGGTTTGTAATTCTGATAATAGGGAAGTCATTTCCAACTAGTGTACTACCTTCTCTCATCCATGGTTTGTTGAGCTTTGGAACCAAACTCTACCTTGTCTTGGTTGGACTGTATGGAAAGAATGTAATAACAAAATTTTTATGGATGTTGCTACGGATACTTCTCAAGTTCTTCAATCCTTTCCTAAGAGCCTCATGGAAAGTGTGACCAATTCTCACATTAAAACTACAGAAAAACCTCTTTCTCAAGAAGAGGAGCGAATTGTGACTAATTGGAGAATTCTAAACCAAATCCTAGCTCATAATAATTATAGATAGTTATAGATATTAAATGCCATATGGATTCCCCTGAATCCTAATTGGCTCAAACTAAATTTCGATGTGGCATCTAAGGTGGATGATAAGGCTAGTGGTGGTGGGATTATCAGGGATGACAAGGGGTGGATGGTTGTTGTCTATGTTGGTGGGATAGGTTTCCAAAGCAATAATTATACTGAAGCCTCTGCTCTTCTATGGGGGGTGAAATTGGATATTTCACTTGATATTAGGCAATTTCACATTCAGGGGGATTCCAAACTTGTTATTGATGTTGTTACTAACATGTTCACTTGTGACTAGAAACTGAAAGACATTATAGTGGATATACAGATCCTTATGCAATAGATCCCCAGAGTTGATATCTCTCGTATATAGAGAGAGGGAAATGGGGTTGTGGATGCTCTTGCAGACCTTGGTCAATAATTTTCAAATTGGCATTGTTGGCACCAAATTAATAACATCCCTTTAAACATAAGGGACCTAATTCGAAAAGAGATGATGTGTCAATGATGACTCATTATCTTAGGAAAGATGGTTTATTCTATTGGTTTTTTTGGAAGATGCTAACATGTATCTCGAAGTATGTGTTTTTTGTACTTTGATTGTACAATGTCATCTCTACTTTATTACTCCCTTATGTTAAGGTGAGTTGCTTATCTGCTAATTATAGAGAATTCCTTATAATCATGTTCAAGCATTGGAAAGTAGGCTTCAATTGGTCCTTCGAAAGCTGGCTCTCATTAATGATGATACGTGTAGACTTCTTATCATAATTCCTTATCAAACTGTTAATCTCTCCTTTCACAATAACTCTATGAATATTTGGTTTTGGGGATTTTGTGTCTTTGTTTGGAAGGCTATAATGGGAGGAGATAGGATTAGAATGGAGCCAATTTCTTGTTGCAAGTTTAAGGATAATGATATGGTCTAGCATTACTATAAGGAAGGCAGTATTAGCTCTTTTTTGGAATGGCTTAATGGCTACAATGAAAATTTGTCTAAGCAATTCGCTCAGTCTTGGCATAACCGTAGAGTCACTATTGGGAGAATTGGGTTTGAGGTTTCAGAGAAAGTTATTGCTATGGAGACTAGACTATCGACTAAGGGGACCAAGCTGCAAAGGAAAGTGAAAGTGGTGGACCATTCTAACTAGAAATTATTCCTTGGGGAAGGTGAATAACTGGTTCCTTACCAGGGAGGATTCGAATGGGCCAAGCTGCCAGAGCCATGGGATGATATGTGTTTCCTCCTCATGAAACACTTCACTCTGGAGGGGTGGTTTACCATGTTCTACAATTATCATCTTCCTTTACTGAATCATTTTAGATGTAATGCTCATATTAGCTTCCTATTATATCTGTTATCTTCCCTTGAGCACTCAATTTTTAGGGTTAAAGCTAAGTCAGCTAAGAATCCCTCCAAGAAACTCATTTCCCTACACTAGGGTCTTATTCTTTACTTATATAATTTCCACCTTGCTTTGGGTCCGCCTAAGCCTATACAATCTCATAGCGGTGAAATTTCTACTAACCCTGATGATAATGTCATATCTAAAGAGCCTTGCCCTTCCCCTACTTCTCATAAGATGAAAGGGGTTTCCTTTTCTCTGTCTAATGAGGAGACTACCATGGTGACTGCTACATATACACCGGTCTCTAAAAGTAATGTGAAGAGCAAAAAGAGGAAAACTGGGGAGGTTGAAGAGGAAACTATGTGGGATGTTGTGGGGACCCCTAAAAATCTTAGTATTACTCTTGTGGGACCTGGTAGTAAAACTAATCTGTCCACCAAGGATAAGGAGGGATTGTCCTCTGGGGTTAGGAGGTCAGGGAGGATTGCTATAAAACCTACACTGAAAGCTAAACTTATTTATTATTTAGAGAGTGTTTCTGAATAATCCACCCAAGGGGATGAGGCCAAAGTTATTGAAGTCTAGGAGATTTCTAAAGATGCAGAGGGAAAGAATGGGAACAAACAGACTGATGTTTTTGGTGGTGTTGTGGGTGATTCTGAGGATAATGCTGATGAAGGGGGAAGGATGTTTGTGGAGGAAGCTATTGATGCGATGAAGGAAGGTGTTGATTATAGGAATGACATTGTTGCCCTGAGGGGTCATGTAAAGAAACTGGAACACTCAATTTACAATATGCTCAAGTGTATTGTGTTACTTAATCTTTCTATGTTATAAGTTATTGAGACTACAGCTATGAAGGACAAAGATGAGAATTTCAAAATTTTGGATGAATTTACTGAATCTCTGGCTAAAATATGGGAGAATATTTCTCCTTAGTTCTATTTTATTTTATGTTGTTTATTCTCTGCTTCTTCATACATATTGTCTTTAGGTTAGTTATGTTGTCTTTGTTGTTTGTGTTGGTTAAGCAGGCTATGTTGTAATTGTTTTGAGGCTCTTTTGTGTTGATGCCTCTGGGGTTTCTTTTTGCTACTTTGTAAGGGTTCGGCCCCTTGTTTTTGCTGCCTTAATCAATCAAAAACATTAATTTTGTCTCACCTTTTAAGCATGAAATGTTATGCAATAATAATCTAATATTTTTGGTAGAGTTGACAAAATATTATGCAATAAAATATAAAGGGATATTTATGGTTCAATATTCTATATTAATATTAATATATAATATAAATACTTATATAATATAGTTAAATAATATGATTATATTATAATATAATATACTAATTATTATAATATATTATAATTATATTTAATATAGTATAACATTATTATAATATATGAATACATTTATAATGAAATAGATTTGTGGTAGAGAAAATTAGCTCATGAGATTGCTCCATCAGACTACTGACTTACAAAATACTATAGTTGTTGCCATGGTACCTTTCGCACCCACCGGTACCTTCACAACCCATAGTGGCCTCCTTGCTGACCACCTCCACTATTTGGTTGGCTCTTTTGTGTGGGTTATTCTTTTGAGCAGATCTGATATCCTCTTAGGCTGTCCTCTTCCTCCTTGGTGACTATGTCATTTACATAGTTCCCAGCATAGCCTTCGACCTATTAATAATTTTTGTCTTCAAGCACCCACTATACCGTCTTCAATGAGCTTTGTTTCCTTTAGCATCCACTACACCATCCTCAATGGCCTAACAACTCTTGATGGGTGAGTGCATACATCAATTTGAAAAATTTACAAAAAATTTATACATGATCAACAAAATGTGAGTAAAATTTCACTAAAACTAATTACTATTTGTTGCCCCAAAGGTGCAAGTTATGTCAGAAGAAATGTATCTTTACTTTTTGAGTATTTTTTTTCTTTTTAAGTGTTTTATTTTCTTTGTTGGATTATATTTCCCTTTTAACCGTATGATGTGGGCATGCCTTAATGCATGAGAATTAAACATATCAATCATCCCTGTCACCTGGGACTAATCACCAATTACCACCTTTTCTCTTAATTGGTGACTCCTCCACCATGACATTCATACTATCTCACCATTGATGGCCCCTTATGTAACCACATGTCATACACTTTAAAAAATCTTTAGTACTCACTTCAACCATAATGAAAACCGCAAGATAGATTCTATAACCTCAATGTATTGCCCCCACATTAGTGGTATTATATTATTTATTTGATCCACACATCAAACATGGAGTCCTTCTATAATCAAATAGAAAATAGTCAATAAAATATGCCCTAAAGTTACGGCATGTGTATGATATGGGCCCTATGGTGCACG